>JAINUG010000035.1:1983330-2450830 GCA_029706075.1 Aldrovandia affinis | reverse complement strand
TTTTTTCTGTGACGTGCGAGCGCAGCCTTCCAAAGCCTGTCACAGATCCTGACACCGGTCGCGATCTCAATTAATCATCGACAAGACTGCGAAGTGAATCACGGCCGTTACACGCCGCCAGACCGGACTCGAAATGAAAATTGCGCTCGGTGGGTGGGCAGAGCTCCACCTCGATGAAAAAAGTACGAACCGGGAAGTAACGCTGTGAAATGGAGAAACTGCTATGTAAACGTCTGATAAATATAATAAAGAGAAACAGATGTTGAAGGCGGGTTAACCGCGCGTAGTGGCATTGAAGTGGTTAACAACTTATTTGGTCCCTTCTGTGAAGTAGTAGCACGAGTATATAATTCGACACCGATACTGGCTGAAGGAGAAATGCAAATGCAGTTATGAAACTTACAGCTAGAAGAAGCTGCGCCCGTTGTTAGACGGCGTTGCGTGTTTCTGTTTTCTGGTTTTGAACAGGTACCGTATATTTGCCTGGCTTCATTCGTTTCTGCCTGTAGAGGCAATGCTGTTGGCGCAGCTTCGTTACATCCAGTAAGTGTACATAAACTGCGACCTTAACGTTTAGCTCATGTTACCAAAACATTGATAGCTCTCTGAAGACAATGCAAGGGAAAGATTTGTGTTGTTGAGTTCCAGTAAAAACCCATGCATGCAGTAACTTGTTGTGGAGAGAGCGGACGAAAGACCGGATTCACACGTCACTCCGCTCCTCACCACCCCGGGCCATGAGGGGTACTGCCCCCTCCTGCCCTCTGTCTATGATCACACCCTACACCCCCTCCTGGATCGGGATCCTCCTATTGGCCTCCTGCTGACTGGCTCTCTGTCTCTCCGCACGCCTGATAGCCACGCCTCCCAACGGTCCTGCCTCTTCTCTGCCCTGGCCCCTAGATGATGGAATGACTTTCCTCACCCGGTCAAGACCACAGATTCTCTTCCTATCTTCCGTAAAAGACTGAAAACCCACTTTTTCACACTTCATCTCAATTCATTAAGAAACTTCTTTTTTTCAAAAATCCATTTTGCCCTCTACTTTGACAAGTTTTCTTTTTGCACCTTCCCTAAAGCACACATTTGTGAAGCACCCGGGCTGTTGTTGTCCCATGGACAGTTTCTCCCATCTCTGCCATGGAAGACTGTAACTCAGTTAGGGTTGCCATAGGCCTCTTGGTGGCCTTCTCGCATGGATGCTCAGTTTTGGAGAACGGCCTTTTCTAGGCAAATGTACAGTTGTGCCATATTCTCTCAATTTCTTTGTGATGGACTTAATGGTGCTCCGGGGGATATTCAAAGTCTTTGGAATCTGAACGTTTTAGTTTTTTTACAGAACTCACCAATAATCCAAGAGGGAAAATCATTTGCCTATAGCTACTCCTGTGGTTTTCCAGGATTCTAGGATTAATGAGAAGTTCAGTGCTTTCGCTCTAATATTTTTCTACTCACTGAATACGGAATACACAAGTGCAAAATTAAACCCTTTAGAACAAATTTCATGCTAAATAAAGTAAAATGGCATCTTATGAAGAAAAAGCAGCCCAGAGATTTGAACTGGTTCTGTGTGGCTCAGTAGATAGAACATGGCGCCGGCAATGCTTAGGTTGTCGGTTCAATTCCCACTGGGACCACATATACTAAAAAATGTATGCATTCACTACTGTGCATACATTAAGTTGCTTCGGATAAACACGTCTGCTAAATGGCATATATTATATACAGTATACATTATACTGTATGTCAAAAGGGTGCATTATAGCCTATTAATCATATTTAGGGCTGAAATCACAAAGGACTGACAATGATTCACTGCTGGAAGCTGACCTGGTCATCCGGTCGTATCACATCGGGTGTGATGGCAGTAAATATGGACATAGACGGGCAGTAAATCGTGGAGGGCAGTGGAAGAACAGCCTCGGAACAGAGACCGTAAAGCAGCTGGGCACAGGGAGCGGAGACACTGATTAAGGCCTGATTAAAGACACCCTAGCTGGGGCTGGCGGATAGCGTAGCGGTCTAACGCACCGTATTTTGGCCGGCCCGATATGGTGTGCGCTGCCTGTCAGGGATGCGGTTCAAAACCCGTCTCTACAAGACCGGCCCTAGTCATCAGCCCCAATTGGGGGGTGGTATTTGGCTGTCCACCCCAGGGGAAGGGGGGAGGTGAGCCGGCTCGGGTCCGCTGTGAAGCACGTAAGGGAGTCTCCAGAACTCCAGAATTCAAGAATTCAACAGGTGGGTGAATTCCATCTCAAAGGAAGCGGAGTTCGCTGTCCTCTGAAAATGTGCTTGTCTCGTAGAGACGAGCGGCGGACTCGTGTGGGGAGGGTAAATCGAAATAAATAGAGGGTGTAATTGGCTACCAAATTGGGAGAAAAAAGGGAAAAAATAAGAAACAATTATTTTCTTTTTTTTAAACACACCCCAGCTTCAGTACCAGCTTCAGCACTCCACTTCCTGTCCTTCCCTAAGCACTGAAATCACTATAAAACATTTCATTAGAGTATTATACAGTATGTGCATACTATTTAACCCATTCAGACCTAAAATGCCTGCTAAAAACACCTATTAAAACCTAAGCAATTATTCTACACAACCTCTTAAAACCTGAGGGTTTTCTGGAAAAAAATTCAAAAAAAAAAGCCGACACCAACGTGCACTTCATTTCCCCCACGTCTATTTCAGCGAATCACAGCGCATTTCATTAATCGCAAAATCGATGCGACCTAAACGTCACTCCAGGTCTTAATGGGTTAATCTAATTGAGAGCACTTTATTTTGCCACTAGTCATGCTTAGTACCATATAAAACATAAGAACCGGTGTCTGGAATAATGATCCAGTGCATGTGATGAACTGGTGGAATCGTCCATCTGTGCAAGCGGACTCAAGCCCACAGAAACCTGCGTCTCCGACGGACTCAACATCCATAACCGAGCGTTCTCCTTTTCCAGAAGTTAACAGTGAAAGACCACACCAGAGTTCTGCGTTCAGAGTTCTACCTTGTAAAATGGTTTAAAATGTCACATTGCTCATATTTCCTCAGCAACTTCTGTTCCCGGGACAGGAGCAGAGTAACTTGCGTACGTGTGTGTCCTGGTGGGGACCGAATATAATGGGCCCCTTTCAGTTGCCCGCCATGTGCGGGGCGTCTACACCGCGCCTCCCGTGCGCCCAAAGTGTGAAGGACGCAAGCGAGAGAAACCGAGAAAGGAGTCCCCCCCCACCCCGAACAGCCCGTTACAAAACAGATCAGTCTCCACCTCACCTGTGCGGCAAGGCAATGTGTTTGTAATTAAAGCGAAACCCTAGGCTAGACTCAGGGCTCTGCCCTCCAGGAGACCGAGCCAGCCACCTCCGCAGCCGCGCGATCCTCGCCCCAAAACCGCCAGCCGAGCCACCTAGGACGAAAAAAGAAACCGCCACCTACACCAGCTGGCAGGGCGTTCGGTGGCCCGCCGCGATGCCACCGCAAGGAAGAGTCTGAGCTGGCGCCGATCGAATTAGAGTCTCACCGTTTCCTTTGAGAGTCGACACTCAGACCCCCACGAAACCACCAGTCGAGCAAGAGTGACACGAGGCGACGCTGCTTCGAAACACATATCGCAAGAGCACCCACAGCACACAGAAAGTACAGGAAATACAAAAAAGAATATTTACCGCCTGCGCTTTTGCACGATGTCAATGGGCCGGTTGACCGCACACGGGGATCCACAGATGTTGCCGTTCCGCACTTTAAACGCCCGGTCGGCGGGGGGGAGGAGTGCACAGTTTGTTGGCAAACTCATATTTCCCGCTGTGTTTTCTCTCTCTCCTTCCCTCTCTCTCTCTGGCTCGCTCTCTTCTTCTTCTCTCGTTACCTCCTTCCTTCTCGACAGGAGCGGGGGACACTAAAGCGCGTCTGTCCTCTTCCTTTCACGCGACCCCGGTTTCCTCGAGCTAAACCCGGTTCCCATAGCCGCTCAAAACGTTGAGTCCGAAAAAAGAAGAAGAAAAAAAAAAAAAAAAAAAAGGAAGAAAAGTAGCAGGAACAATAAGAGTATCCTTCTGAGCGCACGCTCGCTCACTCGCTCACGCTGTGCGGGAGATCTGCGCTTTTCTCTCCCGTTCCTCTTCTCTGAAAAGAAAATCGAATCTTGTTCCCGCAGATCCCCATTTGTCAAATAACCACATGTTCCTTCAGAGTGGCATCCTCTGGGCTGCTTTGCGCCGGGGAGGTTTCTGTTAGCGGGGAGCCTGTCATCCACCGCATGCTTCACACACACACACACACGCACCCGGGCGAGGACACAAAAACACTACGCTGAAAATCTTGAAGAAAGTGTCCGTATTCGCCCCAGGACAGGGGAGAAAAAGAAAGGCACACAACTCGTTACCTGGATTTTCTCTTCTCCGTTCCACTGCGTTCTGTTCTCACCGTCTTTTTGCGGTTATCCATGGTTTCAGTTTTTGAAACAGCTCTCGCACTCACATGCTCTTTCTCGCTCTCTCTCTCTCGCTCTTCCTCTCACTCTCTCTCTTTCTCTCTCTCTCTCTCCGTCTCGCTGCTCAGCTCCCCCCCCCCAACCCCGACTCCCTCTGACAGCTGAAGTCGTGTAAGAGCGGAGACTCTATCCCGCACGCCCAGACACACGAGCCTGGAGCTGTGTGTGTGTGTGTGTGTGCATGTGTGTGAACAAGTGCCAATTTAACTGTGAGGTCACAGCTTTGAAAGGGGGCGGGCCGTGTGAGGCAGCGTGGGTCCAGCCTCCTCAGGCTGTCTCCAGGGTTAACCCTTTAATGGCCTGCCCCCGACACCGATCCACTCCATACCCCTCATACACGCACACACGCGCACACGCGCCCAGCAATCACACGCACACGCGGCCCTGCACTTTCTCACGCTGTGTGGTTCTGTCACCGGCTCTGCAGAAGTCAAAGTACTACAAACCCCAGGATGCACTTGACAATGACAATTAAATCACAGAAACGTGAAGAGCAAGTGTTCAGAACACTGTCGGACTTTCAGCTGGAGATGCCTCTGTAGTCTCAGTTCAAAGACGAGGGCTGCTAAAAAACGTCAGCTACTGAGTACAATTAAAGTACAACTAAGAGACTGTTTTGTGAGGTCTTGTGGCATCACTTAAAAATTAAACCTTTAAATGGTGTTGAGGAATAAAGAAAGGATGCAGTCGATCACATCATACATATAGACAGTATAAAGGCAGTGTGTATGCTCTAGGTCAAACTTGGTCATTAGAAAATTATAATTCACCATTTAACGATTGGAGCATTATCCATATTGCAATACATACAGTAAAGCAGCGAACGAACATAAATGACGTTATTGAGGAAACCAAGGCCCATTGGCGTTTACAGACCAGCAGAGCATCGGCGGGGGCTACTGTACCTTTTCAGTGAAACTGCGCGGTAATACATTTAATATACGGAGTAACCCTATGACAGTGAGTGTGTGACAGTGGTGGACGAAGTACACAAACCCTTTACTTGAGTAAAAGTACCAATACCCTGATAAAATGTTACTCCAGTAAAAGTAAAAAGTCCTACATTTAACTCCTGTTTGCCTTTGAAATGTAGGGGAGTGAAAGTAAAAATAAAGGTATATACTTAAGAAAGCACAGATACTTGAAAAATGCACTTAAGTACAGTAATAAGTAAAAGCAAAGTAAATGTACATCCGTTAGTGTCCATCACTGATCACGTATACCAAAAGCAGAGAGCAGGTAAATAAACGCGGGATGCCTGCTACTGTCATCTCTCTCTCCGGGCCCTTATCCACAAATCCAGACACTCGTCCAACACCGACAACTACAAAAAAAGTGGCCTTTAACTGCAGCGTCACCAGTGGGAACCTGCTGGGATGAAACCAGGAGCCCACTGTAAATATTTACTCACCAGGGCCGCAGATCCTAGGCAGACGTGAGCAAGGGGTCTGTAGGAGGCAACGGAAGGGAAATTATTTTCCCGTTACTGTGATGGAGGGACGCCTACATACAACACCAGGGGGGGTGAGTGTGAGTGTGAGTGTGGTGGGGGGTTTATCCATGCTGGGAACCCAGTTTGGAAAGGAGCAGGATAGGATTCACGAATATGACTCTCCTCCACACATCCCGTTTGTGATGAAGGGGACGCAGAAATGGAGGTGTCCACTGACTTCCCGGAAGGGGGCTCAGAAGATTCCGGATTCAGAAAGTATGAAAAGAGGATGTTGCCAAGATGAAGGTTGCTCACCCTGAATGATGTCTCCCGATGAACTGGGCCGTGAACACGAAACACGGGACATTTTCATTTCTATTTTCACTTTCTGCTTTTCCCCCCCATTTTTCTCCCAATTTAGTAGCCAATTACACCCTCTCTTTTCATGTCAATCCCCCCCCTCATATTGTGAGTTCGCTGCCGTAGCCCTGAGACCGGCAGTGACAAACGTGACGCACCGCCTCCTCTGAGCCGGCACTCGCCAAGCCGCCGACTGTAACCCCGGTACACAGAGCCACTCCTACACACAGCGAGCTCATGTCGGCTTCCCTCCCCCCTCCCTGGGCGGGACAACCAATTGCCGCACCCTAGTGGCACTCCCAGCCAGAGCCGACACTGGCGCGGCCGTTGCAACGAACCCCGGTCGCAGTGGCCAGCGTCGAATGTTGTAACCGCTAGACCACCCGGGAGGCCTGCGAAATTCCTTTTAATCGTAATGAGAAGAAGCCCCCACCGGGAGAGTGACCGCCAAGACATTAGACTACAGCTCAGCTTAAACCATTTCTCATTTCTCACACTCTTCCAAGACATGTTGCAAACGGCTTCAGAGAGCAGGTACAGAGCAGAGGGCTTGCATCTGTCACACAAGTTTCCGTTCAGCAGAGGCAGGTGGGGGCTCACTGCATGAATCACGGTGTTTAAAAAGTCATCCTTCCGCCAAAGCTCTGCTCTCGTACAGCGTGCTCACGAAAGGTTGAAGACCTGTCCGTGCGTATACACACGGAACAGAGCAGTGCAGAGTCTGGCAATTCTCAAAGCCGAGCACACGAAATCAGGCAGGTCACCTTTACATCACAACGAACCCTCCACTTCTGTGTCTTCACAGCTCCATTCCAAATAAACCATTCCCAACTGGCTGAAAAGCATCTGTTGTTGATTTACACTGAGGACCCTTCTCAATGGCAAGGCAACACCACGGCCAATCACAGTACCTTTGTTTAACTTGCATATTCATCAACCACTGGTGAGAATAGGGTTGCAAAGGGGTCGGAAAGTTCCTACTAAAATTCTGCTAAATTTCCATGGGAAATTTGCTTGGTAATTTTGGCCATCAAGAAAAGGATATAAAATCTTTTTTTTTTTTTTTACAGGTCATCTGAAAATTACTAACAGCTGGAGTCTTAAATAAGTCAACTATTTTGTACTTGCTATACCTTTATTTCTTCTGCCTTTGTTTGTTTTAATGATCACAAAGTTCTGTGTTTATGACAAGGTGGATCAGCGACTTGCACCACCTACTGGTGATGCAGCATAGTGCATGCATAGCTCACTTCCATCACATGACCGTCAATAAAACATTTAGTCAGAGTCTTACCTGCTACAATCGGGCTGATCGACCGCAGTTCGACACAGAGACATGCCATCGTAATTTAGGTCAATTGTTAATGGTATAATAGAGTGATGAAGTAAAACACTTACTGTACTGAATAGATAATTCCATCAAGTATCTATGCTTGCTACTAATATTGTAACTAGACATAGCATTCGTGCATTGATCAAAGACTATTTTGCTGGTGAGCTAACGCTTGCGATTTATACAGTGTTACTTAATTGTTTGTTTTCAGTACTATTGGGTGTCCCACCATTATAATTTCACATCAATTCACATTAATTCTCATGAATTCCCATGGGAAGTTTCCTGTTTTTAAAATTCCTAAATTCCTTGAATTTTGCAAACACAGGTTTGAGACCCTGTTTAAAAAGTAACTTATTGTATTAAATAAGCATTCTAAACAAATGCACACTGTCCAGTTACATTTGTGAATTTTTGCACTGTGGAAATGTGTTAATAAACAAGCGATGCGATGGTATAACAGATTTCAATATCACCTAGAGAATTTCAGTGCACAGCCAAAAGTAGCGTTCAGCAGTTGAAATGCATCATTGTTTTAGAGGAGAGTGGACTTCCAGATAGCCTTAACTTGTGAGTTCTATAAATAATTGGCCACATCCTGTCCACTATCACTTGCTTTGTTTTTCTTCCCCCTATAAGCCAATCCCTAAAATTGTGTGTGTGTGTGTGTGCGTGTGTGTGTCTAAGTGGCAGGAACACATTTTCACATACTTATTGTCACATCCCATCACAATGAGCAGAAGTAAAATCCAGTGGTGGACACTAACGAAGGGCATTTACTTTACTTTGACTTATTACAGTACTTAAGTACATTTACCTTACGCAAGTTCATTACTGTACTTAAGTACATTTTTCAAGTATCTGTGCTTGAGTATTTCCATTTTTACTTGTATTTTTACTTTCACTCCCTTACAAGGCAAATGCGGTTAAATGTAGGACTTTTTACTTTTACTGGAGTAATATTTTACCAGGGTATCTATAAAGTAAAGTAAAGTAAAGGGTTTGTGTACTTCATCCACCACTGTGTCAAATCTGCCAAAAGCAAAAGCAGAGAGCACTGAACCCCCCCACCTACACCGAAACTAACTCATTCAACTTCAGAACTATCACTTCGCCCCTGTCTGATTTTATAGCAGTGTAAAGGCCTTAAAACATGTTTTAGCAAACAACTGAGGGCCAGTTATTTGCCAAAGTGCAGAGATATCAGACGCCCAGCGCAGACACAGTCATCAGTCAAACTGGGCCGCACAGCGAGCCAGCGTCGCACGGCGGGAGAAACGTCAGGCCACACAGCGTTTAATACGTGGCTATGGATTTTGACGTGGGTGAAATCACGCATGAGATCTCTGTTTGCTTTTTCTAGGGTGGAAGGGATAGCAGTGGTGAAGGTAAAGGACTAGGCTTGCAAACCTCGCAATGGCTGCACGATCGATTCCCAGGTGGCAGGGCTGCTACCGCAACCTTGAGCAAGGTATTTACATTACATTTACATTTACATTTTGCCATTTAGCAGATGCTCTTATCCACATAATTATGGGGTGGCAGTGTAGTGTAATGGTTAGGGAACTGGACTTGTAACTGACAGGTTGCTGGTTCATTTCCCAGGTGGAGCACTGCCGTTGTACCCTTGAGCAAGCTGTATAAATGGATTGTATGTAAAGAAATGCTCTTAAAAGATGTGCATTTATACATGGTAAGATTAATCATAGTCCGCGCAAGAGATCAGTGCAGTAATACAGCAATAGACATAATCGTTGGCAGCTGCATACCATACCTGTAACACAGGGAAGGAAAAGTTAGTCGATTATTATAATTTTTTGGACAGTCTTCAACATAGGTACATATTATTTAAGCTGAACTGGCTCAACAAATATCCAGTTGCGCTGTAAAAAGGGATAACGGCACAGGAGAGTGTACGCGGCGTGAGCCACGTTAGGAAAAGGGCGCGTCCTAAGAAAATAAATAGTACTGCGTCATTCTGGGTCAAATAAAATGGCGAGTAAATTAGAACCATACGACGCTGTGACACTCGGGTTTTCCCTTCTCACCGCACGGCTCTGTTAAGTCCGTTAACCGAGCGCTCCACGTCCGTTTCCCTGTCCCGACGCGGCGCTACGGTCTACGGTCGGCACGGTCGGCGCGGTCGGAGCGTTGGTCCCATCCAACGGGCCCGTGAAACAACGCTATGTCATCTCAAGTGCTTCAAGTGGCTCCCCCTGTGCCTGGCTGCTGCTCACGAGACCCCTCTGGCCCCAGGAAGCACAGCTATATAATATAACATTATATTTATTTTCGATTTTACCCTTCCACACTAACTCGCCGCCCACCTCCGCGGGACGAGCCAACACCTCGAGGCAATGTTCGCCTCCTCCCAGATGGAACTCGCCTAACCCTGTTTAGGAACTCACCCTACCGCTCTTCTGCGATCTCATGGCGGCTCTGAACGAGTGAATCAAAGAGTTTACATCTCTTACAACACCCTTACAGTTACACTTCAGCTACAAGGCCTCAGCTTCAAGGTAACAAGCCTTCTGTTTCGCCGTTTCTGCTTAGTCAGTGTACGTCTGATGCTGTACCTCAGAAAGTCAAACAAAACCAAACAGACGCCAGGGACATCTCCCACTAATGTTTGTCGTCGACTTGATCACACTCTCCCTGTGATACAGAATGTGGAGAAGACTAACCGCATAACATAGGGCAAAAAAACAACTGAGAGAGCATTACTGTCAAACACCGGGCTCACACAAGGGAGCTGCTTATAGATTCAAACGCGTCCGAGTCCGATCGCAAACGTGCACCTTGTTTTGCGCTCAAAAGCGAAAAGCCCGATCGATAGTGGAGCGCTTTAGGCCAGTGTGTTTCAGCTTGTTTTCCCGTTCACTGAGAACGGCACTGGAACAATGACAGATGTTTCACAGGGTGGCGTGAAAACCGAAACTCTGGCGCCTGAAACGCAGTGCCATTGGATGACGCGTGGAACTTGGCAGAAGTCAAAGAAAACCCCCGACAGGATATCTGCTTAGGAGAATTCATCCAAAGAGAAAAAAACGAATCAATCACTTGCACCAAGATCCAATTCCCTTGAACAAAATGCAAGAAATACCAGTTTCATTCTGTATAATCAATACCCACATAAGGGAAGCGTAATCACCCTGTGTAAAAATAACTGCTATACATTCACATTATCCAGCTGAAAGAGTGCCCATCTCTCCGGGCGGCCATTATTCATACAGAATGAAGGGTTTCATAAAGCGCTTCGGGGAAAAGTGGGGGTTGATTATTTGAACATTAAGCCTTGGCAGCCGTTGAACATTATAATTATTTGAACTGCACGGCCATAAAAGAATCATCCTTGTACTTAGCTGCTCAGAGCGTAAAAAAATACAAAATCCCTCAGCTGTTTGCAGTAAACAGTCTCATGAGCGTTCTAAATCCAGGACTCCTTATATGGTCAGCTGATCTGCTGCATAACTTTTTCCGGGAAATAATAAATAGCCGCAATTTTTTCTCGCTAGTGAGTAATCGTGCATTATGCTGATTGATTATACCTCTGAGCAAATATGATGAGCAAAAGCTACATTAACCTAACGGGCCTCGGGAGGGAGCCGGACCGCGAATGAGAGCTGAGAGCTGAGAGCTGGAGCTGAGGTCCACGCGTCCGAGGCATTGGGCCAGACCTCTCCTTACAGCGAGAGCGCGCATGTCCGCACGCATCTCCACAGCACGGCTGCATGAGAGCGTCCTCCCCACACGCACGCCTCGCGCTTCTGCGGCCGACGTTTGAGGAACGCCAGGCTCCCCTGTTTGGGCCCGGCGCGCTTCTCTCTGTGTGGTTTCGGTCGTATCTCGAGAAGACGAAGACAAGCACACGCAAACACGCGCTGGGACGCCGCTAGGGAATCGGGCTCGGCTAAATTAAACGACACGATACGCGGAGACGGATGAGAATTTGTCATCTAAACACTTCCCCGTGTCTGCGGAGATAAACGTCTCCGAAAGGGGAGTGTTTACAAGGTTTTAGCAGTAAAATATACCTCAATGGTACCAAAGGGATTTTGTTTCACAGCCACGCTGTTGGGGTTTGTCTTTCGTTTCAAAATAATCTGAGGGACGGGGAATATCACACAGGAATAGCACATTTACAGTCACGGATCAATCAAGAAACATACAACATACATCTTAACTTTGACACCTTAATTTGCCTTGCGCATTTGGTTGTGAACATACTGTCGCTGGTCTGCATCCTTTGGGAAAACCCGAGGGCCCAACACAAAAGTGAAACTGGCGTCGCCTTTCTGCAAGACGAAGGGTGGGAGGCCAGCCCACGCCTGTCATCTGGGACCGGGAAGTCATCACCATTAACTCAACGGGGAGGATCCATCGCAGGCCGATCTGCCAGGGTATGATGTCATCACTGATGCAACGAGAGGGAGGTGCACTGTCAGGTCTCTCATTACAAACGAGCTGAAATAGAGCAACCCTGTGTGCAATCACGCCCTAGTCGCCCCCATCCATGCCATCGGCCAGAAAAAACGTCCAAAAATGAGAAACAAATTTTTAAAAAGACGGTGTGTTCACAACCAGCAACCAGCATGGTTATGGGCCGGGCCCGTTCCCCATTTGTGCTAAAGTTAAGGTTAGGGATAGAGTTATAGGGCTATGTCAGGCTACACACGGGATGGGAGCTAGCATTACCCAGAAACGGGCATAGTTTGAATAAATAGTTGAATTCGGTCAGTTTTGAGAGGAAGGGGGGAGTTGGGGACAGGCCCGTCGCCAGGACGACACCGCATGACGTGCTCGATGGACAGGGGACGCGTAACAAACCCCGACTTCTAAGGCAACGCATCTCAGAAAGAGCGCAGTTCACGGGAAAAGACGCAAAGGCGGCTCGGCAACAATGTGCCTCGTTCCACATCACGTGCCCTCCTGCTGGGTTAACTGCATCCAAAGACAACTGCCCCATGGTATGCAGAGTCACAGCGCGTCATTCGATGGCACGGGCGACGCTGGGCTGAGCAATGCGTTGGCCGCACACCGCAGCTTTCAGGCACGACAAGCGCCAGGGCAGCACCTCGCAAAGGCCACCGAAAGGCACAGTTATGCAGCACGTGCAGATTCATGTGAGCGTATTTATATAGGTACCTATACAGTACACAGCATACATTATCACGTATGGCCTGTATGTATACTTTATAGAATTTATGGAGTATTTTTGACATGATAAGGCTGCGAAATAAATGACATAAAATCATAATACAGGGAACTGCCTGAGAGGTTTTAAAATATCAAGACATGAGCAGTCAAGTTATTGTTTTTTTATCCTACAATAGCATTTTGTGCAGGCTCTCCTGTCCACAGCTTAGACTCTGGCACCCCCTTGTGGACATTTGGAACATGGCAATATTATACTTATTATAAGGACAAGTTTTCAATGCAAAAAAATACGATCTATATTTGCTACTTTTGAAATACACGAAAGGGTTTAATATCGAATGTGACATCGGAGCCGGTAGTGAGAACACTGTCTATAAGCCAAGCGGAGAGACAGCCAATTGTTTTGGTAGAAGTGACATATAAAAACACAAGACATAAGTTGGTTGCCCAGCTGCCTGAAACTGGTCTCATAGCTGAAGAGAAACAAGAAGTAGATACAAGGAAAGTTAAACCCAGCTTCGTATGATAGCGCAGAGGGGGAGAACAAACCTAACTGGCCAAGATAGGAGGAAAACATTGCTGATGTACAGATCATGACGCATTCCTGCCAGCGCTCACGCAGACAGCCAAATAAATGTTCCACTCCAAACTGTGCAACACAAAGAGCTGAAGTTGAGCACTGTCGCTCACTCTAAATAATCATCACAAGAACACTAGCCACTCTATACTATCTAGCCAATGGAGATCGTCCAAACACAGACAAAAACATCCTTTTTAGACCATGGTCTATTAAAATATTGTCACCAACTTGTATAAGTAACGCACTGAACATGTTTGGCTGAGAAAGGGGGCCACTTCAGCGACGGCGGGGCTGTGACAGCACTGTTTTGTTTGGAATGGAGCCGTTGGGAGCGATTGGGGGACTCGGTCACGCTGAAAACTTGGAGCGCTGGACTGACGCAAGCGGACGCTCCGGCCTCCACCTCAGCCTCTGTCCACTATTCTGGCCATAGTTTTACTTCTGGGACTCGTGGCCACTGACAACACTGTCCTGTGCGGCTACCATTTCGTTTCTTTTTTTTTTTTTTTTAAATGAATTTGTTTCTGATTTTATCCCATTTTCTCCCAATTTAGTAGCCAATTACATCCTCTATTTCTCATGTCAATCCCCCCCTCGTATTATAAGTTTGCTGCCGTAGCCCTGTCACCGGCAGTGACAAAGGCGAAGTACTGTCTCCTCCGAGACGGCACTCGCTAAGCCGTTGACCGTAACTCCGGTACTCCAGAGCCACTCCTATACGCAGCGAACTCATGTCGGCTTCCCTCCCCCCTCCAATTTCCGCCCCTGGCAGCCAGAGCCGACTGGCGCGGCCGGTGGAATCGAACCCAGTGGCCAGAACCTTGTAACCGCTAGACCACCCGGGAGGCCTCCATTTAGTTTCTTTTAAGCCTGTGCCTTAGGCCTTAGGCCGCAAGGCAGGCCTTTCTTTCCGCATGACACAGAGGGCTGGGAGCGCTGGGCGTGCACAACAACAGAATCTGTCTCACAGACCCACGGCTGACACCGGGTTAAGGGCTGGCTTTATCTCCCCCGTGTGGCTGTCAGGACTCCACAGTTGAGGCCCTCCCTACTATACGATCGCCGCATAAATTTTCTCCTTAACTCGGGGTGTCTTGTCTGAGAAGCGTGACCCCCCCCCCACCCCTGACCCGTAACTCCAGCTAACAGCGTCCTCAGAACCTCTTCCAGCGCAGGGGAGCGCGGCCCGTAGAGAGTGGGGGGAAATCAAGCCACCACAACAGGCCATTCATCTCGGGGGGGGTGGGGTGGGGGTGGGGGGGCAGCAGCAGGTGTTCCGCTCCAGCGCCCGCATCAGACTGCTCATTGTGGAGGGGAACATCTGCACACCACTGGAGCACAGGCGGCTGTTTGTCTGAGCCCCGGCCGGGAGAGAGGGAGGGAGGGAGGGAGGGCCGCTGTTTTTGTGAGTGAAAAGGCCTCCCTTGTGAGCGGAATTAAAACTGTGACTGTGGTAAGCTGTGACAGGACCATGGGGGGGGATGAGTTTGGCGGGAACGGAAGTTTTTTAGGGCACAGTTTAGTCTTTGGCCCCCGCGAGAACAACACTCTCACAGGCACTTTTGGGGGCGAGCTGGAGGAAGAGGATCAAAACCAGTATCCCGTGGAAACGAACAGCCCGTCTTCCCTGCGCCGTGCGCTAATCCTGACAGGCCGCCTCGGCCAAGAGCCCCCCCCCCAACCCCCCGTTTCCTCATAGCTTCAGTTGTTTGGCGTTCTGGCGGGCTGAACACAGTCCGTCTTGAAAGGACGGGAATCTCATTTCGCCGCTGTGACGGAATGTTTGGACTACGCCGTCGAGATAATTAGTACGCCGCTCCGAGCCCCCCCGCTCTCATCCGACCGCCGGCCTTCGCTCGGAAGACTGCGCCTTTGATGTGCTCATGTGATCATGACATCAGCACATCTGGAAGGGATTGGGGGAGGCCTCGGGGCCCGGCGCGGGGCGAAACGCTCGCAGCAATGGCACAGGGCTCTCAAAGGCCCTCTCGAAAAAACGAAACGGAAAACAAAGCACAGCAGCGTTGTGTAACGTTTTCATCAAAAGCTTGCTTTCAGCCCGCGCTCCCAATACGTTACTGAGCAGCGTTCGCCTGCGCGGGCGCCCTGGTTAAAGACGTTTCATTGAATATAAAGTGGTTCTGAGCTTTCGCAGTGCTTTTGGCCATGGCACCGGAACTTAAGATCGGCTCCAACGCTGAGGTCAACCGAGCCGTGAAAAACACTAGAAGCACTTCTGCCACTTGTGACTCCAGCGCGCTCGTGAGGTGGGAGAGATCCCCATAAATGGTGTCCACAGAACGGAAAGTGTTGTCTCCTAAAATGGGATCGTGGTGTGTCTGCACATCGTGACTCTCCTGGACCCATCACCCCCGCATACCCCCTCTCCCCCGCATACCCCCTCCCCCCACCAGATCTGACATCAGCGGACGCTGGCTGTGCCATCGATCCCATGGCTCTCCTGCCCCCCGGGCACTGAGCTCCAGCCCTGCCAAGCACACAAACACACGGGGCAGTGATAACACACAACCTGAAACACATAACTCACTCAAATAGGTACACACACACACACACACACACACACACACACACACACAAAACACACACACACACAAACACACAGGGCAGTAATAACACACGACCTGAAACACATAACTCACTCAAACAGGTACACACACACACACGCACACACACACACACACTCTCTCTCTCTCTCACACACACACACACACACTCACACACACACACTCTCTCTCTCTCACACACACACTCACACACACACACACACACACACTAGTTATAAACACACAACCTGCAGCACACACAAAATAAACTTGCAACACACAGACACACACACACACACACACACACACACATCCCCAAAGTATGATACACACACACACACATCCACAACATTACTACCCACAAAAGCCTCAAACACACAGCAACCCTCGTACAATTTCTGTTGTAAGCAACAAAGAACTCATTTTGCTTCCAAATATCAAACAAACATAAAAAAATAGATCGTAATCACAAAATGTCTAGGGAATCTCCTGCACACTAAAGCAGCATATAGCACCCGCTGTATTTAAACCTGCGCTGTGAATATCTGTCCAACGACCAGGATTGCAGTCACACACATACCGCCGTGTATGTGCTTTTTTTATTGAACTGCATCACTGGGGGGTGAGAAAAGACAGATTTCAATCTCCAACACGCCCTGTGCCAAAACAATGGCATAACAGGAAGCACACTGAAGGCGTGTGTCTGGACACTCTCTCTGCGATCCGTCAGACACATCTGGTCACCACAACTGTCAGCAGTTTACACCATGGGGGCACATTCTGGGGGCCACTTCAATTTGCCTAACAAAATTCCCTGCGCCGCTATAAATAAACTGGGTTTAATTCCCTCCAGCGCTCTGCATTCCCAGCAGAGATTGGGGCTTTTAAAGGGAGCCAGTTGAACTGGAGTCCCAGTACAAGAGCTTCACACTGCCAGACGAAAAGATGCTGGCAGTCTGACGGAAACGAGGGGCGTCGTCTGCACGCAGAGACGCCTCAAGACGTCTCACAATCTCACACTTCATTCAGCAGGCTGGTGGAGGAGCACACGTGACCCTGTGCTTCCATTAAACTTAGGGGCTGCTCTTTTCCGTTACCGCTATCTGTCCCTGACGACAGGGGGCGGCAGTGGTTAGCGACATGGGCTGGCAAGCGGAGGGTTGCCGGTTCGAATCCCAGGAAGGCCAACAGAAAAAACAATGAACTGGAAACTGGAGGGATGCTAGTTCACTTCCTTGGGCACTGCAGAAGTGCCCTTGAGCAAGGCACTGAACCCCCTAAAACTGCTCCGGGGTGCCGTGCTATGGCTGACCCTGCACTCGGACCTCTGTGATGGAATACACATTTATAGTTTGTGTGTTGTGTGTTGTGTGTTGTTTGTGTGTGTGTATATACAGGAGAGATATGCGAAAAAGACAAATTCCAATTACCTTGTGTAACATGGCTGATAAAGTATATTCCTATTCCTATTAGAGCGGTGTATTATACACCTTCACGTTCCAACGGGTTTTCAAGGACCTTGGACCTCGTGACCCTTGGTAAACATTAAAGCAATTAGTAGAAATAGACTTCAGACACGAAAAAAGTCTACGGAATGTGAATACACGACGACGAGAAGGGAAATGTGAAACAATAACACAAGGTTAAAGGTCACGTACCCTATGCAAGAGTGCCTGCGAGCGGAGCCGTGCCCGGACGGCAAGCCCTTTCTGGGGAAGCGGGAGTCTTTGTTCATCATCGCTGCGGCTTGTGAGCACGACGGCCGGTCGTCACCGAAAGAGCGGGGGAACAGACTGGGAACGCATCCTTTCCAACGGTCCGCTACGGCACATCCCCGAAGCGCATGGTGCCCAGGAGGAGGACGGACGGACGGACGGAGGGGAGCTGGGGCGCCAGGCACCCGTCGACGGCCTCCAGCCCCCGGCCCCAATCTCTGGCGGGCGAGGGGACGCCTCCTTCGTGGGGCGAGGCGAAGCGTCTCTCCACAAAATCGACGCAAAAGTCAAAGGAGCGCGAAGCCGCAAATGTTCTGGTTCATCTGCGCTCCCGATTTAGACGGGATCTCCGCTACGGGAGGCTGTGAGCGGAGCGAGGCGTTTCGACGACTAGAGGAAGACTCTGCGCTCACATGGGCTGCGAGGTGTTGGGAGCAGCTGGCTCCTAAAACGAGGAGGAGTCCACGGATCACAAGTCCCGACACGGAGGAACCGATCGTATTTACTATCTGGCAGGCAGGGCAAAATTAATTCTGCGATCGCGGTTTATATCAGCTGGCAGCGCATATTTGCGGCTACTTGGGCACCTACCAGCGCGCAGGCAAGGTAGACCTGAACCTTTGACTTGCTCATTCCTACATAAGAAATGTCAAATTCCACCTCCCTTTCAACTGCCGTATAATGGAGCTAATCCCTCCAAATATGGTTCTTCCAAAAGTCTGGATCTTTTTTTCCCCCAACTTTAATCTCCACAGTCCAACAAACACACCGTCTCCTCCTCTATGGAGAAAGAAAAGCGAATTCCCTCAGATGTAGCGATGATGGGAAATGGGGAAAAGGGGTTAAAAGGTTAAAAACATATACTTCTAATTCCCTCCTTTGCGGCAGCAAGCTGCCTATTTTAATTCCTTCGGGAGAGTTCCGGCACAAGAGTCCCGTCAAACATCCACGTTAGTGTCCCATCTCTTTAGGGATATCCGCGAGCTGGAATGGAGTAAAAAAAAGTTCAGGAACAACACAGTTTTACGGAGTCGTGCCGGTTTTCCAAGCCGAGGTCAAAACAGAGCGATCTGAGCGCGCTCGGTTGGGGGGGTGTGAGAGACGACGCGTTTCGGAGGCCTTCAGGAGACGGCGGCGCTCTTGCTCGGAGCTCTCGTTTCCCCGCGACGCTGTCTGGGAGCCCAGGCTTGCCCCGGACCCTCCCGTCTGACGTGCGCTCACACCAGGAGCCCCTGTGCTGCCTGCCCACACTGGCTCACCCTGACGCATGGAATCGACATGCTTTCCAACAAGGCGGTAACTCGCTCACCCTGCAGCTAAATAATGACAGCGTGTATTGTTAGCTCAAATAGATAAGGGGAGGGGTGGTGTGTGTGTGTGCGTGTGTGTGTGTGTGTGTGTGCGCAGAGGGTGGGGGTATGCACTACAGAACATTTAACTCATTCTTTCCAAGAGAAGTGTTCAATTGAGGTTTGTTTTCCGTGCACTGCTGACGGGGCGTTTGTGCGTAGCTTTCTGGATCACGCGTTCAACTAATTTAGACTATAAATTTCAGATCCTGCGGGTACTGTGCACCAACAGTGCGAGGTCTCAGAGCTCCCACAGCGTGACGGCCGCCGCCAGACGCACGTGAATGTAAATAAAGGGCCGGATGAGTGGGCGCTGCACGGGGCGCTGCAGGTACATGTCTGTTTGAATTAAACAGGTTTTTCGGATTTGCCTACAAATTCAGGAATGTTGTCTCGCCGTTCTCCTGTTATCACAGCCTGCTCATTCAAACACCCTGAGGAAAGAAAAACATCCAGTATGACATTGACCTCTCTCTCCATCTCTCTCACTCACTCTCTCTTTCCATCTCTCTCACTCACTCTCTCTCCATCTCTCTCTCTCACTCTCTCTCCATCTCTCTCACTCACTCTCTCTCTCCATCTCTCACTCACTCTCTCTCTCTCTCTCTCCATATCTCTCACTCACTCTCTCTCTCCATCTCTCTCACTCACTCTCACTCAATCTCTCTCTCTCTCCATCTCTCACTCACTCTCTCTCCCTCACTCTCTCTTTCTCCATCTCTCTCACTCACTCTCTCTTTTTCCATCTCTCTCACTCACTCTCTCTCCATATCTCTCACTCACTCTCACTCACTCTCTCTCTCCATCTCTCTCACTCACCCTCTCTCTCCACCTCTCTGACTCTCTCTCACTCTCTCTCACACTCTCTCTCTCCATATCTCTCTCTCACTCACTCTCTCTCTCTCTCTCTCTGCCGTGGCAGAATGTCTGCTAGAACTGCTCAGTCACACATCAACCCCATTTCTTAGAGCTGGGCAGTTAATCTCTCACTCTCTTTTATTTCTGTCGCCTATTTGTCCACTGTTTAGATATAAACACCCAGTACAACCTGTCATCACTGGTGCCTTTCCTTTAATGAGCCACTACACAGGTAGCAGGTGGTAGTGTAGTATAGTGGTTAGGGAACAGGGCTTGTAACCGAAAGGTTGCAGGTTCGATTCCCAGGTGCGGCACTGCTGTTGTACCCTTGAGCAAGGCACTTAACCTGAATTGCTTCAGTGAATATCCAGCTGCATAAATGGATTGTATGTAAAGAAATGTAAAATTGTAAGTCGCTCTGGATAAGGGCGTCCGCTAAATGCCTGTAACGTACACTACAGTAAAGTACAGCCACTAGCCTCAGTCAGGCCAGTGAAGAGAGCGGGGCTGTGGTGGCACGGCCCCTATTCAAAAGCGTTTCTGTGAAAGACTGAGGTCTAGGCCTGCTCCGTTCTTCAGCCGGCGATCACATCGGGGTTTGGGACTCTGTTCCTCGGTGTACTTCACAGTGTACAGCCTGCGCCGTTTCTGCCAGCGTGCCAGCCAAAACACTAAGCGTCAGAGCTTCTGTCCAAAGAGCCAGGAGTCCGAGCTGCAGTGGGATCAAACGCATTAGAGCGTGAAAGCTGACACAAATAAGAGTGTGTCGATCCGTCAGCCACCACAGGATTGGACAGAGAGAGAGAGAGAGAGAGAAGAGGGAGGTGGTTGCTTGGCCGGAAATGGTAATGAGAACACATTACGTAGGTTAAAAGTTAAATTGCAGGCCTGACAAAAGCTCACTGCCAAGACACTGTGCCAGAATATAACCCCCACTTTCCACCCCCAACCAAATGCTACACCCACAGACGGACTCCGCTGCACCCTCTAGTGTTCATTTGTGGAACTATGTGGTTAACATTAAGGGATTGAATGGGATGATTCAACTCTCCCACACTGCTTTTAGTGTCATATCTCTATAACCCAGTAGATCTTTCTGGAGGAGTCTTATAGAAATTAACCACAGTTTCTAATTTTATGTTTTTATTTTTATTTAAATAACTTACATTACATTGCAATACACATAAATTACATCAAGCAGTAACATCATTTACAGCAAGCCTCTTTCATTTTGGAGAGTTAAGCAAATTCACAAATAATTTCCCTGCAAAGATCCAGCCAGTAGAGCCGTTGGGTGTCACATCCTGTTAAGGCACTGTTCTAGTGTGTGGATGAGCCCCACGGTCTGCATCCTGTTAAGGCACTGTTCTAGTGTGTGGATGAGCCCCACGGTCTGCATCCTGTTAGGACACTGTTCTAGTGTGTGGATGAGCCCCACGGTCTGCATCCTGTTAAGGCACTGTTCTAGTGTGTGGATGAGCCCCACGGTCTGCATCCTGTTAGGACACTGTTCTAGTGTGTGGATGAGCCCCACAGTCTGCATCCTGTTAAGGCACTGTTCTAGTGTGTGGATGAGCCCCACGGTCTGCATCCTGTTAAGGCACTGTTCTAGTGTGTGGATGAGCCCCACAGTCTGCATGCTGTTAAGGCACTGTTCTAGTGTGTGGGTGAGCCCCATGGTCTGCATCCTGTTAAGGCACTGTTCTAGTGTGTGGATGAGCCCCACGGTCTGCATCCTGTTAAGACACTGTTCTGGTGTGTGGACGAGCCCCACAGTCTGCATCCTGTTAAGACACTGTTCTGGTGTGTGGATGAGCCCCACGGTCTGCATCCTGTTAAGGCACTGTTCTGGTGTGTGGACGAGCCCCAGGGTCTGTAATCGAATCCAGACCATGCCAGTGGCGAAAAATCTACCAACATGGCCAACATACCAATCTGCCAACATATTTATGAATACAGCACTAGAATTTATAGCTTTTAGAATTCCATCACATACAGTGTGTACACTGATCAGGGTGGATCAGATAATAAAATATTTTTTATAGCTTTGCCTTACAGGAGGACTGATGTTTGGCCAAGATAAAGATGAACTTCTCTAATCTCGCCAAAGCTTATCAGACACTCCACCCTGGTGATGTAAAACTCCAGTCCCCAGTCAGGGGGCTGGCATGATGTTTGCCCCCGCAGTGTCAGCGATAGGCCTACTGCTATTAAAAGAGTACATTAATAGCCCTAAACCAAGTTTTTGCCACAAAGCAATGCTCTGTACACGAACCTGAAGAAGCCTTTTGTGAAACGCGTTGTTCGTTTTTAGCTTAATAAAGTATAAGTAATTTTTTCAGCCTTGTGTCGCGGTGAATCTTGTATTTTGATCTACGTTTTTCCTGCCATCACCTGCACCAAGGACTGACAGAGCTGTGCACAGGGCATCCACTTGCTTTCAATGCTCTGTACTATTTAAGCGCTGATAATCTCGATGGCTGAATGGATAGACTAACTCATTTAGCTTCTTGGTGCAACGACCCTATTTTCCCACTGGAAACTGGTTTTATTCGAGTATCCCACAAGGGACTGTTAGAAACCGCTCGTATGTGCCAGCAGTCAGTAAAACAGCTTTTAAGTCCACAAACATGTGGTGTGAAGCTGGACCAACAGCACTGTAGCAAGTGCAATGTTGCAATGCGGAACGGAAGGAATTTGTTACACAACTTTCATTCGAGTATTGTTTACGGGGGTGACGTGCGGGGCGGCTGGAATTCACAAACTCGATCCCGTTTTACCGAAGGCAGATGTTTTTGCCTTCGCTCTTTTCTGCGGTTCGGGGTTTCACGACGGTGACGTTTTGGTCCGCTCGCCCACAGAAGGGCAGGGGGAGCGGAATGCGCAGGCTCTGGTCTGTGTCTCGCTGTGGGTCTGGCGGCTGAGAGGGAGGCCGTGTCTCCAGCGCTACTGAGAAGCGGAGGGCACGCGAGAGACACGTAGAGGCCTGCGGAGAGAACGCTACCCAGAGCCGCACGGACGCCCGGGCCACACGCAACACTCCCTTTTCCACCCTGTCGTTCCTCACGAGATAAACTGGCTTCTGCTATGTTAACCCGACAGTGTGCATTAATGGCCAGGTACATTTAGTTTTTTTAAGATTTTTTCCCCATTTTTTACCGCCTCCTCCGAGACGTAACTCGCCAAGCTGTCGACCCTAACTCCGATACACACAGAGGCACTTTGATGAAGACGCAAGGGTCGAAGCATTAACCAACCCGCATGGTGAAATAAACCGTTACACTTTATTGGAGCATCTAATAAGTCTCATTCTTTCAAGTATCGGGTGTATTCACTGCTGGATTTAACGGGATCTTTTTGAGTGAAACATTCTCCAAATGGTAAAGCTGGACACTGGCCTAAAGCATACAGCAAAAGCCACATTGGATTGGTTTAAAAACAAAAAACAAGGGCCTCGGATACGCTCGGTCTAAAGCACCAGTTCAAAACCAGACCGGCCCTGGCTGAGAGCCAAAATAAATAGAGGGTATAATTGGCCACTAAATTGGGAGAAAAACAGGAAAAAATCTGAAACAACATACATTTAAAAAAACTATGTCCTGAAGTGGCCCACTCACAGCCCAGACCTCAATCCCATTGAGAAATTGTTGTTCTCCAACGGTCCCCATCCAACCTGATGGAGCTCGAGCAATTTTGTAAAGAAGAATATTTCAGTATCCAGATGTGCAAAGCTGAAATAGACTCACAGCTGTAACTGCAGCTAAAGGTGATTCTTATTGAACCGACACTTTCCAGCAGATTACGAAAAAGCTTTAGAGTTTGACAGTATTGTGTGTGATCAGTGGCAAGAAATCCCAATTAAATCCATTTTGATTCCATGAAGTAAGAAAATAAAATGTGAAAAATGGCAAAAGGGGTTTAATACCCAGTGCATATATTGCTACCATGTAATAATTCAGTTCAGATTTTTTTGCCTGTAATTCAGTCCTCCAGTTTAAGATGCAGATAGAGCCTCCTCATCGAGCCACCCTTTAAGTAATCGTTTAAAAACAAACACATTTCAGGATACCTTAATCATCTCAATTGGCCGTTTAATTCATACAAATTGAGCGCAACTGCGCCAGACAGAACATGAGCTTGTCCTCTGAAAGTTAAAGCAGCAATTTGTTGGATTTCACGCAACTCGTTATGAATGTTCTCTCCAATTTCAATTAATCAGGGCTTTAACTGTCATAGCCAATGTCCTTGTTATGTATTCAAAAACGGTGGCTACATAGACACATAGTTGATTTCAGTTGGAGCGCAGGCTAATGGCTCAGACGACAGGAAATGAAGGGCCTTCGTGATAATGCAAGGAAACGCCCTTTCCTTCGTGCTAATCTTTTCTCCTGAGAGGGCCAGGTGTTTAGCTAGCTGCAGTATACTGGTGGCCAGCCAGCAGGGGGCAGTCCTGCTAGACACACTGATGGAAACATTGTTTTCCACACATTTAACCGCATGCGCTGTAGGTGCGTGTCAGCCCAAAAGGACAGCATTTGTGATTTCTGCTGCGATTTCCTGTTGTGGACCGCTGTCGACACCGTAATCTGTTGGAAAGTGTCGGTGGCACTAACAATAAGGCAGAGGACACGGCATGTACACAACTAATTAACACAATAAGCCTCTGAAGACGGTGTGTGAGCAGGCTTGAGCAGAGCAGCCGGGCGATGAAACGCACACATTGTTCTCGGAGTCATATGGAATTCCTGGGATTCCTATGATGAACCATATACCATAAAGCTAAATCTTTATGATGTGGACCAGGGGCAATTATATACAGCATTCAAAATAATACAAAGTTAAAGTTGGGTACATAAATCATCTCAAATATATAATTTTGAACATTTCTAGTCGGGGGGGGGTTCTGATTTCCAAATGCTTAGTAAGCACAGGCACAATACAGGGACATACATTTACATTTACATTTTAGGTGACTTACAAGATGTGCATTAATACATGGTATGATCAATCATTGTTCGCGCAAGAGATCAGTGCAGTAATACAGCGATAGACATCATTGCTGTTGGCAGCTGCATATCATACCTGTAACACTGGGAAGGAAAAGGTTAGTACTTTTTTTTTTTTTGAGGAGTAAACAAAAAGTATTAAACAAGTAGGCAGTGGTGATGACAATTGGCTCAATGTACAGAATTCAGTGGTAGTGGAGTCATACATACCACGTATAAATATATGGAGACATACCATGTATAAATCTTGTAAGCTGCTCTGGATAAGAGCGTCTGCTAAATAGCTGAAATGTAAATGTAAAAATGACATCTGCCTAATCTGCCATGTGCTCTGCCTACACCACAGGAACATGTAAGTAACACGCACTCTGCCAAGATCGCACATACAGCGGGGTCCAAAAGTCTGAGTCCACTACCAAGATCTGTTTGTTTTCATCGTTCATCAAACAACTAACACAACCCTTTTACTCAGGAGAACAATTTGACCTCTAACTACTTCACTAAGCTCTGCTGACATAATTACAAACAGCTGCAAAAACGTGTGTCCTTTTTCAAGACTAAAGCACCTGCAGTAGCAACGAGGACACATAGAGGACCATATTAATCACGTCAATATCCGCTATTAACTGTTAGAAGACCAAAACAACTCACACTGTGCATTAGGAGTGTCCATGTGTTAAAACCTAAATGAAAAATAAGGTGTCACAACATTTTGAGGAAATGAAAGGCAATAGTGTGCAAACAAAATCTTTATAGATATTTCAATTTCATACCATCCTTTCTTAAACAATTTTTTTTTTACATTTCTATCAGTGTTTTATGTCATTCTTGAACAACAAATACCACATGAGTAAAAACTTTGTGTTAAGTATTCGATGAAAAACGATGAAAACAAACAGAGGCTGGTCGTGGACTCAGACTTTTGGACCCCGCCGTACGCCGATGCTCAGTAAAATCACATGTTCCCACACGCGATGCCGAGGCCACATGCACAGGCGTGTGTAAGCGTACACACGCACGCCGCCGGGAGAACAGCGCTCACAGCTGCCCGCAGATACAGCGCCTTTTGTGAGGCTTCTCCCGGGTGTTTATACTCTACGAACCCCCCTACCACCACAAGGATCTCCCAAACGCCCTAAAAGGGTGCCTAGGAAACAGCCTCCACATCCTTCCTGCCATTCTGAAAGATCTGTTTATCTTCCGTGACAGTAAAGCAAATAATTTATGTTGGGATCCTCGCTCGTCCCCTCCAGCGCACGTCCGTCACGCGTGCAGGCTTGTGTCTGTTCAAACCCTTCTTCCATAACCGCCCTGCTGTTGGCCATCATTCCCATAGCCACTCACTCCCCACACACATCAGACACGCAGAGACACTACCCTCCTTCAGAAAACGACTCAAAGCCCACCTATTCACCACAGCCCAACACTGACACTTCTCCCCTGTTTCCCACTGTAAATGGTCTCCCATTGTACTGTTTTATGTTGTTCATGGGTTGATGTTGATGTTGTCCTTATGTTTGAACTATTGGCATGTATTATTATTATTAGTATTTTTTTTTTAATCTGATTTTTTCCCGTTTTTCTCCCAATTTGGTAGCCAATTGCACCCTCTATTTATTTCGATTAACCCTCCCCACACGGGTCTGTCGCTCGACAACTCGAGGCAAGCCAATTCTCCGTGGGCAGCGACCTCCGCTTTTCCTCCGAAACGGAAACGGAACTCGCCCACCCACCCACATTCTGGAGACTCCCTTTCCGTGCTTCTCAGCAGACCTGAGCCGGCTCTCCTTCCCCCCTCCCCCTGGGGCGGACAGCCAAATGCTGCCCCCGCTCGGGGTGACGACCAGGACCGGTCTGGTAGAGACACGGGTTTCGAACCGCATCCCTGACAGGCAGCGCACACCACACCGGACCAAAGTGTGGTGCGTTAGACCGCTACGCTATCCGCCGCCTCGGCATGTATTTTTTACCTATTTTTATTTTTATTCCTGTGTTGCTTTTATTGACTTTTATGTAAGGTGACCTTGGGTGTCCAGAAAGTCGCCAATTAAATAAAATGCATTATTATTGTCATTATTATTATTATTATTATTATTATTATAGCATGCCTTTATTATCCTGTGTGAGAAATTTTGCAGCGATCCTCCAGAAGGTGACAAGCTCAGCTTCAACGTTCAGCTTCAACGCTGCGCTCACCCGACATCCAACTGCATCTACAACTTTACTGTGCACATCACTACCACAGCAACCCGTGGCAGATTTACATTGAATCGCCTGTTTACAAATAAAACTTCAGTAAATCATGGTGATTTACTGCCTCTTTACAGTTACCAACAGGAGGTAGAAAGCAAATAGTACTTTAATGGCGAGGCACAAAATGCAAATAAGAAAAAATAAATCTTCACGTGGACAAACTGACAAAAGGAAAGGATAGTTGTGTCAAGAATGTATAAGATTATAAAATGTTTTTATGGCATTGCAAATCAAAGTTTATTAAGTCGAACTTTGAACATGCTGATGATACCTGATAAAGCTCCAAGCTCCCCTGCTCCATGCTGGCAAATGGAGACTCTCTTCCCTAAAATCGGTTTCAGAATGAAAACAGTAGGCAGAAACGCCAGTTACGGAATTTAAAATAGATGGATGGTTTGGGAGGCAAAGAAAAATCCAAGGGCCACAAATTTGAGATCTACAAAACTTGGTTTCATCTTGGGGACACAAAATCTCCAAATCTACGCTACCTCCATATCTCTCGGCTTTTTGGAAGAGTTGCCAGAAAAAAAGCCTCTACTGAGGGAAATCAACCAAAATGAGCGTCTGGAGTTTGCTAAACACCACTGGAACTCCGATTGGAGCTTTTTGGCCATGCACACTAGTGGTGGGCTTGCCATTGGGAGAAGGACCCTCGTGTTGAAAGGAACATCATACCCACAGTGAAATATGGTGGAGGATCTTTGATATTATGGGGTTGTTTTACATCTACTGGTCCTGGGGCTCTTGTTAAGGTCAATGAATCATGAACTTCAACAAGTACCAAGACATTCTGACCAAAAACCTGGTTCCCTCTGCCAGGAAGCTGAAACTCGGCCCCAAATGGGTCTATCAGCAAGACAATGATCCCAAACATACCTCAAACACACACACACACACACACACAAAAATCAAAAGAATGAATGCACAAAATGTGCAGGTTCAAGGTACTTAACCACAACCGACTACAACAGATGGTGAAGCGCTAAAAGTTCATTAATCAGCCCTGGATCAACAGTGAGAGTGGGAGTTAATGGAACAGCAGGACAGGACGGCGTCCCCAGTGATCGGGCTGGTCTGGGATCTGGGGGCCGGGGCTAAACTCTGCCTGTAATCCTGACCCATCTGGATCATTTTGGGGAAAAACGGCACGGCACAGATCGTTCTAGAAAGTGACACTGCCGATTGCCTCACACTACGCTTCGCGCTTCTCTTTTTCTTTCATCCCTGCGCTGTGCGTCATAAAGGCATCAAAACAGCAGGTAGCAAAAAAAATTACAGTCCACTTAAAAACAGATTCCTACAGCGTCTGCTTCCTTCCCCCTATGTTTATTTATTTTTCTAGTGACTTCAGATCTGTAGGCGAAGCTGAACTTTGTGTAGCAGGTTGTACACAGAACATAGCAACGCAAGTGTCATTCCGTTTTTGTCGGGGGAAAAATGAGACCCTGGTATAAAGAACGTTTAAGAAAAAGGACTTAAAAATGTATATACTATAATAGTATAAGGCCATGGGAGGTGATATTGACAGAAATTGATTTCCCTAAAAGTAAAAGCTAGTTACGGTTTTCTAGACAACATGTTCATTCCTTTGATGTCACATACAGCATGCGACGCAATGAGCACCATACTGACAAACTACATAATTTCACACACCCGTCACACTTATTACAAATCAATGAGATCAATATTAGGAAAATGAAAAATGTGATTGAAAATGTACATTTATATAACACCGTAGTGGCAAGGAGCCTAAATAATAAAACACCTAATTTCCCCATTGAGCCTTAACACAATTATCCATACTGATCTCTATATCGAATAGAAGAGTTTGCCAGCCTCGCCCATTTAAAACAGCTCTGCATTGATCTCGGCGACCTGCTGTACACCTTACAGACAAGAGCCGACACAGAGCACTGCGCTGAACTGCTGCAGAACCTGGCCACGGGTATCATTCCAGGTCAACCGTGTCCTTCACATAAACATTTTAATTTGTTTTCTGCTCGTATGAAACCCAGGAAACGGGGCGTTCCTTTAGCGCACGCCCAATCTATCGCAACTGAACGAAAACGTGACTGAAGTGCATGGCAGGGGAGGAGACCTGATTTATTCGAGTACGAGCTCGAAAAACTAATGTTGAGTGCCGAGTGGCCTCTGCCCGTTAACTTCAAACAAGCGAGAGCGGAGCCCAGCTGAGGGGGCGCGGGGGAGAGACGTAGATCGAGATCAAGGGACGGTGTTTAGATTGGCCGGCCCAAGACTTACACAAGACCCCTTACCCTTCAGCCCCCACCACCCCCACTCCATGCGCATCTCTCTCCTGCTCCGGGGGGGTCTTCTTAGAACAAGTTCGTTTGTTTTGGCACGCTCTGTTCCCCACGGTAGAGAGAAGCGCAGAGATGTTGTATGACTAAATGTTGACTAGATAAACGGAGGAGTATTGGTGAAAGGAAAGCTGCCCTTGGCCAAGAAAACATTAGACAGAAATTAAAATGATTTTTCGCCAGTTCAGGTCACTACATGCAAAAATAGCAACAACAACAACTACAACAACAAAAAAAGCACACGGCAAACAGCCTGACGTTGCGGAGGAGCGAGAACATCTCAGGCCAACGGATCCGGTGCTTTTCTCCCGGGCCCTAAAACAAAGGGACGCATTCACAGGGCCAAGACAGAACCTCGCTTCAAAAGTGCATCGGTAGCAACCGTTGCCGACCGCATCAACTCTGAGTTACCTTTAGATGAGCCCCGGTGGGCTCCGCGTTTCAGGCTTTTGCCAAGCTGCCCCGGGGGCCACCGAGTTACACGATGCGCAGGAGCGCGAGCGTCACGGCCCGGCAACGTGACGCTCCTCAACAAAGCCCGATTATCACCCTGCCGCCCGGCCGAGATCGCCGAGAGGCCCGCTCCTGTCCTAGGCCCGCCCGGTCGAGGTGTTCCTCGGAGCGCGGAGATGAAAAGGGCCGCGCTATCGAGAGTCTCGCAGCGGCAGGGTCGTAAAGGACACGGGGGGTCTGATAGCGGGCGATTACTGTACCTCGGGGCCGGACTCTACCTGCGTGTGTGTGTATCAGTGTGAACCTCCTCTGTACTCTACCTGCGTGTGTGTGTATCAGTGTGAACCTCCTCTGTACTCTACCTGGGTGTGTGTATCAGCGTGACCCTCCTCTGTACTCTACCTGGGTGTGTGTGCCAGAGGGAACCTCCTCTGTACTCTACCTGGGTGTGTGTATCAGAGGGAACCTCCTCTGTACTCTACCTGGGTGTGTGTGTGTATCAGAGTGACCCTCCGCTGTACTCTACCTGGGTGTGTGTATCAGCGTGACCCTCCTCTGTACTCTACCTGGGTGTGTGTGCCAGGGTGAACCTCCTCTGTACTCTACCTGGGTGTGTGTGTGTATCAGAGTGACCCTCCTCTGTACTCTACCTGGGTGTGTGTGTGTATCAGAGTGACCCTCCTCTGTACTCTACCTGGGTGTGTGTGCCAGGGTGAACCTCCTCTGCAGCGTGAGGCTGCGGGTCATCATCAGCCTGCGTAGCAGCATGGGCGAGTTCCGCGGGGAGTTTCGGGGCGAGTTCCGCGGGGACATCTTGGGGGAGCCCGCGGGCGACACTCCGGCCGACCTGGGCTGCAGCTTCAGGGGCGGCGTCCCGGCGCGGGAGGGCCGCTCCTCGGAGCCGTCCGAAAACCCTTCGCTCATGGCGTCTCCCCCCCCGAGCGCCTCCTTTACCGTCCCGCTGCCACTGACCTCTCGCTTTGATCTCTCCCTCCCTCCCTCTCCCTCTCCCTCTCTCTCTCCCTCCCTCTCCCTCTCCCTCTCCCTCTCCCTCTCCCTCCCTCTCCCTCTCGGACGGAGCCCGCTCAGAGTTTAAGAGCGCGCTTTCCCAACTTCACCGGGAGAGATGGGCTCGTGTTGCAGGAGCTCGTGTTCCAGGCACATGGTGGCGTCAGACGGATGCCTCACTTTTTGCGTCCTCGTTTTCAAACCCTCTCCCTTTTGGTAAAAGCCAACCTTTCGCTTCGAAGATCACCGTCCCCCTCCCCGGCAAACATGGACATTGCTGCAGCGCGATCCCTCCCCCTCCTGAAAGTGGCCTTTGTTTACATAACTACAAACCCTTCCCACCCCGCAGACTAAATATGGCCGGATGAATTATAGTAAGTTAGCACCGGGGTGGAACGGCCGCCCCCCTCCCTCCCAGCCTGCAGCTCAGCCCCGCAGAGGACAGAAAAAAGTTCACTTTGTAACGGCTTCCTTTCCTCAGCCCATCAGCGTGTAAACATTAACCAGCGCTTTCGCCCTCCCCCAACCTCCACCACCGTACACACGCGCCAGGGTCGGGCCTATTCCGCCGCTCCCCCTCCTGCCTTTTAATTATGGATGTCACCGTTTGCTTTTCACATGTTCAAAGTTTGCCAGAGGGAGTCACATGAGAAGCGATGACGGTGAAGAGATAAGGCCGAAGAGAGGAGGGGGCGGCAGCGTCACGATGGCTCGGTATCTGCGCATCGCGGTCTGACCCCCCCTGCGGGGGCTTGTTTATCGGAGAGAGAGAGAGGGGGGAAACAGTATCTTTCGATCTTGCGACTCCCAGCTGAGCGCCGTGTTCTTCTTGCAGGGAAAAGAACCCAAGACCTCGTTGTTCCCTGAAGGAGTCCCCGTTTTGGAGCGGAGCCTGAGAACACAGGGCGGCTTTCTCTACCGCGCGCGCCAACATGTGGCCAATCGCAGCCGATCTCCCGCCAAAATAAACAGATCAATTGCAACCCTACGGACATTCCGCCACAAGCAAGTTCTGGGCCTGTATGCACAAAGATTCTAAGAGTAGGAGTGCTGATCTAGGATCAGGTTTCCCCTGTCCATATCCTAACCATATCCATTATGAGCTAAAAGGCTAAACTGATCCTAGATCAGCACTCCTATTCTTAGAATCTTTGTACATACAGGCCCAGGTCTGCAGAGAACATAACCCCCCTCATTAATGGATTCTCACTCAGTCAGCTACAAGCAGCATCGAGCCCAATATCCTACGGCAAAATGGCAAAACACACAGTAAAATAATTATGTGAGATGGCAGATTTATTATTTAAATAATAATAATATTATTATTATTCAATTAAATAGTTTAAATTTATTCCAATATCAATGACCTAAAACTGAATATTGCTATTCCTCTGAAAAGTTATTGCTTTAAGTTAAAATTCAAGATGGATAAAATAAAAAAACAAGTACACTATGTTTTTAGACTCTACCTTATTAGCATGAGTTGCTGTATATATAGGAGAATATTATGATATATTGTCACACACATATGCATGTCTATTATTACAGGATTACTTCCACTTTTGTTCTGATCTATATCTGGCATACATTTAAACCTCTTGCCAATAAACCCCCTACTTCTCATACAGTGCTGTTATTTCAGGACGTTATACTGTATGTACAGTGTTATACATGTCAAAAAATATATATATAACACTGAAAAGACCTCGAAATCCGCCACATTGAGCATTTATGTTCTCAAATTATTTTCTCTTTTATATGTTTATGAGCGCTGACAGGCTGAAGAGTAAAACAAACACAATCCAGGAATGGCCTGTTTAGTTTGATCTAATAAAAACACAGCTGCTATGGAAACGTTTGCCAAATACGGCCACCGGAGGGCGCACTGGGAGCGAGCAAGGTTTCTCTGCCCAGTGTCGTGCTGACGTCCTGACACACACAAACGGTTTACTCTGCAAACTAAGAGCACATATTTACAGTTTACCTTCCAACATTAACAAAAATGTATGAAACAATTATGTCATGAGAAGCACTGTGTAACCAAATATATATTCCCTAAATATTGTGCAGAGAGAGACAGATGTTTACTTTGGCAAGAGCAAATACTGTACCTATTCTCTGGTATTTTCCTTTTCCATTGTCTCTATGGGGTGCAGGTAAAAAATGCATATAAACCGAGGCTGCATTGTTAATTTGGACACTTACAATCTACACAGAACATCAAAAACCCACCTCCTCACTAACAGCCATTAGGGGCCTTGATGTTTGTAATTTTGTAGAACTATGAGAACTTTGAGAGATGTATCTTTTCTCAATAAAATTTCTCATGTTCTCATTCAAGTCAGTCAATATCTATCTATCGATTTTTATTGATTTTTATTTTTTAAATCTTTAATTTTGTGAACTGTAAAAGATGTATTGAAGAGACAAAAATGTACCTGGCTGGATGGCCAAAACAACACACTCAACATAACAAAAATGTATTTGGTAATTTAATAATTAATCTGGTAATAAGCTGCAGTTCCTTTCTGTTCCTCAAGGGGCCGCTGTAGGCACTCTATTTTCAGTAATTAGTGCCAATTACTCAAACGAGCATGACCAATTATACAAGTGCCAATCTGAGTGTTGGTGCAAGTCTTTACACCTCTACGACAAGTCATGAAAGAGGAAACAACTAATTATCTGACAATGATTCAATTCAACACCAAAATAAAAAATATTGTGCTCCCTTAACTGAATTTTTTTATTTTGCCTTTAGGCGGAAAAAAAACATTTTCCTTTTGCTTTCAATTGTTTTTATAAGTTTGTGTGGTTTAAAAATATCTACCCACTCATTCCAACTAATTTCTTTGCTCCAGAACAGGCATGATATGTCCTACAGAAGTGTCAAAAGACATACTTTCACAATTGAAAGCAGTAGCCTACTTACAAATCAATCAGCATGATTACGTGTGGGAGTGTGCAGTGGCTGACTAGTCTACTACACTGCAATACGCACCTCATTTGTGGTAATTTAATGATTACTTGATCGTAATGCGTTGATTGCTTGACAAGAAGCTTCACACTTCTGTGGGACACAGCTCACACCTAATCGTAGCTTACAGCTTAAGCTTACACTTAAGTTTTAGTGTGATCATCTTCTTCCTGGAAACTGCACAAACGTGCAAACGGTTCCCAGAAAAAGACGAGACAGGTGTGACCAGAGTGCGGATGGAGCATCAGGGCAGGAAGCCTCAGTTTGTGATTATGAATTCAGGCCCGGAGGAGGCTGTAATCACAAATGACAGAATTATTATTTTTTGATTTTGTTTCAGATTTTGCCCCATTTTCTCCCAACTTAATAGCCAATTATACCCTCTTTTCATGTAGACTATCATCCCCTTGTATTGTGAGTTCGCTGCCATAGCCCTGAGACCGGCAGTGACAAAGGCGATGTACCGCCTCCTCCAAGCCGGAACTCGCCAAGCCGTCAACTGTAACTCCATAACACACAGAGCCACTCTTATACGCAGTGAGCCCGTATTGGCTTCCCTTCCCCCTCCCTTGTCGCCCCCTAGTGGCACTCCTGGCCAGAGCCGATACTGGCACGGCCGGCGGAATCGAACCCCGATCGCAGTGGGCAGCCCTGGTCAGTCGCTCTTACCGTTAAGCCACCCGGGAAGCCCAGTAAAGAATACGTTTTTTGCCAGCATCGCACAAACGCAAATGAACGAATGCTTCCCCTTTCACTAAGCTGGGCCCAACACAGCCCTGATTCATCTGTATGACGCCTGATCCATTATTTATTGATCATTTTAATATAAATATGCCTACTGTGGACTCCCTGTCTTTATAGCGTATGAGACAGTTTCTGAGCCTGTAACTGCATGCAGTCTATGCACACAGTATCTGTAGAGTCATGTATGTATCTGTACAGAGGCCCCTTCTCATTGCACATCTTGAAGGATTGACAGCAAATAATGCTGTAAAGCATCAGATGGATGGAGTAAACGTGGACAGAGTGCCTATTTATGAGCGCCATCTCAGCCCTGAGAAAGATTTACTGCTTCAGATCTGACCAGCGTGGGTGTGTGCAATGTTCAAATATGCTTTGCTCTGCACATTGTCCTGCATCACGCTACTAAATTCACAATGACTGTTCCAAAATGAATGTTCAAAAAGCATTAAATAATTTATTCTCAGGGACCTAGCCTATGCAAACTGCATTCAGTTTTTTCTGAATTTACTGACGTCATGCCCCCCAAAAATGTACCTTTCAAATGTAACTGTCGTTATTTAACAGTAAGAGCGCATTTAAATGGAGTATTAGGGCCATGGAGTGGGGTCAATCTGCCAAGCAATGGACTGAATACTTATTAGAGCAGTTTCACATCCTGTAAGTGATCCACTTATACTGTGTGTTAATCTGTGACACATTTTGCAATCCACATCCATGCACGTGTGCGCGGACACGCTAACACACAGACACGCTAATGGACGCGCACGCTAACGGGCGCACACGCTAATGCACAAACACGCTAACAGACGGACACGCTAACACGCGCACATGCTAACACACACTAATGCGTGCACGCGCTAACACACAGACACTCTTCCGGCGCTGCGTCAGGCTTGAAGCAGGAGAAGAAGAGAGGACCAGCGGGTTAGCCACAGTGCCGAGCGCCGCCCACTCCGGGCTCCACTGCCACAAACCGACAGCATCAGGAAAAGCCAACAAGCCACAGCCGCCTGCAGTCTGAGGAAAAAGAGAGAACCTCTGCCAGCTCCGACTGAACAAAGCCCCGAGCCGAGCCCAGACAGCCACGATAGAGAAGTGTGGATCGAAAGGACACCGTCAGCTCCTCTCCCTCACGCGCTCTGTCTAAAGTAACGTATCCCCAGGCCTGCCCGCACTCACAGGGGCAGATTGTGCCGCACACAGCTCCCTCTGATAACGGATTCATGGCTCAGGGTCTAATATTGACAGGGCCTGTAATCTAACTCACCAGGAGTAAAAACACACACTGTGAGAAAGGGACTGTTTTCACTCATTTACTGTCCCTGTGTGTAGAAATACCAGTCCAGGGCTATTCATTCTGAAATTCAGCAACATCACAATGTGGTACAATACACTGTGTCACACCCAAAAACTGATGATTATTATTTTTTTGTTTTTTTTGTTTCAGATTTTTTGCCGTTTTTCTCCCAATTTAGTGGCGAATTATTCGCACTATTTATTTGCAATTTATCCTCCCACCCTGAAATCGCTGCCCAACCCCATGGGACAAGCTAATACCAAGACTGGACTTAACCCAACTATGTTTACCAGGTCGCCTTACCGCTCCTCAACAAGCTCATGCCGGCTTTCCCTCCCTCTGGGGCGGGAAACGCCGCCCCCTAGCAGCACCACCGGTCAGGGCCAGTCTGACGCAGCAGGGTTTCGAACCGTGGCTGCAGTGGGCAGCTTGCGTCCCAGTCGGATTTTCTTACCGCTACACCACCCGGTAAAATCTGATTTTAGGCACCTGGCTTGAAGCAGTGCGTGTCATTAGGAGGAAGTGACATCATGGAAGCCTGAGATCCCCAGTGGGACGAGGCCCACCATCTCCTGCAGCATCAAACACCCAGCTCAAACCTGCAGCTATACAGCGCTACCTGCAGTTGCGGTGAGTGCCTTTAATGACTGAGCCACTCAGGAGCCCCGATACTGTGCCATTTTTTTAGTGAAAAACAGAGCCATCAGTGAAGAATCCAAGGTAGGAGAAAGTGACGTGTTTAAGCCAGAACCATATTTACAGAAGAACCACCTTTTGTAAACGTCCGGTGGTGGAGACAGACACTGTGAAATTAACCTTGCAAAAGAAAAAAAAGAAAAACTTGCAAAGACAGTGTCAAGAACTGTTGGATTATGGTCTTATGGAAAAAGCTGCAAAGTAAATTCATACCAGCAGACAAAAAGCCTTTGAATTAGCAGTGAGTGCAACACGAAAGGGACTTGTACTCTCTTACTCCACTGCATTTCTGTTCACATTCACAAAGCACGGCGCCTAGTGCCTATCCTCTGTCCTGTCATCCAGGTGAGCTCACCTGCCAGGCTCGCAACTGTGAGCATCTGGAGTCAAAACCATCATCCAGGTGACACCTTAATGAACTTAATTATGGCAAGCTTTGCAATATGGGAGGAGAAAATCTAAATGTTCACAGCAACGCCAAGGATTACTTGCCACGTGGATAACTGCCCACTCAAACCGATGAAAAGGAGAACCTTAAGCACGGTGATTTGATTTGTGCCAAATGAAGATGAACACACACCATCTGAAGCAGAGCAGAGAGCGCTCAGAGAGCGGTGGAGAGCCCCCGACCGCGCGACGGCTCCTCTCAGGAGGAGAGCTCAAGCAGAACCGAGGCAGATGCCATCGCTGCGGCTGTGCGACGGGCTGTCAGTCAGAGCTGCCAGGAAACGGCCCCACGGCGCAGGGCCCCAGGGCGGCGCTGTCCCAGCTTCGCCAGGCCTGCCCGGGCACCGGGCCTGCTGCTGGCACAACAACACTGCGTCACGCGTCAACATGTAAGAAGGGAAAGGCCCCCCGGGTGGCGTAGCGGTAAGAGCATCCGGCCTTGATGCATGCTGCCCACTGCGACCGGCGTGCCAGTTCGGCTCGATTGGCTGTCCGCCCCAGGGAGGGGGGTATGAGTTACCGATATGAGTTCAGTGCGTACAGTTCAGTGGCTCTGTGTTACAGTTACAGTCTGTACGGCTGTAGTTACAGTCGACGGCTTGGCGGGTGCCGGCTCGGAGGCTACCAGTCACTGCCGGTCCCAGGGCTATGGCAGCAAACTCAAAATATGAGGGGGGAGTAGTTGACAGGGAAATAGGTTATAATTGGCTAATAGATTGGGAGAAAATGGGGAGAAATCTGAAACAAAATATTTAAAAAAAATTTTTTAAATGTAGGAGTGGAAAATGAATGTGACCAATGTACAGAACTTTCTGTTGCAGGGTGCCAAATCTCCAAGGCAACCATTATGTCCTCAAAAGCAAAATACAGTATTTTTGAAAAGCTATTCAAGATATGACAGTGACCTTCCCTGTCCCTGAATCTGCGATGAGAACGCTTTTAAATGGGACACGAATAATAGTGCAGCGCTGCAGAAATAATAACCTGACGAAAGAGCACAGCCACAGTCACAGCTACAGAAACACAGGCAAACCATCTGTGGACCTTCCACAGGCACAGTCACAGCTACAGAAACACAGGCAACCATCTGTGGACCTTCCACACGCACAGTCACAGCTACAGAAACACAGGCAACCATCTGCGGACCTTCCACACGCACAGTCACAGCTACAGAAACACAGACAACCATCTGTGGACCTTCCACACGCTGGAAACATTTAGGGGTCTTTAAGCAAGCTGCACAAAGGCTGTGGATGACCACTGTGCAACATCACTGCAACTGTTTCACTGCATCAAACTCCCTGTCTGATTACTAAGTTAATGTACTGGGCGTGCGTATTCGGTATGCCAAGATAAAAAGGTGGGAAGCGCTCAAATAAACAGGGTTTTCCAATATGAATTCATATATACATACATCTGAGAAAGACTGGAATGGAGTGTGAATCGTCGGCACAAGAGATGGAACAAATCCGCGATGACGCATTCAAAGGGCTTTTGTGACATGGCCCTCCATGTGTGATGGAGCGCTGCCTCTCAGCTTGTCAAGGAAACATCATTTGACAGATGGGAAAGCAGTAACTGATATTGGACGTGTGTGTGTTTGTGTGTGTGTGTGTGTGTGTGTGTGTGTGTGCGCGTGTGCATGTGTGTGTGTGTTTGTGTGTGTGCATGTGTGTGTGTGTGTGTGTGCAGAGGTGCAGGTAGTGCAGTGCACTATTTGTGCCGGAAAGCTCATTGCATTACATCTTAGAATGTACGCTGAATAAGATCTTAAAAACGTCTAAAAGTTTTTAGTGCCATTATTATCACATTACCCCTTGGATAGCTTTTTGAGCTAAAACTACTCGGCGTTGGGCTGCCATTGTAAAAAATGTGTGTCCTTTACAGGAAAGCGGTATTCTTCTGTCATTTTGTCTCGCTTCAGCGACTTTCGACCGCTTGTTTGCTGTCGATTTAATGGCACAGGTGGCAATTTGAAGTTCCCTCTGTTTTACGGCTCTGCTTCAAGGCGTGGAATGTACTTTCAGTATTACGGCCAGACGATGGAGTCTGAACTGAAATGCCGATGACCTCATGACACGAACAGCCCGAGAACATTGCGCCCCGATGCTGCCCCCTTGTGACCCAGACGCAGAGTCACATTCTTTGTGCTGTTCGAGCACACGACTCGGCCCGAGGTCACGCTCATACGATATTGTCTGTGCTGCAGAAGGTGTGCTGGGGGGAGATTGGTGTCAGAGTAAACCTGATCCCACAGCATAACGTTCTGCCCGGTAGTGAAACGGATAATAAGTACTCGCTGGAAACTCAGAAACAGAGGAAGGAAGATAAAGACACACATCTGAGACTTCAAAGCCCAGATCCCAGCGTGTTCACAGGGCCAGTGGGATTTGGCCTTATCTCCTGAAAAGACGTTGGCCAAAGACAAACAAAATTAGCTCGGCTGAGTCACGTCCACCAGAACAGTGGCTGCTCTTTGCCCTATTCCATGTGAGTCTCATCTCTCTCTCCCTCCCTCTCCCTTTCTCTCTTCCTCTCCCTCTCCCTCCCTCTCCCTCTATCTCTCTCTCCCTCTTTCTATCTCTCCCTCTCCCTCTCCCTCTCTCCCCCTCTTCCTCTCTCCCTCTCTCTCCTCTCTCACCCTCTCTCCCTCTCCTCCCCCCCTCTCCCTCTCCCTCTCCCTCTCCCTCCCTTCTCACTCTCCCTCTCCCTCCCCCTCTCTCTCTCTCCATCTCTCACCCTCTCTTCCTCTCCCTCTCCCTCTCCTTGTCTCTCTCTCTCTCTCCCTCTCTTTATCTCTCTCTCTTCCTCCCCCTCTCCCTCTCTCTCTCCCTCCCCCTCTCCCTCTCCCTCCCTTTGTCTCACACTCTCCCTCTCCCTTTCTCTCCATCTCCCTCTCTCCTCTCTCCCTCTCCTCTCTCTCCCTCCCTCCCTCTCTTTTTCTCTCTGTCTCTCTCACACTCTACGTGGCAGCTCTGCCAACCTTACAGCTGCATCTTCCTCTACAGAAAGGGCGAACACTCTTCAGCTGTCAGAGACAAAGCCACAGCTCGAGCCCCTGTCATTACACCGTCACAAAGAAACATTACCCGCGGCGAAGCCGTAGCCTATGAGCTAAAGAGAAAGAGAAAGAGGCAAGAGACAGCGGAACACATAATCAATAGCTTTAATCAATACACCAGCCATAGCTTTGACCATTCTCCATCTCCCAAATTAAAACAATATTTCCAAAAGCACAGTGGGATGTCTCTCACTGGGCTGACTTCTCCACACGTCCCCCACACAGGTCTCTGAGACTGGCACTGGCTGGAGAAAGTGCCTTGATTTTTCTTTTCAAATGAAAATATATATTTTTTCCCACTGCACAAATGTTTGAACAGCAAATGTTTGTAGGATCAAGGGAGGGTTACTTTTAACAGCAAAATGTCACAACCTGAATCCATACAAAACACAGCTGAGATTCTGGATTCTGATTAGTCTGGTGGCGGCCCTGGCAGAGGTCAGTTAAGGGCCAGATCAGCTGTGGAGCTTTTTGGAAGCTAGGCTGCACAGAGGCAGTTTGCATTGCCTGTCTACAATGGACCAAAATATTTCCGCTTAGTATTTCTGGGTCGCTAAGTATCTTTTTATCGCTAAGTAGTGCTAAGGTGCTCTGCAGCTGAAGTGTGTGCAGTCCCCAGATGCCCTCGCCTGAGAGCCACTGACTACTTCACACTGTACTACAGAGGAGAGCTAGCACCTATTACTTAAATGAGAGTTGTGTGGGGGCCTCGGGTGGCGTAACAGTCAAAGCATTCGCGCCGAATGCAGGTTGCACGTTTTCAAGCATATGTACATATTAAACATGTTTTCTGAGAACAGCCCTGGGTGCCCATTAAATCTGAATATATTGAAAAGAAAATCATTCCCAGACCGTGAGCTCATCAGCTCAGCAGACGTCATACTGTGTAATCACCGACTTCCCTGACGGACAATGTGAAATTAAAAACTTTTAAAATCTCCATGACGTGGAGGTGCACATGTGAGTTATATTCAAAGTCAAAAAGCTTGCCAGCGCTAAGTAATGTAAGAAATAACAGCCTGGTGCCCACACAGTGAGTGGTGACACGGTGTGAATATTATCCTGACGCCCCGAGTTAGACAATTCATGTGAACATCTGCTCCTACTAGCGGTAAAGATACCGTGACAGTCCATTTTAAAACAAGTGCTGCACTATGAATCAGAGTACTTACCGATGCAATTACCCCGTCATTACGGCGTCACGAGGTAGCGTATCGTTCTAGCAATCTGAACCACTCTGTATTCCGAAAGATCAGATTCCCCAGTACATTCGTACAGCAGACAAATACATATTCGTGCACATGGACAGAAGCATATATTCACACATCTGACAAAAGCACACTTTAATCTCACTTCTTTTCACTTTCTGTCCGTTCAGAGTGCCTCACCTCTAACTTGAACCCAGTTTTTCTATCTGGTTTAGTTTAGTATCTCACAATCTATGTTACTAAGGGTCCTAACTCACAAATATACACTGAAATAGAATAATGTATACATGTACTGCATTACTGTAATGGATTACTCCCATATGCATTTGTAGCCATGGAAGTAATTACAATATATAGAATAATGTGGACACAATTTACACTCTGGCAATGTGTTTTCTAAATTGTGTGCGTTCCTTTGTGTGAGCGTATGTGTGTGTGTGTGTGTGAGTGTGTGAAAGTGTGTGTGTGTGTGTGTGTGTGTGTGTGAAAGTGTGTGTGTGTGTGTGTGACAGAGTGTGTGTGTGTGTGCGTGTGTATGTGTGTAAGACTGTGTGTGTGAGTGACAGAGTGTGTGTGTGTGTGTGTGTGTGTGTGTGACAGAGTGTGTGTGAGTGTGTGTGTGTGTGTGTGTGTGTGACAGAGTGTGTGTGTGTGTGTGTGTGTGTGAGTGTGTGTGTATGTGTGTGACAGAGTCAGAGTGTGTGTGTGGTGTGTGTGTGTGACAGAGTGTGTGTGTGAGTGTGTGTGACACAGTGTGTGTGTGTGTATGCATAAGGGAGTGTGATCATCATCAGACAGCTGGTGGGTCTGCACAAACATGCCCCTAACGAAGCCAGCGCGTTGCCAGGGCGTCAGCCTGCCTGAGATCAGACACGGACCACCTCGAGAGCGCTGCGAATCAGCCAACCAGCAGAGCCTGCCAATCCCGACCCTGCCGTCACGCTGCTCGGGGAGCGACCGGCCAGAGCAGCCCTTCTACTCTTCATCAAATCCCCCTCCCATGGCAGCTGCTCTCACAAATGACAAGCTTGGAGTCTCGCGTTGGGAGATGATATTGTATGTGCCTGAGAGAGGCTCGAATGGAGTGTGAATCCCCGGCACAAGAGATGGAACAAATCCGCCACGGCGCATTCAAAGGGCTTTTGTGACTCGGCTCTCCATGTGCGATGGAACATTGGCTCTCAGCTTGTCAAGGAAACATAATTAGACAAATTCGGGAAAGCAGTAACTGATACTGGGCATGTGTGTGTGTGTGTGTGTGTGTGTGTGTGTGTGTGTGTTCATGTGTGTGTGTGTGTGTAATTCATGGGGAGGGGCAGAGGGGTTAATACAGCAATACAGACCAGCATGACCACGTATATGTACTGTATATTTATGCAGCCAACACTGACATTCAATAATTCACAAAACACTGGCCAGTCCATCAGACAAGTAGATGAATCGATTAAGGTCAGCTTTTACATGTGATCAGTATTCTCCCTCTACAGTAAAAACAAAAGCACTCATCCATTCTCTACACTGGAAACAACATGCAGTTGTGCAGTACATTAGAGTATTTTTATAACGTAGATCTAATTTTCATTATAAACACTGTGTACAGATGGCAAATCAAGCATGTATTGCTTGTCTCTATTTTCCTTTATCATCTAACAAAATAAATAAAGAAATCAACATGCTGGTCAAGGTCGCCCTTTTCAAAACTCAATCTCGAAAAACGAATCTCAGCTCTGGGGCTGCCAGGTGGCTCCTCTCTGTGGATGCGCGGTCTGGTATTGAGTCCTGCTGCAATTCAATCGCAGCAAATACAAATGGCCAATTTGGGAGAGAGAGGAAAAAAAGCGTTTTTCTGCAGATATTGTTAGCGGGCGGTCTTACGGCAGGTGAAATCATTTCTGCAGCTCGTAGCGTTGAGAACTAAAGGCCAGAAACATATTACTTCTCGGCGCACTAAGTGAGTGTGTTCTTAATATCAGTAAATCATCCAGCTCGATAGATCTGTCTTTGCGTACTGCGCAGTAGCCAGCTGGTAGGTTTGCGCGCGAGGCGTAAACGTGTCCACCGGCGTGAAAAGGGGATGAGTTTGAGTGTCATTAAATGAACATGACTCACGCGAACGTTTAAGAGCTGTACACGTCTTGAAAGGGTCGTGTCGTAAAACGCTTGAACGCGTCCGTCAGCCCTTTCCTGGCCTTCTGCGCTCATCTCGAGCGGGGGTGGCGGTAAACCTGCTGGGGAATTCTGACTCTACAAACCAGGTCTGCGTGACGGCACAGGTCGAAGACGAGTTAACGGAATTATCGGTTCGCTGGCGTTACCTGCCAATAAAGGGCTGTAAAATGTGGGTTTAACGGCCCCGCTCATACCAACGCCATAGTCTTGTCAGCTTTTTTTTTTTTATAGACTAACGTTTGGAAATAAAGCCTCATCCCTACAAATGCTAATTTGTGCCTAGTGCAAGTGCTTTTTCTTGGTTTCCCATGAAACACAAAAAGATTGTGCCACCGTTCTTTTATTACGGGAGCCTCGAGGATCGAACTATTAAAAGCGCAGTGAGGGTATTACGGCTCGAGTAGCAGTGGTACTTTTGTTTAGAAGATCTGGGTTTGACTTGGCCTGCAGGTTAATAAACGTATGATTTTGAGCATGATAGCCCGAGCAAAACGCATGCATCGTTTATCAGACACTTGAAAAGGCACAATACACATATAATTATATTACACATATATTATATACACAAATGCAATAATAAATACGCTTTGAAATTATCCACCGGGAGCAGCTGTTGCATGTTCTGCTTAATCATCAGATAATTGTCCACAAGATGCAACCCCAATCATTTTCCAGAGTTGATCTCAAAAAAGTTCAAATACTTATTAAGAAAAGTCAAATACAGTGAAGAGGGACATCAGTCCAACAGTCCAAAACTCTAGAGTCAACTGGACAAGACGCATGTAAAAGATTTATCCCAAATTCAAAATAATAACAACAATAATAATAATGAAACACCTTCCACCCATTTAAAAGCAATTAGAAGTTAATGTACCATTAGATTTGTATCCACATCTATGAGGATGAGGAAGCTGTGCTTCCTCCGTTATAAAGATACCGCTTCTTCCCGAATGGCAGCAAGAGAGAATTCATGAACTGAAGAGCACGACTCCTCAAGCTACAGTGAACACATGGACACAGGACACAGGACAATAACATGCGCCATTTAGCAGACGCTTTTATCCAAAGCGACTTACAACAGTGAGTGCATAATTTTTTTTGTATATGTGGCCCCAGTGGGAATCGAACGCACAACCTAAGCGCTGTCAGCGCCACGCTCTACCTACTGAGCCACACAGAACCGCTGCATACAGAATGCATACTAAATTGCAGGCCATGAAGATGAGAAAAAGGCCCATCCGTTGCTATAACGGTAACATCGGTGGACTGGCGTGGAAAAGCAGCGACGAGGAGGCGTGTTTCAGCACCACGCCTTCGCAGCCGTTCTTTGTTCTACAAAGCTTTGGGCATCACCAGTGTGCTTATCTCGCACAAACCCTGTGCAACCTTGTGTTGTTGTGAGCAAAACCACAAGCGCCCAAAGCAACAAAGGCCTTGAGTCAATTCAAACATGGGAACTATCACAATGGCACATCTCACACTCGCATCCTTCCCCTTCTCCCCAAGTCGAAAGTCAGGTGAAGTCATAGCAAGGGTTAAAATATACTAGCAGAGACAAAGAGCAAATATATTCTGTAACACTTAATACACTGTATGCATTGCCAAGTAAGGGGGATTTACTTGTAATACATAAATTATACAGGTGTTGTATTTTCTCATTATCCAGAGGATAGGCCACTGCTGGGAACATTCTATACTTCCCACCCCTTGAATTCAGGTGGCAAAATGAATCTTCGATCTCAAATAAAGTCTGCTCCATGCTAGCTTCCGGCGTGAATATAGCCTCCTCAAATTGCACAGTACGCAAACGAACAACAACCGCCACACAAGACCAAGATTGCCTCCTTCCAATGATTACTTTTCCCAACACCTCATCCCGACTGCAGAGGTCACAACCTTTTGAGTGTCCGTGGAATGGACGTTGGGGTTCTGTGCGCTGTGGAGCATCGATCAGCGAATCCTACACAGGCACCCCTCCCTAATCCTCTCGGCCCTGACAATTAACGCTTAAAACATGTTTTTCCCCGTTTTTCTCCCCTATTTGGAAGCCAATTATACCTTCTATTTATTCCCCCCACAAACTAGCCACCCATCTCTACGGGGCAAGCTACTCTCCTAGGCCGGCGATGATCCGCCTCCTTCGAGACGGAACTCACCGTCCCCCTTTCTGGAGACACCCTTACGTGCTTCGCAGCGAGCTCGTGCCGACCACCCTCCCCCTTCCCCCCTCCCTCAGGAGCGGACAGCCAAATGCCACCCCAGATTGGGGCTAACGGTCAAGGCCGGGCTGGCAGAGATGGGTTTTGAACCACGTCCCCAATAGGCAGCCCTCACTCGTACAGGACCAGCCAAATATGAGTGCGTTAGACCGCTACGCTATCCGCAGCCCCTGACAATTAACGCTCTTGACACCGTTCGAAACTCAACTGCCGCGTTCCCCATTTCTCTTAACACTCCTCTGCACTGCTCCCCAGGGAGGGGGAGGGGGGACAGAAGATCCAGTGGAAATGCATAAATTATTGTTAACTGGTAAGAGATGGAGTACATGCAGGGGGCATTCTGCCAATTAATTTCACATGGCAATCAAATAACTATAATCAGAACCATCTGATTGGTGTTCCGAGACAGAGACGAGCCCGCAGAGAGAGTCTGATTTCCGTCCCCCCCCCCCACCCGCCCCTTGCAGGCTGAGCGTGATTGCTCCATCTGGCTCCCTGGGTCTGTGTGTCCTCCCCTTCCCCCGGGACCAGACGTACCCTATCCCCTCCATCACGCACGCACCGTCCTTCCGAATGCTCGACCCTAACAAGCCTCTCCCCTCACGGCGCGCACGGCCCCTTTGAGAAAACCGTCTGACCGTGAGGAATTCGGGACGGCGCTGATCCCGAACGACCGTCCGAACGGCGGTCCACGTCAGGCCCTGGAGAGGTGGAGACCGGCCCACCAGAAGGAAGCGACACAGCAGCACGGAGGAGGAGGAGAAGAAAGAAGTCTCGATCTCGTACCGATTCTGTTCTTTCCAAGCAGCATGGACGGTTTTGAGAGGATTATTCATAGATTACACTGAGGTGAATCACCAGCGTGTGAAACAGTAGAGGCTTTGCGGCCGTGTGCAGTTAAGACTCAGGGGTGGCGCAGTAAAGCAGCTGGCTTGGCTTGACTCATGTTCACCCTGGAAACCGTGACCTGCATGTGACAGCGCCACTGAATACAGATCTGCGTATTATACACTGGGGTCCAAGAGTCTGAGTCCACTACCAAGATAATATAATATATAATATATGCCGTTTAGCATAATATATAATATATGCCGTTTAGCAGACACTTTTATCCAAAGGGACTTACAGTAGTGAATGCATACATTTTTAAGTATATGTGGTCCTAGTGGGAATTGAACCCACAACCTAAGCATTGTCAGTGCCATGCTCTACCTACTGAGCCACACAAAACCACTCTCTTTGTTTTCATCATTCCTCAAAAACTAACACTAAATCTTTACTCAGGAGAACAATTTGACCTCTAACTACTTCACTGAGGTCTGCTGACATAATTACAAACAGCTGCAAAAACTTTTGCAAAGGAAGTGTCCTTTTTCAAGATTAAAGCACCTGCAGTCGCAACGAGAACACAGAGGACCATATTAATCACGTCAATATCCGCTATTCATTGTTACAAGACCAAAACACTGTGTATTAGGAGTGTCCATGTATTTAAACGTAAATTAAAAATAAGGTGTCACAACAGTTTGAGGAAATGAAAGTCAATGGTGTGCAAACAAAATATTTATAGACATTTCAATTTCCTACCATCCATTCTCAAATAAACATTTTTTTTTTTGTATCAGTGTTTTATGACATTCTTGAATAACAAATACCACATGAGTAAAAAATGTTGTGTTAGTTTCCGATGAACGATGAAAACAAACAGACCTTGGTAGTGGTCTGTATTCAACAAGGTAAACCCCTCCCCTCCCCTCCCCTCCCCCAATAAATCAAAACCCTCCTTTTTTCCCTTCCCCAAAGAATGTTGAACTAGACTCCTCAAGGCAAGAAGGGGATTTGAATTGTGGTTCTTGTCTCCGTGCAGAGGGAGCACCAGGCCGGCTAAACGGAGGTGGGTGATGTGGTCACTCAGCCGCGGGGGCGTTCGGGCCGCAGGTGTGCGTGTGAACATCGGTCGCCCCCGCTCCGCACGGGCGTGCTTCTCCACAGCCGGGGGCCGCGGCACAACCTCGTTTGAAAAATTGGAATGAGAACAGGAGATGTGAGCCGCGTTGCTCCCAGAGGGCAACAAATGTCTCCATAACCCGGAGACACGCGCAAGCTGCAGCCAAAACACCCTCATCAATCCAGAAAACAATAATTACATCTACGCTGCTTTGCATTTTGATTACATTGCTTCTTCACAAGAGAAGGAAAAATTAAAACACAAGAGCAGGGCCTAGCTGTTCTCCCCCACAGGAACACCAAGTGTTCACATGAACCCTCCCTACATGTCAGCATGACATCGGCGGAGAGACTCGTTTGTTTGGAGTCAATGTTCCGCATAACAGAACAGCTGCCCGTCGACATCGATATCGCCAACCGACGGCTGAACAATCCGTCAATTCTTCCGCATACCTTCGAAAGAAGGATCCTTTATTGATGTTTAAGATCTGGCAGAGGACAGGGAGGGAACACAGCGTTGCAGATCTTATTTCCGTGCGCAGTGAGCACCAGAGCACAATGCAGAACTGAGAAGTACTGTAGAGTGTGCCACTCCACCACCTCAGTGCCTCTCACCAAGAAATCATCAGTGGGAAACGTTGTCTTACATTCTCTCTCTTCGGCCGAAAGAAGCTAACATGTGAGTCCAAGTGGTCCAATCGGTGACTGCATCATTTTGAGCAAATCGAATGTACGCTCTTAGTCCAAAAGGTCAATCCCCCTTCATGAAATCGGGTTTCCTTACACTTTAGTTAGTTCAGCAGAGCATCTACAGAGGTTCAAATGTACAAAAAAATCTCAAAAAAAAAGCTACAACTTCATTAACCGATCGTTAATATTGATACGCATGTAATGAGCTTTTTTACACTCTGCCTGAAATGCCATTAACACTCCAGCACAATGAATGACCAGCGAGGAACGAGAGGAAACCACTTTTAAAAGTGCCTCCATGCACGTAACTGCCGAAATGAAGGCGACACTTTGGCAACCCGGGGGCAACTTCCAGGACCATAACTCCACTGCTGAAGGACTTTAATTTGCTCCAGTGTCTGGCAAGCCTTGCCCATCTGTTAAGATCCTGTCAAAAGAACTTTTCCGAGGGCCGGATTAAACAGCAAGAACATTTTCTGTAATTAAAGCACCTCGGTCTCACTGTGTGTGGCACCTGCCGAGGACTCGCTATTACCCATCTAAAATAAACCCACTCGCCACAGGCTTCGCTCTGTTCGAGATTGTGTAAAACCGTGATTGGGACAACTGCCATTATTTCATTTAGGGCAGAATTATCCTCCTCTGTATGGGACCCGCTGAGTCAGACTGAATCATGGTTCGGTAAACGTCTCTTAAATAAATCTCTTGGCCCCTGCCGCGTATTTCTGGGACGTTTTATTCACCGCATGCTGATGTGTACCAAGTAATCACACACACTGCCGGAGGGGAGCGGATCCTCCTCTTGATAATCAGCCTCTGCTCTCTCTCTCTCTCTCTCTCTCTCTCTCTCTCTCTCTCTCTCTCTCTCTCTCTCTCTCTTCCTCCCCCTCTCCCCCTCTCTCTCTCTCTCTCTCTCTCTCTTTTCCTCCCCCTCTCCCCCTCTCCCTCTCCCTCTCTCCCCCCCTCTCCATCTCCCTCCCTTTGTCTCACTCTCCCTCTCAATTTCAATCCCTGTATGTCGTGTATATACAGTGATTGACAATAAAGTTGACTTTGACTTTGACTTTGACTTATCCAGAGCGACTTACACAGTTTACATTTCTTTACATGCAATCCATTTATACAGCTGGATATTTACTGAAGCAATTCAGGTTAAGTACCTTTAGCTCAAGGGTACAACAGCAGTGTCCCACCTGGGAATTGAACCTGCAACCTCTGAGATACGAGCCCAGCTCCCTAACCATTACGCTACACTGCCAGCCTGAGGCAGGGTGCATTGACTGGGCAGGGAGCGCAGAAGGGCAGAAGGTGATGTGCACCGTTTTTACACACATACAGCACGTAAATGCCAGCACAGCGGTCTTGCCCGTAACACTGTTGCCGTGTCCTAAATCAAGGAGATCTTCCGAGCAGACTGTAGACATTTAGCAGACACTGTTACACTGAGCGACTTACGTAGTTTTACATATTTTTTTATACGATATGGTTTTGTGTCTAAACAGAGTGGCAGTGGAATCACCGTGAGGAACTGGGCAAATGGCTGTTGCAGAGTGGCACAACTTTTCAGTCAGTCATGCTTGTCGGTAAAAGGTACACAGTTACAGGATGCTCTACCAATCCGAAATAAAAATACAAACAGAGTCCAAGGTTTTTAATGGAAAAGCGAAACACAGGCTTAAACGGAGTCAGACGTGCAATCGTCGATCAGGAAGATCTCCCCATCCAGCTGGGTGGACACGCATGTGTACACACATGCACATACATGCATATGCATGCGGGCACACACACATACACACCACTGGATATTTATAGTAAATCATTGTCAATTATTCCACCCTGTATTTCTTTTCACTTCATGTAACTCCTGTGTTTTGTAATGATGAAATCTGTGCTGATCATCTTTTAAACGTCAAAAGCCTAACCGGGGACAGGGGTCACAAATGAGCTCTAACTACAAACCCTGTATGCAGTGAATCTGCCATGTTTTTAACTCGTTACAATGTTTACTTGCATTGTCCCTGACAAATAAACAACAAAATAAATAAAAATAAAACATTTTCGTATGTACAGTCCATTTATACAGCAGGATTTATTGAAGCAATCCAAGTGCCTTGCTCAAGGATACAATGGCAGTGGGAATCAAATCTGCAACATTTGAGTTACAAGCCCCGTTCCCAAACCATTACACTACACTGCTGTCCTGCCAGCCCACAACACCAGCAGCATTTAAGTACCAAGCTTTCAAGTTCACACAAAGCTAATTACAGTGTTTTCTTAATTTAGCCAGAAGATTAATTAAATCATTATTTATGGACTGCAGAGCCCCACAGCAGTCATATATCCTCTTTACATTTCATATCATAAAGAATGGCTATATGCCGTGCAAGGATTGTAAGGATTTGTTTGGATAAACAGCAGATAATGAAGCATAATTATATTGGTGATGGCGACCTTGGTAAAGGCTGCCATCACAGCGCTGTGGAGATAAATGTTAAATCTCCGTGCTCCAGCTGCACCAGGGCTCTACAGCGCCCTTCTCTCTGCCTTTCCCCCCTTATGCATCATGGCCAGCGTAAATTGGACATTATTCTTCCTGCCTTCTATACTCAACCCCCCTCCCAATGAAAAATGACCAGCGCTCTCTCTATACTGCGGCAGAGAACGTACAGAACTCTCTGACTGACCGCTGGGTAGGCTGCGGGCACCTGGCGTGAAGTCGGGAGGAACGAAGGCCCTGGTGACCCGAGGAGCACCAGCGGACCGACACCCACCCTCCAGCGCAGGCCAACTCCAGCCACCGTGGGCTCACAGTCACGGCTGGCGCAATCCAGAGTCATGACATCATCTTGACTGTGACTGCACGCCGCAGTCCGACTTTGAGACTTTGAACACGGCCTCGCTCTGACGCATGCAGGTGTGTGACCATTAAACGTGGGTGTGGTGCCCCACATTTAATGGTCAAACATTGGCCCAGCCACAGTACAAGCCCTTTGCATTTAACCCTAGAAAACATGAGTTCAACGGCAACACCGTTCAGCGGCTCCTCCCTACAATCTGCAGGTTAAAACATACACGGTCCAAACTTCACAAAGGAGATTAGTGAAGCGTGTACGTATATCTGAACATGTCGTTTCGCAATACTCGCACTCAAAGCGAAATTGAAATCAAGGATCGAATGTCGGACCAAATGTCACGTTTCTTACACGTACTAAAAATGATATTCTTACAACAGACACTGCGTGAATCCACGGCCCTTCGAGCACACCTCCGACTCTTCGCATTGCCTGATGTTAATGAGCTCTGAAGCGTATGGGGAAAAAATGCCCAGGACAGTAGCAACCAAGCAACAAAAGTCACTTAGTACTACAGGGCTTCCCATTTGCTGTGAATTTTAAAATCTGCACTGATGCACAGTGACTAACGCTTTTCCTCAAACAGAATGCACTTCACGATTTTTCGAAGCCCTGCGAGTCAGCAAATACCTCCCACCAGCTTCTACGCCGCGGCCCTTGTGGATGCGGTTTTACCCACTCCGCTATTTACCTTCCGCAGTGGCGCAGATTCATTTCGCTAGCCTACTTTTCCAGTGCATCGCACAACAAGAGCGCCGTCATTAACTAAATGCATTAGTCACACTCTACGCTCCAGTCCAAAGGCATCGCATTCATCTCCCCACCTTGGCAATGCATATTGAGTCACCCAGTGTGGGATACAAATGTCATGGGACAACAGAAAAAATATATATTTATAAATAAATAAAAAAGGACGTCTGAAGCACAATACCAGTGACTCACATCTTCCCTCCCACTTCCAGCTCGCTGCTTCTCAGCTATTCAAATCTCAATGCCAAACAATCCGCTGAAACTTTTCCATGACAGATCGACGCCGTGATAAATTCTTAATTTTGTCTGTTTTTTTCCACTGAAATGAAATGGGGAAATTAGAATGAGAATTTTCATAAATGATTCCGATTGACTTTAGTAACAAGCGGTATATTTCACATCAGTGTGCAAAGCACTGCTCCAGCCTGGCAAGGACATCAGGCTCTAGAATATAATGAATGTGCATTATCAAAGACAATCCTGGGAAACCATTTTAAATATTCACTGGCAGAGACAATTCTCATTTCCTTTTTCTTGTTCTTATTTGTTTCCGAGAAGGCGTCTCGATTCAGACAGATGGCATCAAAACAAGCGGCATTGTCCTTATCAATTTTCGTGGCAGTATATGCAGTTTATGATGGCTGGCAAAGGGACAAATTGCAGTGCGTTAGTATGGCACAATTACCAGAGGCCTGCAGCCACACACACTGTGCCTCTTCTCAGACCTGGTCAATGGGAGGCTCAACCTGTACGGTGTGCACAAAGGCAGCAGGACTTCAGAGTAGTTACTACCAGGGCCTCCCGGGTGGTCTGGCGATTACAACGTTCGACGCTGGCCACTGCGACCAGGGTTTAGATTCCACCGGCCGCACCAGAGTCGGCTCTGGGAGGGGGGAGGGAAGCCGACAGGAAGTTTGTGGCTCTGTAGTACCGGAGTTATGGTCGACAGCCTGGCGAGTGCCGTCTCGGAGGAGACAATATTTCGCGTTTGTCACTACTGGTCACAGGACTACGGCAGCAAACTCACTATACGAGGGGGGGTTGACATGAAAAATAGAGGGTGTAATTGGCTCCTAAATTGGGATAAAATCAGAAACCTTTATTTTTTTTTTTTTTAAGAGTAGTTTACTGTGTCAACAGTAAGGGTTCACCTGTTTTATGAACTGCCGCTCTGCGCTTTGCAAACCCCCAAGAGACCGTATACTAACAGATTCTAATCCTCCTGCTTTGGGTGAGTTAACATATGAAGAATGGCTACTGCTAAAAATTAAGATGGCATTACAAATCAAACATTTGAGTGTTGTGCCTGTTGCGGCCTATAGTTCTGCAACAGGCATTTATCCTGTTAGTTCTGCAACATGCAAATATTATGCATATTGTTCTATGTTCCACTGTGGGTACATTTCACAATATATTGTAGCTGATATATCATAATAACACAGTGGAACATATTTTCTTCATATTTGATGGGAAAAAAACATACCAATTCATCAGCCTGAAGGTAAGGAGGGAGAAACCACACCTTTTAAAATAATGACTGCTCTCAAATGGTTTCCATTTACTTTTCTTGATTATCAATCAAGAACCCTCTCATCATGAGCAACACAAGAAAGACACAGTGCTATTGGATACTTGGCTAGAGATTTTGAACTGAGATTGAGATGAAATGAGAGATGAGACTTTGAATCCGAATTCCAGTTCAGGGTATGTTGCTGCATCAATATACTGTGACAGACTTTTATTCATAATGGTTGGTTTTTAATTATATGATTATTTATTGCTGGTTATGTCTAGCTACAGCATCAGCGGTTGTATGAATCAAGGCGTGGGGGGGGGGCTATCCTGGCTGTCCAGAAGCCTTGAGTATGTCCAACACAGAGACTGAGTGAGATACCCATGTGTCACCACAGGCAATCTGGGATTACTGTCTTTCTTTCGAGCGACGCACGATGCTCTGGGTAGCTGGCGGGCTGACTGGCCAGCTGTGCGGTTCGTGATGATCTCAAAGTGTGACACTCATCCTTATGAGACATGGCTCTAAGGTATATTTTGGCTTCGCATTCGTGCCCGCTCCAGTGTAGCATGCCCTCGTGGGCCTTACTCGCTGAATGCCAAGGTCGCTTTCTGTACTGCAAGAAAAACTATCGTCACTAAACACGCAGCTACAGAGGCAAAAAGAAAGTCACACATTTACAACTTGACCAATAAATGAAAGAAATACGTAGGTGCCCATACACCCCCCCCCCCAAAAAAAAGTGCATCATTTTCAAACAAGATATTTATTTCACTTTATTGTTATATTTGGTTGAAATCACACAAATATGTTTTGAGTAAAGTTGGCCTCTGCGTTAGATAACCTTCTGTGTTAGGTGCAGTAGGCTGGTATTCTCTGACACTACCACATCTGACATAACTGATGATAATCAGTACCTTACCTTTATTTACCACCTTTAGGTGACACGCTGTAATAACTTAGAATTAAGGAGCAATTGAAGAAGCGCAAGCCACCTGGGACAGGTGAAGTGTTGGTACAAATTTTCATTTACAATATTAATTTAATTTAATAAAATGGGGGGGCAAGAGTGACGGGGAGGGGTTTTTTTTTATTCCACTACTTGTCACTGCCTGGGGATTAATAGTTTGATGCCATTGAAAGCTCGAGTGGAATACATGATCGGACAAATGAGAGACTGAAGGAATAGGATGAATGAATTAGACACACATTAAAACCGACTCGGATTACCGTTTTTGAAATGACGATGGCCAGGACATCCGTGGCTTTTTGAGCCCCGGGCGCTGGTTTTCTGTCGTCCTGCTGCAACACAAGTAGCGCTCGGTGTCCGAATGATAGCGCTGCTTGATCCGGATATGAGTTCTGGGTTGCCGCCACAAATGTTTGGGTGGTTTGGCGAAACCAGCCCCTTCTCTACTCAGAGCCCCGCACTCCATCCTCGAAAGTCGCTCGATTTGTCTTGTTATCTTGCGATTTTACCGACAGTCCCGAAAAGCAACGAATGAAACAGCTTCACTTTACGATAATTCCAAACGATTTTTTGAAGGCAAAGACGTCGAAACAAATGTCAGTGCAGTAGTATTCCCACGCCAAACATCCGAAAGCAAAAATAAATAAATGATCGGCAAACTTTGAGAACAAACGGCGCTTTTGTCTGGGCGTACATAGAGCTGTCCACGGAGAGCGAGGTGCTGAAATGTGTAGGTCGCTCGCACGCCTCTTGTCCACGCAGTCCGGGGGAAAGTTACTCAGCAGCAACGGCGAGAAGATAAACTCACACGGCGCGAGAAAACATCTCCATCTCAGTTCGGTAAGGTAACGTCTAAAAAATCTAAACATACATTCGAAAACACTAAACATCAAACCCTACGTACTCTGCAGAATTTTTAACCCCTATTTAAACCTTGTGTTCTAACAATGAATCACTCAGAAGAGATTAGCAAAGTTCCACGGAGATCTTCTGGATTTAAAAAAACCTAAAACAAAGTGCCATATATATAAACCTCAAATTTCATGTAAATAATGCTAACAGTAGCTAGGAGCGAACGACTGCCGGATGAAAACGCGCTGTTCCGGTTCCACATTGAAAGGGAGCGCTCTCCAGCATGTTCAGAGACAGCGCCTGCGTTATAAACATGTCGACCTGCCAACTGTTTTTTTCCTCTATGATCACTCGTTGCTGAGTATTGGAAGAGACTCGCAATATTGCCATTACATCATCGGGAGGGCGACAATTCTGCGAGTTAGTGTTGATCTAATTTGACTGCACGCAAGCTTGCGACGGGTTGATTTGACAAGCGAGTCAATTCAATTATCTCAGCAGAGAAAAAATATAATTATTGATTGAAGAGGACAAAAACATTCAGACTTTTCTCTGAGCAAAAGCAAAGCCCCCAAAACCGGCAACAAGCGAGTGCGAGCCGCATTATCTCGATCTAGATCTACCGTATGTCAATACCTGTACATCTACCTGCCACCCTAGATTTCATTAGATTGCATGAACTTAAACTCATAGGTTAACAGACATATTTTAAATACTTTGAGTACTTGCCAACTTTACATTATCTATAATACTGTATTTTTTACATGTATTCCAAAATGTTTATGCCATAAGGGCACTTAATCAGCATTGTTCATCCAGGGAAAAAGCATAGAGGCGCCAATCATTTGTAGAAATCTACAAGAGTGATCTGACTTGCACACCTGAGTGTGTGGACGTAACCAGGTTGTTTACAGATAATACTCTATGTGAAGTATTTTGATCACTGCTGTCTATTCACTTCTAAAATAAGTACAGTACACTTCTAAAGACACGAAATGAAACCTGTTGGCCAGGGCCAGCTGCTCATCCAGAGAGAGGGGGGCACAGGGAGTGGGCCAGGGCCAGGGACATCCAGAGAGAGGGGTGCACAGGGAAGGCCAAGGCCGTATACATCCAGAGAGAGGGGGGCAGGGAGCAGGCCAGGGCCAGGGAGATCCAGAGAGAGGGGGCTCAGAGCAGGCCAGGGCCAGTGGACATCCAGAGAGAGGGGGCAGGGGAAGGCCAAGGCCAGGGACATAAAGAGAGAGGGGGGCAGGGAGCAGGCCAGGGCCAGCGCTCATCCAGAGAGAGGGGGGCACAGAGCAGGCCAAGGCCAGCGACATCCAGAGAGAGGGGGCAGGGAGCGGGCCAGTGTCAGCTGAGCGCTCCCCTCCCTCCCTCCCTCCCTCCGGAGCTTAATGGCCTTTCATCTCTTACATCATTCCCACGGCCCAGCCGCGTAATGGAGCTGACAACCAACTGACATTCATTTGAGAGATTCTGGGAAGGGAAAAGAGTGGGAGGTGGGGGCAATGACACCTGGGACTCTGACACCACCAGCTTCCCTCAACTCGCCCCCCATATCTGATGAAGGTCTGCCCCCACTCTCCCGCTCACACATCAACAGAGAGTGGCAAGGAGGGAGCCGGAGACACAGCCAGATCAAATCTGTGAACACGCAAACACGCAGTGACCTACAGTTGAAAGAGAAATGACAGCAAGCCTCAGATATGAGATTCTATTATTACCCTTCTGTGGCTAAATCAAACAGGCACTGTGCTGGTGTGGTTTCTCATATTGTGAATGGGGTAGTTAAAGCAATCCATTTTAAAAATCCCATCTCACCTCATTTCATATATTTCAGCCAGGATTGAGAGATTTTCCTATTCAAAGTGGGGAAATTGCTAGACTTGTTTTATCTTAAAAAATTTTGCTGAGGTATCTTAGAAAAATTTATAATTTATAAATAAATATTGGGGCTTCAAGGGTTAGTCATTGGTTTTGGCACTGCAATCTTATGGTCAAGCTTCTTTGGGTGATCGCTAACAACACTTTAAATCTGTGAGATTGTGTTAAAAAAACAAAAGGACTTCCTGCATTAAAAAACAACAACAACCGTACATGAAGATAAGATTAGCATTTGTCTAATTAATTCCAGAATACAACGGCCTGTATCGTTTACAATCCCACGTCTTGTCTTTCTCTGTTTAAATTAATTGTTTCTCCAGCGCTGGGAACCCAGGGGAAGAAGTGTGGAATTTTAATTATCGCTCTTGCTTTGCGCCCGGAAACTCTCCCACGGCGTATTTCTCCCTGTTTACACACGAACACCTGGTGGAAGGGCCCACAGCAGCCAGCAGCCCGTCTCTGAATGCGCAGAGAGATATTCTGCTGATACAAATCTGGAGGAGGATAGATTGAGAAATGGAAAACGGGGTGTGTGTGTGTGTGGGGGGTGGAGACAGGCAGGCTCTTCTCATGGTAAAAGGAGGAGAGGTGAGATGGGGTGGGGGGGATGGGGGGTATCTTACCTGGTCTCTGGCGGAGCGTCCGTGATCTTGTCCAGGCTCTTTGCCGCCAACCTGGACAGGGTCAGTTTGGACAGGGCCTCGAGGTCCAGCATCCTCCGGCCATCCTGGGTGGAGTGCCGGCGGGAGAGGGGGGGCAGGTACAGGGAGCCGGAAAACCTCCGCCGCACCGCGTAGCCGGCGTTCAGAGCGGGGGCGGGCTCCAGCACACACGGCTCCAGGGAGTCTCGCCGTCCCTGGACACGAGACACACACAAAAAATACACATTTCAGCACGACGCACAAATAGAAGAAGCAATACGCTTCCTATTTCCCATTGTACAAACTTTGAAACAAAAATACTCTTCGAAGATCAGAAAAGGAATTGCACTGCCGCATTTAAAGTGATATTCGGCACGTCATAGGGGCATTGTAATCATTTCAGTTTGCACTTGCCACCTGCTACTCGTCGCTATTGATAGCGTGCCGAAATCCCACACACAGCAATCCAGTGAAGTGCGCTTTTTTGATAAGTGACAGTGTTCTTCTGTGTACGCCTTGCTTATCAGCACACCCAAACCAAACAGTAGAGGGTAAACACTAAGAGGCTGGACCAGAGGCAGAACTCCATACCTCGGCTTAACGGAGTGATTCGCTTTCTCTCCTTTTTACAAACATCTCTGTGGGAAAAAAGGTGTGTCATCCAATTTGGGCCGTGTGAAATGTGAACGTCGTGAAAGATAACAGGAAACCCGCAACAAGGCTTCAGCCGTGAACTCCTATTTACAAGAGTTACAAGTCCCGGCAGAATTGGGGACCCATCGCTACCTGTGTTTCTCACCTGTCTGTTCCTTAAATGAAAGCCTTGCGCTCGGTTGGTTTCTGTCTCTGTAATGAGTGAGCTCTGGCTGATTAAAACGGAGGAACATCGATCCCTCTCCTCCAGTCTTCACCAGACACACCCGTGTCCCTCACTGTTTTTAGGTTTTTTTTTCTATTTTCTCTTTCTGCTTTTTTCCCCATTTTTCTCCCAATTTTAGCAGCCAATTAGACCATATTTTTCATGTCAATTATCCCCCTCCCCCCACCCCTGGTAAAGGACCAGCCAATACAGGTGCGTTAGACCACTACACTATCGAAGGCCCCCATTTTCAGGTAAGAACAGAATTAACAAAGAGATGTTTGTCAGGTCTTGCTAACCTCAACCATAATTGGACTCGACTCCATGGTAAAGCTGAGCTCTGCGGCAGCCCTGAAAAGCTCACATTTTTACCAAAAAGCTCACAAATTCCACTAATTTCAGTCTTCTAACAAAGAGAGGACAGACAAAAAACACAGAAAACAGAAAAGTCTCAAGGCTTTTCTTTGTTCTCAAACCCTTATCCAAACAGCGCTGCATCAAAACAAGAAGCACACCATTATGGGTGGGAACAAAGTTTCCCTCTTTTGAACGGGAATTTAATTCACACTTAAGGCTGTGCAGACCATGGCGAATGATATTCACTGAATGGATGACACAGAAAGGTTTTGTTGAACAGGGTGATTGAGATTTCGAGTGAGGGAGAAGCCATTTGCACACTTAGTCAAAGCAGAAAACCCAACATGGAGGAGCAATAGCATGCTCAGCTCCAAACAACCAAGGCAAGCATCAGACTCATCCCTCGTTCCACAGCATGCCGTAGCAAAGAGCACGATGACAACGGAGGCGTAACAATCTGGCCAGCGATGGAAATGTCAGGGGAAAGGCCCACTGCAATCAAAGAAAGGCCATAACGTAAACACACCTCCAGAGAGTTAGCTAGTCTAGTGGAATAAAGAGTTTCTGTGGGCATGCCTTGCATGCTAAAAAGGTTGTTCAGTTTACAACGGAAGCCGGATCTGCCTGAAGGAGAAATTCAGCTAGCACGGAAACGGCAGTGTCCGTTATTATTTATGAAAAATTGCGAAAATGTTCAATTTGTCCACTTTGTTTCGAGCAGGAAGCTTTTTTATCTCAAGGTCCCCTAAAATGGCCGCCGTGTGGCTGAGGACCCCCCGATCAATAAAACAGGTCATGTTTGAAACAGGTCATGTCTGGCACCTTTATGCAACACCCACAACAGGCAGCAGCGCAGTGGCAAAAACGCATGCAACATCAGTGGTGATGTACAATGTGAATATTTCACTATTTCAATGAGCACAATATTATCAAAGATTTGCGAACCAGACACCGTTCATGTCTAAATATATAAATGAACATATTAAGAAATGAAAATATACATTTATAAAGTCTAAACGTTGTCATTTAATAAATAATATGTATGGAATGTAATAATATAAACAACAGAACATAAACAAAATGTTAATGAGGAGGAAGACCTTATTTTATCCATTTTGTTGAGGATCCCCTGAGAGCCCTCCAAAAACTCCAGTGCGGGAACATAATGAAGATAACTGAGTACATTTCTGAGAAGGAATTTAATGAATGACATTAAATGAATGTCCTGTTTTTGAATGCTACACCCATCCACTACATAACTAACTAGCTGGTAGAAATGGATATTTACCTCAGCGGTCGAGAGGAGTTACTCACCCCAAGGCATAGCTATGCTGAGCTGAGCACTGCTTTTTCACCTGAACACTAGAGCTTAGTGGAAACCCTTCCTGAGGTTGGTGCGGGTCGAAATGTTTTGAGGCACAGGAGAACAGAGCGATTCCATTTATCACAGCATGCTGAAGGAGTTCGAGGGGGAGGGAATTAAGGCTATGAGTCGGCCATCACAGCCACACCATTTAAACTCCATTTAGAAACTCCTGGACCAAACTGTAACCAAAGTACATGAGCAAACCCCTTGGAACCGAGAAGACCTCTGCACTGCAGTAAAGGCCACATTGTATGAGGCAGCGATGCGCGATCACTTCCACTATTTGTCCAGCGACATACAGTCACAACCTGTGCGAAGCTATCATTACTGCTGAATGTGGATCGGCTAAACATTTTAACAAATGATTTGCTCGATGCATGGCATCAACATTGTGTCAAAATCTTAATTTGATGTAAAAAAAAGTTTTACATGTCAAATGAATTATCTTCCAGGCAAATAGGCCTCTTTTTTACTGCAAGCTTATTTCTAAAATAACGGTTGAGTTGGAGTTGAGCAGTAATTGTGATAAAAAAACGTTGCATTCACGTCTGCTTCTACTGTCCATAACCTTCGGACCTGGTTCCAATTCCAGGTGTGCGTCACATGACAGATGACATTTCAGGCTTTTGAGGAGACTGAAACAGCAGCAAGAGGCAAAGGGCTACATTCAAGAAGCACAAGTAATGCTCTGTAATGCATTGCATCTTCCTGCCACAGCAAATAGTCAGACTGAATTTACGCAGTTTTCACCCACGAACTGAACATGCCTAAACTTTCAAATCCATTTGAGCTGTTGTGCTTTTGTGAATTAACACTTTCCATTAGGAATAAAGTAAGTGCAGTGCTTTGTCAGTTGTTAATATGTTTCATCACGATAGTGACAGAAAGGTAAATATTAATGACAGTCACCAACCCTATATACAATGGAGGCAGGTAAGAAAAGATGTTGTTACAGTATGCTAATATTGGAAGACCGAATCCCACAAGCGAAATAAATGGTTTTGATATGTAAATCAGGAATGTCGCATTCTTCATTTACATAATTACTCTCGCCATACCTGTGCAAATGGGAGAAAGGACATAAGTGCTAGCAGACTATCTCTGTCTCAGCAGCACACCTATATCATCCCCATTGTAAATTCTCCACTCAGCCATCTGGGAAAATGCACAAGTTGACTCATGTTGCAATTATGAATGATTATCATGATTATACGTGATTAAATGCACTCAAGCAGGCCAACATCCATCATCTAACAAGACCTCACCGATTGCCTCAAATCTATCCATTTTCTTTCCTTCGACGTCGTTTCAGAGCTCTTAAATCTTGCTCCCTATTTGCAAATGTGCATGGCTCCCTTTTTTGAGCTGGTCTCATGCACTGCATTCAAGAAGGACCGGTCTGGCAAAAACAAGACACAAATATCAGAGACATTAAAAAAAAAAATATGTTTCTGGCCTCCCGCCCATTTTCCAGTGGTTACAACGTCCGATGCTGGCCATTTTAACGTCAATTCCCCCCTAGTAAGTGTCGGCTTTGGCCGGGAGTGCCACCAGGGGGCGGCGATTGGCTGTCCGCCCCAGGGAGGGGGAGGAAGCCGACGTGACGTTCGCTGCGTGAGTATAAGAGTGGCCCTGTGACCGGGTTCGGTCGAGTGACGCTCGGAAGAGGCGTCACGCCTCTTCACTACGGCGCAGGACTACGGCAGCGAACTCACATTACTAGGGGGATTGACGTAAAATAGCGGGTCTAATTGGCTACCAAATTGGGAGAAAATGGGATAAAATCAGAAACAAATTTTCAAAAAAAAAAAAAAAAAAAAAAATATATATATCTACATCAAGTCTAGAGTTAGTCAAGAGATACCCCATTCAATAATCTGCCTCTCTACCTGTTCATTCAAAAGTAGAAATGAGTAGCCTGCATTTCTGAGTAGGGACTTCAGGGAAGCTCTGCACACATTGTAAAAAAAACTCCAGTGTCAAAACAGCAACCAGTAGTCATCACACAGTTGCGTGGTATGTATAAAGTATGGCTGTCCCCGACTAAAACAAATCTTGGTCGACCAACAGTCGTCCGTTTTTTCCGATTGGTAGATTGGTTGAAAAGTTTTTTCTATATGACACACCCTATTTGTAAATAAATACAACTATATGCACACTGTGCTTGTCTCGTGTTTTATAACTTTCTTAAGTGAATGACACAAATGAGTAACAATAGGCTAATGACTTTATGGAGCTTCAAGATTACCTGAAGGGTGGCGAGTTCGTGTGGGGAGGGCAAATCGAAATAAAATAGAGGGTGTAATTGGTGACTAAATTGGGAGAAAAACTGGAAAAAATCTGAAACGGACAGCAAATCAGAAACAAAAAAATAAAGAGAACTGGGCATTACAACAACAAAAAAAGAGAATAACAAACCCAGCAGCAATATGACTGGAGCACTGTTTGGGAACAGGGAAAGGAGAACACACACGCAAAAAGAGGGGCCTGGCCTGAGGACGCCTCTCTACTGCGCGGTTCTGCTGGTCACCTGTGTGCTGCTGTGCTGTGCTGTCTGTCTGTCTGCGGCATCTGATTGGCTGCACGCTGTGGGGCTACAGGGGCTCGGAGCAGCGTTACCCACAGCAGGGGGTCTCCCGCGTGCCCACGCCGACAACACCGTCCGCCCACCCGCCCGCCCGCCCGCCCTCCACATGGGGCCTCTCAGCCAATCGCGCCTTTTCCGTGGCTCCGCAATCACAGCGAGAAGCGCCGACCTAATGAAGCAGATCGAGGGGCTTGATAAAACGCCGCTTCTTAATCACACCGCTGTTTGCTCTTCACAGGTCACCGCGCACGGGGGGGCGAGGTGCCGCGCTGCCTCGTAATTCAAGGTAAATATTGAACGAGAAAAGTTTTAAAAAGTCACGTTTAGGGGGATGATATCTTGTGACAACGTGGCATTTTTTAAGGGCTGCGATCTGCCCGTACCTTGGGTAAAAAATCTACCTTGCCGAAGTTTCATTTAAGGGAAGAATTGCAGGGAAATTAACATTGGCATATCCATTCCTCACTCAGCCATGTTATGCTTTTAAAATGTCATTTTAGACAGCCCGTAGTTAGCTTTACTGATGATGTGACTTGGGCTGTATTGATTAAGAAATGCATTACAGACCCAGATTATTATATATATATATTTTTATATTATTTTTATTTTATTTTAAATATGTGTTTTGTATGGTTCAAAATGAATACGGTGTTAATTGCATGTCGTCTGCGCGGTGTTAATTTGCGCATGTGTGTTGAGACGGTCACACCTCTCAGGGGGCGGCGGCAGGGAGGCCTTTCACCAAATGTCACGGCCAGAGTAATTGGCACCATCGGCAGCCAAACGAGCAACATCAATACGGCTATCGCCATGCATCTCGAGGAGGTCTCATCAATGATGAATACGAGATGATTCCAGTGAGTAATGACTCACAGGGAATTCTTAATTTAATCACATAAACTTTCAACAATCTTCCGCAGGGGGGAACAATCCATAGAATTGACGCACATTTGTTTGTTTAATTTCATTTGCCCGGCAGGCCATATTCATTGTAGATGTAAGACAACATTTATGCCTTAGTCTGTATACATTCATACATTTCTCTCCCTTTGACTGTTGAGGTTGTTACGGTGTCTAACACAATGACAGGCCTTTATATAGTGTGGATACGCACATAATCTCTTTGGTACAATGCAATAAAAAAGCTCTTACATAGCGCTCTTCTTGCGAACAACCCAGGGCACTTTACAAAGAGAAAATAAGATGTAAAAAATAAGAAATAAATGAAATAAAATTAAAATAAATATATGAATCTCAGTCAGCTAAGTTCCAAACCAGGAAGAATAGACACACGAGAACAAGTAAGTCACTTCAACCATATTGGCGACGGTTGCACCCCACGACCGTGGGAAGACAGGATACATATAAAAAGTGTCGATAGATAAACTGGGATACTGAGATGACTTTACTAAGTTTGGAAATCGACATTTAAAATGTTTTTTAAAAGCAGAGCCAGTTCCAAGAGGCAGCTATACTGCGGCCATCTTGAATCTCTCAAGAGGTAAAACGATGCAGGTTCTATGGGCTATTAGTGCACCGATGCGTGGAGCTGTGAACGCCCTAAGGTGTGTTTGTTGTGTCAGTCTGCTCTGCTCTACTTCATGGTGTGGCATTTGTTTTTACGGATGACAGAATTTTGACGTGAATGGCAAGCGTATAGACTTAGGATATGATTTTTTTAAATTGGTTAACCGAAAAACAATATACACGAATAGATCTCTCATCTGCCCTTTGTATGAGAAATGTTACAACAGGGGGCAGACTTTGCCATGTAGATCTAGCCTTCCCATACAGCAGCAATGGGGGCTATGCTCCATCACATGAGAAATAAGCGTTCACAAGAAACGAATGACAAGCCCGCGAAGGCCAAACCGCCAGCAGCAGCTCAACAGGTTATATCGCAGTCACATTACACAGAAGCTGGGCCTCGGGTGGCGTAACAGTCAAAGCATACGCCCCGGAATGCAAGTTGCCCACCGCAGCTACGGTTTGAGACCCGACTGCACCGGTCCAGCTCTGGCCGAGAGCCACGTTGGGGGTGGCGATTGGCTGACCGCCCCAGAGGGGAGGAGGAAGGGCGAGCCGGCACGGGCTCGCCGAGAAGCACAAAAGGCGTCCCTGTACGGGACAAAACTGACTTGACTCCGAGGACGAGCAGCCTTCTGAAAATGCGATGAAGTTCATTGAATTTCTTAATCGACTGACAGCCCTAATATAATAATAATGGGAATGTTTATCAATCATATCGATTCTTATTATTAATAAGAATAAGAACAATAATTATAATAATTATAATAACAATCATAACAATAATAAGTTCCAATTATCAGGATCTACATCACGTGCGCTTGCTTAGCTGCACAACGCTCTTCTGGTAGAAGTGGAATATTATTTCCCAGAGAGAAATAGATGCTCTCGTAACGTCGATGGCACATTTGGGTGTGAGCGCTTCTGGAAGCACGTGAATCCCTGTGGTATTTCACCTCCTGATATGATAATAGGTTTGAACGCTCACGTGTCAGAAATGCCCTTTGCAGGCATTTCGCTCCGCCTTGGAAATAAGACTGTATATTGCTCTTGTTTAGTTCATTTGTTGCTTTTAATGCCGCTTACTCACACGGTGCCTACAGAAAGTATTACCTTGAACAGTTTTCACACTGTTACCTTACAGCTTGAAATCATGGATATTTAAAACATGAATTAATATTTCTGATCTACACAACCTACTATCAAAGCAAAGAAAATACAGTAAATAATAATCCAATAAAAATCTTGAAATAAAAGGGGCCAGAGGATAGCATAGTACCCGTATTTTGGGTGGTCTTGTATGAGTGTGAGATGCCTGTCAGTGTGAGCCCTGATCCTGTCAGGGACACAGTTCGAAACTCATCTCTGCCAGACCGGCCCTGGCCTGGAAAAATCTTTTTTATTTTTTTATCTATAAGCAAATCCTGATCAGGGAGAGCTGCCATTTGTAATCAAGCTGCCTGCTCCAGGGGAGCACCACTGGGAGGGTGATCGGCACAAACTAAGCCAAGGCTGAAGCTCAAACAAGTACTCCAGGGTGTTTCCAGCAAGTGGTGAGTGCCTTCACCAACTGAGCCACCTGGGAGCCTCTCTTAGTGAGTTGCATCACAACTTCATATTTTTATTTATGACTAGATTATAGCCAAATGACAAACCAACATGGCTGAGCTGCCCTTTTTTTTTTTTTGTTATAATACTTAAATTCTTTGTCCTCCATCTCTGTTTTTCTCTCTCTCTCTCTCTCTCTCGTAGTACAAAACTGTGTCAGATATTGCCATTCAAAACATTTACTATACCCACATCCTTCGAACAACTGCTCCTCTCATTCACTAGAAGTGAATGGTAGTTATTTCTGTAATTGAGTGAAAGTATAGGCTGTCCCTTTTTGTGGTTAAAATGCTGCTAACTGCTCCGCTGTGGGAGGCATGGGTTGAAACCCACGGCACTCTTAAGTGGATAATGTGTCTCCCAAAACGAGAGACTAATTACACCCCCCCCCCAATAACTAAGAGCATGTTGGGTTCCATCAAAAACCAGCGAGTCTTTGAGGGGTGCAAGGTTTCCGAAGGAGTGAAACGTAATGAAACAATAAAAATCACTATCTACAGTCTGCCCTGTGTATCCTTCTACCTCGTCTTCCTCCAGGTCAATAACCTCCTTACGGTGCTATGCTTACGTCAGTTACATCTCGCCCAATCTACAATCTTGGAGCATTTGTGAGCCAACTCCATTGAGCACGAGTTGTGTAAATCTGGGAGGGATCAGTGCAATCTCATTCCAACTACTCTTGCTAGTCAAGTCAAGTGTCTTTGACAACCATTAAGTTGTTAGGAATTTGTTTCAGTGAAGGTGATATAGACCACAATACATGGACAGCAGCATTACAATACCAACAATACAATATCACAATACAGTAACAATAACACATATATCAAACATGTGCACATACACACGCCCCTGTCCATAATGTAATAATGTAACAGTACAAAGTGGCGGTGCAGTGATCTATGCCTTGGCTCAATAATGCAGTGTTAAGCAGCGCTACGTCTGTGTAGCCTTTAGAGAGCGAACAGCCTCTGGGAGAGGTGCTGTTCCTGAACCACTCGGTTCTTCTTTTAATGCACCTGAGCCTCGTCCTCGAGGGGAGAGTTTCGAACGGAGGGAAGGCTGGGTGCGAGCGAGCGATCAGCCAAGATCTTTGAGGCTCTCCGCTGTATGGGAATGGCATAAAGCGAGGCCAGAGGGGAGGTCGACGCTGATTATTTGGGATGCCATGCGGACCCCTCTTTCTAGGCGCTTCACTTCATGGGAGGACAAGTTCCCGAACCAGACAATAATAGAGCAATAAGTGAACAATCCCACTTTTGACTTAGCAACTGGAAATTCTACTTCATATGATTCACGGTCCTTTATTCAACAATATGTGTTTTTGAAATGCGATTTTGTTATTTGTATTGACGAGCTTTGCTTTAACCTCAGGTGAAGCTGTGCGTGCATTTCAGGGGGCTGTAGTGCCTAGAAGTCATGCGTAAGGAATTTACAAAAACACAGATAAGGGTTTATGACGGAACAACTTCCACGTCCATCCATAATCACACACACACACTTAAGTAAGGCATCTGACTGAGATAGCGGACCATTAAGGCAAGACGAGTCTTAGCGTCTGACGCAAAAGGGATCATTACTTCAGCGTGACGCAGGAGGCTAATGGCCGAGCTATCTCCCACACTTTCCCCCAGTGATAAAGAGAAGAAAAAAACTCTCGTGGTCTTACCTGCGTTGCCAAAGACATCGAAGCAAAAACTTTTCTTCTCTTTCGCCGATCTGACAAGAGGCCCTGCTGAAACAAGTGAAGCAAATTATATTAGCCCTGCGTATACTTTATCATTGGGCTAAATTATAATGTTGCTAAGCACTAAATGTGCAGAAAAACAATGCAGAAGTGCCCGCCGGTTTCCGCTTGTGATCTTCGTCAGGATTCTGTAACACACCACCGCAAGAGGCCTCCCTCCTCCCGTGGAACATTCAAGGCTAACACCGCCAGATGCTAAAGATGCCACCTGTGTATCCTTGCCACCCATAGCTTTGACTTGCCTGTGTAAGCTTTGTGTGTTTTGTCTGCGATATCCCTATCTCAGTTAGTTAGTGTATATGTGCACGGTCAGATGTTTACTTTCACTCCCTAGGGAGTTCAGGGTCTCTGTCCATCCTCAAAAGTTCTCTTCAGGGGGGGCTTCCGATAGCGTAGCGGTCTAATGCACCCATATTGGCTGGTCCTTTACTAGTGTGAGCTGCCTATCACGGTCGCGGTTCGAAACCCGACTGTACCAGACCGGCCCTGGTGGGGAGTCCCGATCGGGGGCAGCGTTTGGCTGTCCGCCCCAGGGGAAGGGGGGGAGGGTGAGCCGGCACGAGTTTGCTGAGAAGCGCGTAAGGGTGACTTCAGAACGTGGACGAATTCCATCTCGAAGGAGGTGGAGTTTGCTGCCCTCTGAGAATTAGCTTGCCCCGTAGAGATGAGCGGCGAACTCGTGTTGAGAGGGCAAATCAAAATAAATACAGAGGGTATAATTGGCCACTGAATTGGGAGAAAAACTCATTTATTCAAAAATAAATAATAAATAAAAGTTATCTTCAGTCTGGAAACATGCACACTGAAAGAGGCTACGCCAGAGTTGGGTGACTCAACGGTGAGTGTTCTGCAAGGGCCATACAACTCAGGAAACAGCACAAACCTACATTCATGGATCAGGCATCAAGACTCAATTCTGCTCTCATTTTCATCAAATTACAACACTGTCTATTCCAATAACGGAAAACAAATGAGAAAGTTGCTCCTTCAAGGTTACCAAACTAACGTATCCAGAATGATCTCGGAAGCTTTTATCTGAAGACATTACATCGCAGGAGGGCGGAGAGAGTTGTCGTCACACCGCAGAAGGTGGAGGCCTCCACTCACCGCCTCTCAAACATTAACTACATTGCCCTGCCCCCCTCAATTAACCTTTCTGTAACTATTAACCCCAGCCCAAGATTTTACGACGCTACCATAAAAAACCCAAGTGCGTTGCGAACTGACGCATACCCATGCAATTGCACCACGGAGAAATGAACTGTACATTTAATTATTACACCGTAAGCCTACACGTGAAAGCTTTTAGAAAGTAGCAAAGTGCATTTTTAAGAAACATAAACCGCGTCACCGTGCTGTACTCTGGCCTGACTTGATGGCATGACTCCTAAGGACAAAGGATTTCAAAAGGACAGAGACTCTCTCTGTTAGCAGGAGTTAGCGTGGCTTTGTGGGACTTTGTGTGCGATGCGACTGCTTGTCTTGCAGCCTGTTTCACTGCAGTTGCAGACAGACGTGTTCATGGACTAGAAACGGCGCACCTTTGGGCCCAGCAGATATTGTTGATAAGAAATGCAGGGAAATAAAAATGTTTTGTAGGAAGTGTACACCATCTAGAGGAAAGCAAAGGTAGTCTCTCTTAAAGGGGCATGCCAAACATAATATATATATTTTTTAAACAGGTGGATAAGAAATTATCAATAGTCAAAGAAAAGTTTCCTTACTCTGATGCCCATAAAGGCGCTAACTGACTTTGTGCAGAGCGATCAACAATGAAAATGTGCTCTTTCCTTCAACAGATTATTTTAATTTTATTATTATTATTATTATTATTTTAATTTTATTTTTTTCCCAATTTGTACCCAATTATACCCTCTATTTCTTTTCGATTTACCCTCCCCCACAAACTCACCACCCACCTCCGCTGGACGAACTCATACCTCGAGGCAATGTTCGTCTCGTCTGAGATGGAACTCGCCCCAACCCTGTTTACGAGGTCGCCCTACCGCTCCTCAGCGAGCTTGTGCCAGCTCTCCTTCCCCCCAGCCAAACGCTGCCCCCGATCAGGTCACCCCACCAGGGCTGGTCTGGTACAGTCGGGTTCCAAACTGCAACAGTGATAGGCAGCTCATACTCGTAAAGGCCCAGCCAATACAGGTGCGTTAGACCGATACGCTATCAGAGACCCCAAACAGATTATTCTTAAGTAGATTTTCAAAACTATCTGACAAAAGCACTATTCCTTGGATGAATAATGGGAGTTTGGATACATATCAGAGGTAGACAAAATAATGGAAGCATCACACAATATATGAATATTTATTAAGTAGTAAGGAGTTCATAAATATTCGCCCTCTCACCCTCTGCCTTCTGAGAAACTTTAATCCTTCTTGGAATGCTGTTATACAAGTTTTGAACTGTTTTCTTCTCCAGTTCATTAAGAGAAGAAAGCGATGGAAATCTACTCTGCGCTCTATGTTCCAGAACTGCCCACAAAGGTTCAATGATGTTTAGATCTGGTGATTGGGGAGGCCATGGAAGGTGCTTGACTTCATCCTGATGTTCATGAGACCACTCTTAATTTTACCGTGCAGAGTAATAATCGGACTTAATGACTCCAAAATGGCAAGATGGCCTCCCAGAAATGTTAATACTTGGCCTCCCGAAATGTATACTTTCGACTAATAATGTGTAGTTGAGCTTCGACTTGCGACCACTGTTCCTCTTTCCTGGTGTATTTCTTTGTTGTTTAGCATATGATGTCATGATATTTGACACTGTTCCCCTTAATGATATAATATAATGTATGCCATTTAGCAGACGTTTTTATCCAAAGCAACTTACAGTAAAGAATCCATACAATTTTCAGCATACAGTATGTGACCCCAATGGGCCACATTTAGTTACTTAAATAATTTTACACATTAAATAATTTTGCAGTTTCTGTGACTGATTGCAATTTGATGCAATTTGACCAAAATCTGTTAGATCTCTCATGTTACTTTAGAAAGATTTTAAAATGTCTTTCATAGCAGAAACATCTTGTCAATTAGTATTGACATTAACATGAAACGCATGTGTAGACTTATTTTTAATTGCGATTTAGTTACTTCAAAAGTAACTACAGTTACTACCTTTTTGCATTTGATGTTTCCATTATTTTGTCTATCCCCTGTACAATGTCCAGAAGCACCCCTTACTTGAGTATACAGCAATAAACCAGAATGTGGCTGCTGGGCTGTATGGATAATGCTGCATAGCGCAGCAGGAAATGAATGATTTTGGGTCAAAAGAGTTTAAAAATGTTCATGTGAAATCTTTCTAAATCCTTGGTCTCTGCAGGCCTAGAGGTTTTACTATACAGCAATTTATGGCATCATTCCACAAGCAAAACCGCAATGTAAGGAGTCTGAGAGTGTGGAAATGACATAACATGTGTAGCCAGCGTTAAGAACACACCATCTGTGTGCCACTGTTAAAAGTCCACTTTTACTGTGCTAAAAGTATGTATTTGGAGTTAATCATTTAACATAATCTTACCAAAGTTACACAGTAGCCTTTTGCTTGATATGTTTTGACAGACTTAGTGAAGTGAAGACATGGCAAGATAATAATTTCCTAATAAACTCATACACTTTAACCTCAGCCAGAGAGGAGTGGCGTGGCTATATACGAGCACAATCTTCCAGTAGCTGCTACTGGGAGTTTACAGCCATTTTTACACCAAGTGTCCTGAAGGTCACGGAGACGTAGTGACATCAGCTCAGCTGAACAGTTGGCTGACTTCAATTCGATATATTCAACTATTTGAATAACAAATCATTGATAAGAGCATATCAATCATGTCCTAAAGTGCTTTTACATCACAACCCCTTGTAAATGATTTATGATTTATAAGCTGGTAAAAGTTTGTGTTTGGTAAAAGGGACATTCTGCTAAGTCTGGAGCACCTACTCTACACTTGCGAGGTTGCCAGATAAGATATAAGTGACAGGTTCGATTACAACTTCAGGCCTCATCATTTTCCCTGTGAGTGTGTGTGTGTGTGTGTGTGTGTGTGTGTGTGTGTGTGTGTGTGTGAGTGTGTGTGTGTGTGTGTGTGTGAGTGCATGTGTGTGTGATGTGTGTGAGTGTGTGTGTGTGTGAGTGTGAGTGCATGTGTGTGCGTGTGTATGTGTGTGAGTGTGTGAGTGTATGTGTGTGAGTGTGTGTGTGAGTGTGTGTGTGTGTGTGTGTGTGTGTGTATGTGTGTGAGTGTGTGTTTGTATGTGTGTGTGTGTGTGTGTGTGTGTGTGAGTGTGTGTGTGTATGTGTGTGTGTGTGTGTGAGTGTGTGTGTGTGTGTGTGTGTGTGTTATGTATGTGTGTGAGTGCATGTGTGTGCGTGTGTATGTGAGTGTATGTGTGTGAGTGTGTGTGTGAGTGTGTGTGTGTGCATGTGTGTGTGTGTGTGTGTGTGTGTGTGTGTGTGTGTGTGTGTGTGTGTGTGAGGGGTTGTTCTATGTTGTCCTTCACCCTTACTGTAGTACAAATGTAATGTAATGGTATATACACATTGCTGCAGATATAAAAATGTTTCAAGCGAAAACAGTGCCCACAACAACCACACATTGCAATCAGGGAAAATAATGGATCACACTCAGTCTTGCCTAAAATTGAACATTTTTACATTTACATTTTAAGCATTTAGCAGATGCTCTCTGGCACTACAGAGCCACTCCTGTGCACAGCAAACTTCCTGTCGGCTTCCCTCCCCCCTCCCTCAGACAGCCAACTGCCGCCCCAGTGGCACTCCCGGCCAGAGCTGACTCTGGCGCGGCCGGTGGAATCGAGCCCCGGTCGCAGTGGCCAGCGCTGAACGTTGGAACCACTAGACCGGGCCCGGGAGGCCTTGGGTGAAGACTTTTAAATCTAAGTGTGGTCGTAAATACTTCAGCGAGCACTCCTCTATATAACAGTGTGAAGATTAAGGTCCAAGGGTCACACGTCACCTGCTGCCAAGTTTATCTAAGGCCTGCAAAACAGTCCAATACAATTAGCTATCCCTATTAATCACATCCTCTGAAAGAATGAAACACAAACATTGCAAGATATGAAGCCATTGGCCATAATTGTAATAGTAACTGGTTGGGCCTTGAAAAGCACTGGTAGCCATAGTTCATATGCATATTCCACAATGTATGGCAGGTAGAACGCAACAGCAATTCCTTTAAACCAATGACTACACTCACTCTGCTTCCATTTACATTCCTTGATTGTAAATCAATCAAACGATTCGCTGAATGATACCGAACAGTATAGATTCCCAAATGTATTGTGCGATAGCAGTTTCCTTTACATCACAAAATTGTTTAGCATTTTCTACAGGTCTACACATTATCTGAACTTCCGGACAAATGAAGGCTATTCTTCGTTTTCAGCATCCAAATTCACGGAATAGTAGCATCAGTAAATCTGATCAGTGCAGATCAGGCAGCTCAGCGTTTGTGAAAAAGCACCGTTTGTTTGCTCTGATTTATTGCTCGATTCTCAAAGCTAATGCGCTACACAGTTAATTGAGGGACTGGGCAGCATGTTCTCCATGACGAATGGAGAATGGATTTTTACTCAATTAAACAAGTTATTTTCACTCTAACATGACTTAAAGAAAAGGAATGTTACAACGTGGGACACAATTAAGAGGAGGCTTTGTGATTCCTGAAAAATAAATGAAAACAGGTTTAGACCAATGATCTGTTTAAATGTAACATTTCAGCCTGCACTACTCCCAGCTCACCAGCCACCACTAATATATATATACCTGTATATATATATATACACACACACACACACACAAAGACACACACACATACACATAGCGAGGGTAAAATCAAAAAGAAATTATTATATCATTATTAATAATTGGCTACCAAAACGAGGGGGAAAAATGTTTAACAAAAAACTTTAAAAAACTTTATTTTTTTTTAAAAAAACTGCTTCAATTAATATTGAGAGAAGAGACATGATGCCAGGCCTTTGGTCTGGAGACTGGGCTGGCTGAGGGAGTAGAATAGAAGCTGCCCTCTAATAGGGTGAGTCTCTGCCTTATTAATGCTTCGGTTGGTGGAGTTGCCCAACCCTTATTTGGTTTATTTTTTTACATACTCCCTACACACACATCTTTGTTAGGCCTTACCCCTTTGGTGGGCATAACCATTAGTCCACATATCTTGGGGCCTAAGGTGGAGGTGGTTACAGTTGCAGTCCATGGTTTCTTTTATTTGAAGGCCACTGTTTCTGTTGTAGGGGCTCGAGCAGGAATTATAGGGCTGCAGACCTGGGTTCTGTAGGCATTCTCTCTTTTTCAGTTTATTTTCCAGTTTGGCTAGTATTTACTCATATGGGGGAAACTTGTTTAAAAAAGAAAAATACTCAGACTGGCTGTCCGCCCCAGGGGGAGGGGGGGAGGATGAGCCGGCACGAACTCCCCGAGGAGCAGTGACCACGTACACAGGGTTGGGCGACTTCCGTCTTGGAGGAAGTGGATCATCGCCGGCCTCGGGGAATTAGTTTGCCCCAAAAGAAAATGTTTTACCTACTGTACCAGACCAGCCCTGGTGGCAGCGCTTGGCTGTCTGCCCCATGGGGAAGGGGGAAGGGGAAGGGAGAGCCGGCAGGAGCTCGCCGAAGAGCGGTAGGGCGACCTCCTAAACAGGGTTGGGCGAGTTCCGTCTCGGAGGAGGCTAACATTGCCTCGTCCGCGGAGGCGGGTGGCAAGTTTTGGGGGGTAAAATTGAAAAGAAATAGAGGGTATAATTGGCTACCAAATTGGGAGAAAAACGGGGAATAATCAAAACAAAAATGTAAATAAGAATAATAAAAAATTCACATTTAAAAATGAAAATACTCTTATTCCTGAACTGAAATTTCCCCAAAGCCCAAAGGTGGATTTCCTAACAGTGCCTGAATATGCCACATGGATGATCCAGTTAGTATGAACCAAAGCAACTCATCAATTTGAAGATGTTAAGACAAGGAATTGTAATGGATTTGCGTTATCTTCCTTATGTCACATTCAATAAAGTCATCTAAATACATGCTGGCGGTAGCTACAAAGTTTTCCTAGACTACCCTACCTTACCTCACGACTTCAGAATGTTTTTTATGTTACTAATTTTAATTAATAAATTACACATTTCACATGCATTTGCAAAAGGCAACATGAAACTACAGTAGGTGTCTAACAGGTAATTTGCCTCATAAATAAGCACACGCGCTCTCTCAGAACATAAATTCACTGTGTGCAGGGGAACAATTCCTGTTTCACATTGTGTATAAAGTCGGCAGGCCCATCCATTTATCAAAAGATTATCATAGCAAAAAATCTGCTGTTGGCAAATACCAGAGAAATTAAGATAATGACGTAGAAACGCACACTTCCTACACGGCGCCGATGCGGCGGTTGGGCGGATAATCGTTTCTAAACAAAACATTTATAATATAGGTAATGCTTACACAACGTCCTAAAACAACAGCCTGTGCGCTGGTATTTCACTGACGAGATGTTCACCAGTATGTTTTCCTCTAATTAGAAAATAAAACCAACCGACTTATTCACATTACAGCGGAGTACAAGAACCTAAAACCAAAAATCTGAATACTATTGTCTTAGGTGTTCTGTTTAAAAAAGTGTTTAAAGGTTTTCAGAGCGCTGTTTTACCAGTAAAGTTTCCACCTCCTCGTCGGTTGCGCTGAGGTCCTGTTTAGCTTGTTTGGCTGTGAAGGGAAGAGAAACGGCACCGCACGCTCAAAAGTTGTGGAGAAGAATGTGATGAAGTCAGATTTGCGCGTAATGCCACTTCAGACTTCAAACTCTGACCCATTCGCGGATTCCGCCGAGTGACGCTGGTCTGGTCACGTGCAACGGCTGGGATGTCAACAGAGTAAACGTGCATGCATGTGTGAAAAGGAAGTATGATGTATCATGTGGAGTCTGACTTATGACGGTGAACTGTTTGTGCATCGTCAAATTTGATCATTTCATATATTTTATCATATATTTACAAATGACACTAATTATCAATAATGTATGTATTTAAATGCAGTATATGTTACATATTTAGTGTTCAATTAAATAACATATGTTGGCAGTTTTCTGAGATGTAGCAACTGTGTGCAATAGTTGACCAAATGTTATAGTACGCATATAAAAGATTTGTTAGCATATGTTTTTTTTTTTTTTTTTCATTGCATATCTAGAAAGTGATGCTGTAGAGTCCAGGTCGGCTTCAGAAACAAAGTCATAAACCTGAACTGTTTGTTATGAATGCAATTCAAGTAGTTATGGTTAGAGGCACGTGTGGTTTTAAAAGGCTGAAATGTAAATGGCCCTTAATCCCACAATAAAGAAGCTACGGCACAGTTTGTTTGTTTTTTCAAGCAAATGTAACGAAGGTTCACCTGTGTTTAATACTCAGGAGGATATTACAAATAATTGATATGTTGCGCCAGGAAAACAACCAAAAGCAAAAATATCAAATAGAATTCATTCGGTTATTCTGTTAACTGACATTGCGATGGGGCTAGTGGGAGCTGACAAATATTGAAATGGAAATATTGTGATGCCTGGAAATTGTGATATTTAATTAAATTGGTTTTATGGTTAACCAGCAGCAGGTATATACAGGTATGTCATCCATAACCAAGCCATAATGTAAAACCCAGGCTGTGCAATACACATTACACTGTTACTGAATCTGATCCAGGTTCTCACGTTCTAACACTGTTACTGAATCTGATCCAGGTTCTCACGTTCTTACACTGTTACTGAATCTGATCCAGGTTCTCACGATCTTACACTGTTACTGAATCTGATCCAGGTTCTCGTGATCTTACACTGTTGCTGTGTCTCTTTTAGCAAATAGTGCAGTGCCATCAATTCATTCCCTTGAGTTAGCAGTAGAAAAGCTCTTTTTTTTTATCAACAGGAAAGAAAACACATCATATCTCACAGCCACAGTTAACGCCTCGATTTATTCAGCATAAAAACAGGATGTGTGGCTTTCGCATAATGTTTTTTTTTCTCTAAATAAGAACTGCAAACATCCAATACTTAGAAGATAGAAAGTGTACTTTCAGTAAGTGCAGCTACTTGTACATATCATCTCACAGATTTTTTTCTGTTGTTAATATTGATTTGTATTCAGTCTTTTGAAGGTTTGGTTATTATTTTGGAGGGTAATGGGCAAACGGTGATTCCTCATTCATCTTGTTCTAAAAAACAAAACAAGAGTTACAACAGTTAATTTCATTATGACAATTAGTATTTCCTAAAGCTTTACCATTGCCAGTTATTACATTGCCAATAATTGAAGTGTTTTCCCAAAACTCACTCAGTGGACTGAGTGAGTTTTGATAAACCATATTTTTCAAGGTGATTATTATTTTTCTGATAAATGGTTAGATATTTGCAGTTTTACTTTTACACTATTATTCGTAGGAATTTAAGTATTAAAATGTGATTTTTCATGCAAAGAAGCTCCACCAATTAAAAGCAAAAAAAACATTGAGTGAGTGAGTTTTTCACTTCTTACTGTTGCTAAATCTGATATACAGGAGTCATACAGAATGGACCAATGCAGCATTGTAGAATGCACAGTCAAAAATGCCTTCTAATTACTTTGAGAGCACAATATCCCCCACGCTTTTCACATTGGTGTCCAACAACAGAGATGGTTAACTCACCATTGGCAAATCTTCCAGCTTCTCAAACTGTGGCTTCCTGGAGCTTATGGCCTTTGCGATAGCGACTGCCAGCAGCAGGGCTAAAGCTATGAAGAAGATACTGATAACTGCCACCAGACCTGGGTTTCTGGCCAGGCTATTGTCTGCCCCATTTTGCCCACCAGAGAATAATTATTGAACATGAAATAAGAAGAGTAGAGGTAAAAAAAAAAAAAAAAACATCACAGTTAATAAACTTCACCTGTCGTTGCATGCCTCAAAAGTCAGTCATATCACAGTTTTAAAATGTTTTGATCCTGTCGAAAGCACATCCTGTAAATCAGTAGCTCATTCTACCACTTGGTATTTGAATAGTTCAGAAGAAAGAATGAGTCCCATAAATATGCTGTTACTTGTCATTTGGAATTTAATTGTAAAACAATTCAATTTGTATCCCAAATTTCAGCTGCCAGGTCGTATTCACAGGCCCATGTCATTAGAGCAGCCTTAATCCGTCAATTTGTGAGGACACAGATGAGCACGCGGTTTTGCCAGTGCATTGCTGCCAGCCTTCTGCTCCTTCTCACTCGGTGGTCCACCAGCTGAGCCGTGCAGTCACTGCGCCAGAGGTATACACTTCATGCACAGCCGGTGTAGACAGACCACAGGCACCCAATCAAACGAAAGGGTCTCTCTTGTGAGATAAGAGGGGGGACGGCCCTGCCAAATGAAACCTGCGCCTCCTGGGCAACACCGTGACCAATTACGTGCCTGCATGCAGAGCTGCTGTTCCCTATCAGTGCTAGCACAGTCCGGATTTGATACAAGACCGTTATGCGCATCACAACACAGAAACCCAGTGCTTTATACGGGACAAGACACCTGGCAGCCCCCAGTGAGTTTGTTAGTTTGTTTCTTATTTTGTCCCCCCTGCGGCAAACAGCAAAACGTCATCCCCGATTGGGGCTCCCCATCAGGGCTGGTGTGGTACAGTCGGGTTTTGAACCGTGACTGTGATAGGCAGCTCACACTCATAAAGGACCAGCCAATAGGGGTGCGTTAGACCGATACTCTATCGGAGGACCCGCCCCGAGTGAGTTTGATTTTTACAAATCTGAAGACATATAATTTGATTATGATGTACCTGCATTGGAGGAGGTGGTCACATGGGCAGAGGTAACACTAGAATTTGGGATGAGACTTGAAAATGAGGTCGGATGAAGAGAGGTTTTACTTTCTAAGGGGATGTCCATTGTGGTATCATTAAGACCCCTAGAAGTCTCTGTGAGGGTGCTGGAACCGGAGTTTGGTGTCATTGTCAACCGCTCTGTTGTAGATGCTGTGGGTGAGGACTCCTTTAGGTGTTTGGAGGTTGTAGAAATGCCATTTGGTGTTGTAGCGTCTGACTGCCTTGTGCTAGCGATTGACACAGATGGAGATGATGTGATCGAATCTGAACTCGTGGAAGCTATCGTGGCTGTCATTGCTGATGGACTTGGAGTGAATGTGGATGTGGAAGTTGGGGCCTCAGTTGTTGTTGCTGTTGAGCAGGAGAAATCAAAACATAATACAGTTAAATACAAAATACCAATACATATAAAAGCCCAGCTTCCCATCACATTGATTTAAAAAGGTTTACTATTAATTTAACTTGTGTTCATACATATATACATAATACAGTTAAAAACAACACACTTTTCACATGTCAAGTTGATGATATATAATTATGTAAGTTTGAAGGAATGTGTATAATTGACAGTATGGGCAGGTATACACATATTGACCAGTGGTGAAAAGCCACGTTGTCCGCCATTCTGAATAACTGATTCAGAATCTCCGCTTCAGAAACATCATATTCCAATTTTGGAATAGGGATTTGGGCTAGTGGTGGGCTGACATGCTGTCAAACTCCCTTTCATTTTGGCATTCATGAAGCTTCGCTCTCCTGTCCACAGTTTTTGCACCGGCCTCTGCTCTTAATTCCTCCGTCGCACGTTCATTTATTGAGCTTGTTATTTTTGGAAAAGGCCAAAATAACACATCGCAGCCGAAGATGTCCACTCATTTACCACACAGCGGTGTGTTTGGGCAAAGGAGCGGAGATGAGGTTAAGTAGCTAACCAAACGTTAAGCTAGGAGAATGTCTGGAAGACCAACCGTCATAAACACCAGAACTCCAGCATTTGAATTTGATACCGCTACCCTGACCTCTTCTGTCAGGCAGTGGTACTTACACAGTGGATACCAATCCTGGCCCTGGCCCAGTCCCAGATCATCACTGCTAACATTACACTGGTTTCACTGCATTCTTTCCTCACATAAGATTAGATTTAGATAAACGGGAAAGGTAAGGTATTTCTTTAACATATTTTGTTAACGAATGGCCTTAATGCATAGGTATCAATGCATTGGCAGTCAATTTAAGATGAACATTTGTCCATTTCTACAGGGCCAAGCCAATTCATTGAACAGTCAATTAAACTCGAGGCAGAGGTCCTACATATTAAGAACAAATATGAACAAAACTGGGTTGAAGAAGTGTTTTTTGTGTCTATGCTTTGCACACAGATACCGTCAACAACACATTTCCTAAACAAAAGATTTACAGCAGACAACTGCGCACGTCAAATGCTAAATCAAGATCAGCATTCCATAACGCACTTTTGATCGACTCAATAAGATAAATTTGTACAAAACACAGCACACTAAGTCCCTGCAACAAGGATTGGGAAACATTGATTTGCACTGAGAATTTTCACATCATATTTACAATTAAGGAATAGGTTTTACTGGTTTATTTAAATCAGGACAAAGCAAAAACAAAACCACAGGTGTGAAAGGTATCACCCCAATATGGATGTCCCATTAACCACGTTCAAAAAATCTCATTCAGCCAGTAAGGCAAATGTCTTTCTTTTTTTTTACTTTCCAGAGTAAAAGTATCACTGCCTATTGCTAAAATAAAGTATCCTAATACAAAGTAAATTTACTGAACTAAATGATTTAAATACAAAAATCTATTTGTATAGTAATGTGTGAAAATGTATAAGTAAATGAGACACAGAGCGAGAAATTAGTTCCTTGTCAAAATAGTGTTCACCCAACAGGTGCACTGATAGCTATTCAATAGGATGTTTGCTCAGTGACCCACCTCTTTGTGAAACCTTGTAGCTGGCACAAGCGCTCAGGACTCTATTACATAGGGTATTCATGCCATTTATCATTTCAGAACTTCAGATGGATACAAAGTAGGAATCACCTAAACTGACCATTGAGAGAAGCTGCTGTGGAATAAGATCTTTTAAAGAACACCCTCTTCAGCCGAAAAATGGGTTCATTGAAACATTTCTATATTCACATCTTACATACAAGTATTTCATCAATTGCACATGTCTCTCTTTAAATGTCCTTACAGCATTATATGACTTATACTGTACATAATATACTTTTGCCATCTTTACACAGCTGTCCCATGTGACCGTGATCTGTCCTTTTCTGTTTTGCATATTTCTCCCTCGGGAGCTGCTGCGTACATTTCTTCCTGTTACCAACCCGAACGACCCGATGTTTTTGAATCGTCTTACCTTCAGAGGCCACAAGAGCAAAAAGAATAGACAAAAGCCAGGTGAACCACATTAAGCCAGCCATTTTGCCTGTGATTAATATTTCCAGTCTAAATCTCCCCTGCCGATACTTCATTCATCTGGTGTACATCATACATCCTTCAATCCAGGATGTGGCCAAATGACTAATAAAATGGGCGTGCCCTCTTCATACACTGCCCATTCGATGCCAGGAGCACGCTGGCCACTGTTTGAACAGGTATATTTACTCAGCATTAAAAAGGGCATATGAGCAAGCAGGGGCACTTTGCTCTTGTTCATCAGCTGTGATCCAAACTGGACTAAAAAGTCGAATTTTGTAAAAATCGGAATTTATAGGCTTAGCATTTAACATAAATATATTTATGTTATATAATATATTCCTTCAATTACTTAAATGACTTAAAATCTAGTTTGTGCAATTTTCTGAGGCAAATGGACAAATGGACACCAATTGGGGAGGGGTGGGGGGCAGTCAACATTAGACACATCATTGTGATAGTCCAACGAAGGTGTCAAAGGAGTTGTCTGTATTCTGTGTGAACAGTGGAATAATGTTCACAGCAATAGCAATATTTATTATTTTTACATACCCCCTATTTATCTTGATTTGCCCTCCCCACACAAACTTGCCACTCGTCTCTACGAGGCAAGGCGAACTCTGCTTCCTTCGAGATAGAATTCACTCACCCACGTTCTGGAGTCACCCGTACGCGCTTCTCCGCGAGTTCATGCCGGCTCACCCTCCTCCTCCCCCTGGGGCGGACAGCCAAACTCCACCCCTGATCGGGGGTCCCCACCAGGGCTGGTCTGGTACAGTCGGGTTTCAAACCCCAACCGTGATATGCAGCTCACACTTGTAAAGGACCAGGCAATATGGGTGCGTTAGACCACTACACTATCGGAGGCCCCTTAACCCCAATCCTAAGCAGTGCTTCTCCGCGATGCACTGTTGGAAGGTTTCTCACTTGTTCCTTCTGAAGGTACATATGCTCATAGGACATAAGGAAGCCTCCAAAATTATTCACTCCCTTGATAAATATGAGCAAAGAAGGCTATATAAAATAAACAAAACTGATAATGAGCTATATTGTATCAGGGTAGAAATGTTTCACCGTAGGATGAAGGTGATCAATCGGAATGGATTTGTATTTACTGGTGTTCACCTTGCCCTCTAAGGGGTTGAGTGGACCATAGCAGGAAAATGCATCCCACACCATAACAGAGCCGCCAGAACCCTTCATTTACTCAAGTGTTTCCTTGTATGTGGTAACATTACAGGCTGTTGCAAATCAAGATTTAAACCACTAGGTGGAAGCAAAGCATCATTCTTACTAAGGTAAGCATCTTCAGTTCCCTTTTTCCAGCGTTTAAAACGATGCCAATGGAAAGGGCTGCCTGAATGCTTCGGATGATTATTGATTGATGCCAATGATTTTGTTCTCATTCAGCTTTCAAGCTATTGAGATATACAACTACTACTGAATTAGTAACATATATACGCTTTTTAGTATACTATGCAATGGTTGGTGGAAGATTTCTGGTAAATTTACACGGAAACTGCAGTCTTAAATCATTAAACTATTTTGTATTCGCTATATATTTTTTTCTGATGGCTTTGTTTGTTTTTATAATCGCAAAGTTCTGTAAAAAAAAAAGATATGTCCTCCTGACAAGTTGGGCAATTTTGTCCCCCATTTCACTGGTGATGCATGTTGATTCCATGAAATAGCATGGCTCAAAAATCAGCTTCCATCACATGACCGTCAATAAAACATTTCGTCAAAGCATCGTACCTGCACTTTCACATGATTTCTTTCTTTGTGCAATATCAGAAATTAATATGTTCATTAATATCCCATTAAGTTTCCCCTGGTCTCCTCAAATTTGGAGGGATGGCAGTGAGCATGTTACACAAAATACACTGTTGTTCATTTTGTCCTGCCTCTTAGTACTCAAAAATATATCTTTACAAGACCCAGACTACAATAATTCACAGTAACAAATACATATTACTCCTTATCCCCCCAAAATCACCATTTACAGTACCCACAACAGAAAAACTGTCCACGTTGCTTATTACAATAAACCAAAATAATTTATTCCCCCCCTCCTCCACAAGGTCTTAATTTCAGTCCAAAAGTTATTAGAAACATAGAAACTGGTGTGTAAATATGTACAATGCATAGGCTTGATGAGTACTTTACACACTGTTGTACTCTATGGACACTGAAGGTACGCCCTTTCCAAAACATGAACACTCCAATCAACTTCTTGCGGTAAGGAAAAAAATAATTTGAAATAAAGTACATTGAATCATTGGTTTATTAATCTGATTAACTTCCTAATAAACATACAAAGTAATGAACTTAGTTACTGAAAAGCAATCAGGCCTGTGATGTCATCTAACAAGGTTAGACAAGGTTGTTCAACAAAGCTGGTCATTCACATTAAGATAAAAAGTCAATCTCAAAAACAGCAGTGAAACGGCTGGGCATTTTCCGTGAGCACAGATAAAAGTCCCACATCTCCTTTAAAACAATATCGATGGCCTGTGGATGAATCTCACCTGTAACAGTTGGTAGTCATGAGGGCACATGCTTCAGTGAAAGATAAAAAGACACCAGCTTTCAATGCCATTCCGTTACAGAGACATGTCAGTTCAGATGGCAAAGCGAGAGTGTGCATTAAAACAAGAGCTTCGGTCTGCTCCAGAAATGCGCTTTTAGTAACAGCGTAAGCGCAGCAGTAGAAATATGCATTATGGTTCTCTGAGTGAATAGCTGACCCCACAGAGCGATTGTCTTTGGGGATCTTCATAACAAACACACACAGGCTTAGGCCCAAGGCCCCAATGAGTCCCTTCAACAGAAACTCCTGTCCAGTTTCTTCAGTGCTCCAGTGCAGGCAGGGGGTTTGCCTCCCTAGAGGAAGACAAAAAGCATATTGTTGTGGAATATCAGAGTCATATAAACTTTCATAACCCAACAGTAGGCATCAGTACCTTATAATAATAATATAATAATATATAATATATGCCATTTAGCAGACGCTTTTATCCAAAGCGACTTACAGTAATGAATGCATACATTTTCAGTATATGTGGTCCCAGTGGGCCTTCCTTTCCATTAGAATGTTGCAGTGAACTTACTGGACTTTGGATCGTGCAAAACAATCCCTTACTTGCAAGCAACAAAGACGGGCATTTCCAAAATGCTTTTTGTTCGGAAATGTGTTATGATAGGATTTTAGCAATCGTGATGTGGTCAGCAATGACAGTCCCAGGTGACAATGGCTGAGTCTTAGAGAATTTGACCCATATCGAACAGACATTTGAAAACCAGGAACATGGATACCAATATCGCTAAAAGTTGCATGGTGATGATGGTGTGTTCACACATGCATATCATGGGTTGATGAAAAAGTATGAAAATGTGATATTTTATATTTAATCCGGCATAGGTAAAAAGTAAGCTGGGTGTGAATAGCAAATGTTTTTATTTTCTTTATGTCGTATTTAGCCCATTTCACATTTTCCAGAGCTGTCAACATTCTCACAATTGTCAAAGTTCTTATATGCACAATGTTCACTTCCAATAGGCAGGTCGCACAAATTTGGGAATCAACATTCACACTAATACAGATTTGCTTTACACTTGTTTGTTATACTGTATTCTTCATATTAAATTGAGAATGGTACTGTAACTCTAACCTATGCTTCACAGAGGGAGGGGAAATGTCAAAATATGCAATTCATGAATTCAGATAACTGAAATGCTGGTTTTAGATCCAAAAGAACTAAGGGAGAAATTGTCTAACCCTATTTTAAATCTGGACGGCTGCTTAGTTGTGCCAAATATGGCTGTGAAAGACCTTGTGTCCCTATTGTCCCAGATCAACATGCATATTAACAAATATCCACCAATAGAATGACATTCTTTCACTTTCAAGGAATATTGCAATAAATAAATAAATAAGGCACTTCTTAACACTAGGGGACGCATAGAAACGTATACTATGCTTTTGACATATCAAGGCTAGATTATCGCAATGCCCTTTTACCGAGCTGCTCAAAAACCACGTAAAAGAGCCTCCAGCTTCTTCAGAAAGCAACCACTCAACTCATGAGCAAGTTACCCCAGTGCTTACCCCACTCCACTGGCTCCAGCATTAGATACAGGGCTCATTTTAAGGTTCTGCTCCTGGCTGTCAAAGCCCTACACAGTCTTGCACCGGCATATTGAAATAATTTGCTTTTACCACACAAGCCTACATGGTCACTTTGTTCCCAAGATGCAGGCTATCTGGTAGTTCTGAGAATTAAAAATAATTTGACAGGTGGGAGAGCTTCCTCATAAAGAGCCCCACTACTGGGGAACAACCTATCAAAACACAAAGGGAATTAGACACTGTCAATATTTAAGTTGACGGAAACTTCTATTTACTGTCACCTGCCAACGGCTGTGACCACACTTTTCTCAGGCACACTCTTGATGGGGTGGGTCCATTTCTTGCCCCTCTCATGACTGCTTAGATCCTCTTTCACTGTGCTAGTAGTTACGTTGCCATAGAACCATGAACACTAACGTAACTACTCCTCGCTGGTTAAAGCCTGTTGGGCCCCCATCTTTAATCTGTCCCTTCTGCCACGCATTGCCCAGATTTGTTTTGGTCTCTCTCACTGGTGGGGTGCCTGCCTCGAGTCCTGACGATGTTCCATCTTCAGAACCCGCCATTGACCCGGCGTCCATAAATGTAGAAAAAGATTGCTCTGATATCGATACCTACGAGCCCTTTCCACTCTCCCTTTAACACACCTTGTACAAGCTGCAGACCAGGGTGAAAAGAGATGACATCGCCCTCGATTCCAGGTCATCCGTGTGTACCTGTGAGGATTAGAAAAGGAAGCATTAACACATGACCTACCAAATGAGTGAGCATGGCACTGGAACAATGTCAACAGCACACCAGAGAAAGGGCTGCAAGTGGGTTCTGGATTTTTACATTAAAATTATCATCATGGATGGGGCCTCTGATAGCGTAGCGGCCTAACACACACCATTGGCTGGTCCTTTACAAGTGTGAGCTGCCTATCACGGTCACGGTTCTAAACCCGACTGTGCCAGACCGGCCCTGGTGGGCCCCGATCGGGCGTGGCGTTTGGCTGTCTGTCCCAAGGGAGGGGCGAGCCAGCATGAACTCGCTGAGAAGAGCGTAAGGGTGTCTCCAGAACTTGGGTGGGCGAGTTCCGTCTCAGAGGAAGCTGAGTTCACTGCCCTCTGAGAATTAGCTTGCCTCGAGGGGACAGGCAGCGAGTTCGTGTGGGGAGGGCAAAACTAAATAAATAGAGGGTATAATTGGCCACTGAGAAAAACGGGAAAAAATGTGAAACAAAAAATAAAACTATTTAAATGATCCTAAGTAGGAAGGCACTGCCAGATCCTTTTTTGCAGGTTGGGTGATAAAAATAAATAAATCGATAAATAAGCTTTTCAGTAGTGTCTTACCCCATCGAAGGTCACCCAGGGGACGTAAGTGTGGGCCGGGGTGAGTGCGTTGGTCATTTGTGCGTTCGCGTGCATGAGCTTGTTCCCCTGGTCTCCCTTCACACAGGTCATGATGGTCTCCCACGTCACGGTGGGGGCGTACAGCTGCAGGCACTGGGGCGAGACAACACACAAGTCAGAGCAGCGCGCTTCCTTCTCAGCATCACCCCACGCCAGCAAACTGAACTCAAAGACAAAACCAGAGAGGGGATTACCAGCTTCAGCATGGGAAAGCCCCCAATGGAGGAGACTCACTTTCTCAGCCGGGCACTGGATTGTTCAACTGAACACTGTCTGCTACCACTCTTTGCATTTCAGTGCAAGTTATTTTGAGTGCAAGTTAGTGCAAGTTTAGTGCAAGTTCTTTTCAGGTGAGAAATTAAACTGAGGCGAACGGGGTTTCAACTGCTTTGAGATCCACTGAACGGTGTTACACCTGCGTTCAATTGTTTTAATTTATTTAATTTTATGTCTTATCTTTATGTCAACTTTATCATCATCATACTAGCGGAGAAAATCAGCGTCCTTCCGAATGTTCGGTTCCCCTCTTTAAGGTCAGGAAATGAACAGCAGGATGCCACGGTTATTTTGAATTACGGATGGTAAAGTGTACCTAATTAGCCAACATTTAAACAGATGAGGTTTTAGCCATTTACGACGTTTAAACGACAACGTCTATCTACGACTCGTGACGTTAGGGTTGGGGTTATGGTACTGTCCACTAATTCAATTTACGAAGTTAGGGTGCAGTATCAGCTTCAGATGAGAGGCGATGCCCCTCTTCCAGAGAAAACACAGCTGAAAGGACGTGAAGAGTCATCGCATCTCGCATGTCAACGCCAGCGCAGACCACCGTCCTCTGGAAGAGGGGCATCTAGCCTCTACCCTTTCAGAATGCAAAGCGCCATAGAACCAAAGGGGTTTATGGGAGGTGGAGTCTAAAGCTTTAAAGTAGAAAGATGGCGCTTGTGGATAACGTTTACAATCAGTTGCAGGAAGAAAGAAAATTACATAAATTATAATGCGTCAACTTAGTGTTTAGGAAACATTCCAAACATTTACTGAATTCTTATAGATTAAACATTTAAATGGTTCATTAACATCCCCCAGTTTTAATCATTGCAAACTAATAACCAATAGGTCATTTTGGTGGCATAAATACTGGACGTTGAATTGCAAAAAGGTTGATATATGGTACTCACAGCTTGGGCAGAGCCCAGGACATCAGAAGAGGATTCCATGCAGAAAATGATGGGGAATGCCATGTCTTCAACTAATTCCATAATGCAGGTCTGGGAAGGACACGTAAAACCGCTGTGAGACCTTACCAAGATCACCAGCAAACTGGTGACCAGTACTCTCAAATGTAATTGAAGAGTGTTTTTCCAAAACTCACTAAGTGGACTGAGAAAAAAAAAAAAAAAAACTGAAAATAATTTTTTTTTTAGATTTTCTCAAAACTGGTCAAAATCTTTTTTGGAGTGAGTGAGTTTTGTAAAAACACTCTTCCATTCTTCTCGCATCGCGTTTAATGTAAAAGCGTTCGGGCCTTGCAGAGACAGCCCCTCTCACCTCGATCATGTTGCCCTGACACTCCGGCTCTCCGTGCTGACACTCAAACACGTACTTCCCCTCGCTTCCGGATTCCTGCAGATGGAAGGAAGGGAACACACTGGAAACGGAGCGCATACAGAAAGGGCCGGATCTTGCTGTTATATACGCCATTTAGCAGACGCTTTTATCCAAAGCGACTAACAGTAGTGAATGTATACATTTTCAGTACATGTGGCCCCAGTGCCCACAACCTAAGCGTTGCCATTTTGAGCCACAGAGAACCCGGGCCCTAGGGCCCTAGGCCCCGCACCATTTAAACCCCCCACACATTTAAATTTTTTTATTACGCAAATAACAATACACATTATTATAATTTAAGAAAGACATTAATCATATCGTTGCTTCTGTGAGAAAATATGGAGTGAAATGCTGAGTGCTCCACCAGAGGGAGCCAGCTTAACGAAGCTGAAATATCGGAATATTTGACCCATAGTTCTGGAGTCCCTTACGTGTTTCACGGCGGACCCGAGCCGGCTCACCCTCCCCCTCCCCTGTGAAATGCCACCCCGATCAGGGCTGACGACCAAAATCTGGTGCGTTAGGCCGCTACGCTATCCGTCGCTCCCACAGGAGGATTCAATAGCAACAGGGTGCCAAGCATCCGGCCTACCACTGCATTGCCAAAAGGCACCAGCTCGACATCCATGATGTCCGATAGCAGCACCCACGTGGGGAAGAGGGCCCCCACGAGGAAGGCCCTGCAGCCGGGGCACAGGCTCTCGTAGTACATCCCCACCAGAACTTTAGGGACAACCGGGTCGGGCTTGGTAGCGTTCAGCTCCAGACACTGTTTCTGAACCTGCAACAAAAGCAATCAAGGAATTACATCGAGTCACGTGGCATTTACATTTCACGGCATTTAGCGGACGCTCTTATCCGGAGCGACTTACAAAAAGTGCATTTATACATGGTAAAATTAATCATGGTTAGTGCAAGAGATCAGTGTAGTAATACAGTGATAGACATCATGTTGGCAGCTGCATGCTGTACCTGTAACACAGGGAAATAAAAGTTTGTAGGTTTTTTTTATGACATTTTTAAACATGTAGACAGTGGCGATGGCAGTTAACTAATGTACAGAATCAGTGGTAGCGGAGGCTGAAGAGGTGGGTTTTGAGTCTCTTGCGGAAGATGGGCAGTGATTCCGCGGTCCTGACTGAGTGGGGAAGATCATTCCACCACCGGGGGGGGGTCAGGACAACACAGAACCTAATTTAGCCCAACAGATTAAATCAAAAAACGTTAAAGGTTAAAGAGAGATAAAAATGTTTTTTTGATTTTGGTTTGTGGAAATCACAAACAAATAGAAAGAGAAGGCAGACATTTTCACTGGCAGACATCGCGGTCACATTCGAACGACCTGGAGAGTGTGAAAAATCAGTTCCTCATTTCGTGCACTGCATGTTAGCATGTGCACGTTCTGGCATGTAGGCTACATGTGTGACGTTCATTTGAACAACTCCAAGTGGTTGCAAACCACAGCCCACATCACGACGGGGAACTGATTCTGCGCCACTCTGACCAGAGCTCAATATTCTAGCGCATAACACAATATGGACAACGGGCCAAATTCGGCCCACCTGGGCTCGTCAATCTGTTCGATTGCTGGGAACCTGAGCTACTGTATATTCAATGGCTTTTCACAAAGAAATGCAAAATCGAATACGACACACCGAAGGATGAGGGCAAGATGGGGTATAATGCTGCTGACGTCATGTTTTAATAGCGGGAGATATTGGTTGATGTCACATGCTTGTAGGAAATGAAGAACCTTTGGTGCTCTATTACAAAAGCATGACACTAATTCTTAAAAGCAAGAACAAGGGAATCTTTGAGAAACGCTGAACTGAAGCCACCACGAAGAGAAGGCAGAAAAAACTGACATGCCAGGTGAAAAAAAAACTATTTTTGTGGACAATTGTTGCACTGGATTCATACATGGTAAAATAACTGGAAGGTGTAATCCTTTGATAAGCCCGCGAAGAGCTGCTAACGGTTTGTAACCACCTATGCCAGATGAAGTTTACACGTGAAATGAAAGTGAAAGTTGTTTTAAGCTGAACAGTTCTGTAGTAATATTAGGAAACATATATAACGTAGTGTTACTATGTACTCCAAAAACAACCGTATCAAATGACTGTAATACAAATTGTTGTCTATGCACAAACAAATCAATGCACGCCTAACGCCAGGGTTTTAGCTGGCCTCGTCTCCACATTTAGTTGGCCAGGTTAGCTAGGTAAATGAATTTCGCCTCCACCGAGCAGATAGCCCAAACTTTCAAAAGCAGAAAAAATTCATTTCCACTTACCTTGCATTCAATTGCTATTTCCAAAGTCTTGCACCACTGCGAAGGTGGGTATGCGCAAGGCTTGGGTTTGGGCTTTTTTTTGCACTGGCATTCTTCTAAAGTCAAGCAGATGACAAGAAACACAAAGAGCACAGCATGGACCTTCATATTTAGCGCTTCTGAAATGCAGCCAGACAACACCGTTTTTTAATTCTCTCACTCATACTTATACGATCTGAGTCGTAGATAACTCCTCCCTTCTCGCGCGCCTTTCCTTCTGCGCGTGCTGCGATGTCGCTTGTGACTGTACACACACACACACACACACACACACACACACACACACACACACACATACACACACACACACAGAGACACACACACACACACTTAGACACACACACATACACAGACACACTCACACACACACACACACACACACACACACACACACACACACACACACACAATGAACCATGACATTCGCAGCACGGTGGCCAAAATGCGATGTGCATTGTAAAACGTAATTGAAATGAACAAGCTAAATTAAACTACAAGTGGTAAGAAAGTAGGCAACCCTACCCAGACATTACAGACAAGGTTCAATGCACGGTAGAAATAAATCCCCTAGAAATGTGTGATTTTGAAAGGTCTGAAAGTGACACTTTATTTAACCAGGAAGTCCATACTGGGACCACATTCACTTGGCTTCTACATGAAATTCTATCAACTAAGTGGAGACTTAATTTACAGACATTCAACATGTTTGCTAATTTTGACAGAAAAGAAACGGGCATGTTCAACGTCACCATTTGAGCTGCAATGACTTATCATTCACCGTACATCTTTACAGATGTATAAAGGAATAAAGTGGGGGCTGGCGGATAGCGTAGCTGTCCAACGCAACCGTATTTTGGCTGGTCCGATACGAGTGTGAGCTGCCTATCAGGGACACGGTTCGAAACCCGTCTGTGCTAGGCCGGCCCTGGCCGTTAGCCCCGATCGGGGGCGCCATTTGGCTGTCCGCCCCAGGGGTAGGGGTGAGGGTGAGGAAGGTGAGCCGGCACAAGTTTGTCGAGGAGCGTAAGGGCGTCCCTGTACAAAAATGTTACTTACGTGGTCGGGTTCCGTCTTCCGAGGAGGCGGATTTGCCGGCCCAGGGAAATTGGCTCGACCCAGAGAATGGGCGGCGGACTTGTGGGGGAGGCTGAATTGAAATAAATAGAGGATATAATTGGCAACCAAATTGGGAGAAAAACGATTTCAAAGACTGTGTTGCCAAATGGCAAGATATTGTCCAATTACATTACATTTGACATTTTAAGCATTTAGCAGACGCTCTTATCCAGAGCGACTTACAAGATGTGCATTAATACAAGGTAGGATCAATCATAGTTTGCGCACGAGATCAGTGCAGTAATACAGCGATAGACATCGTTGTAGGCAGCTGCATTACCATACCTGTAACACTGGGAAGTGGTTGAACAATGAGAAGGCAGTGGTATACAAGATGAACAATTAGGCAGTGGTGATGACAATTGGGTAGAGTTCAGTGGTAGTGGAGTCTGAAAAGGTGGGTTTTGAGTCTCTTGTTTGTTATTGTTAATTGAGTTGGCCACATTCTATTTTATGTTTGTTTGCGCTTTCAATTCGTCTTGGTAATGTGGCTTATACCCCACACAGTGGCTCATTGTCTATGTGGTGACCAATGCCACTGCACTTCAACAAACATCCCTTTTATTAAAGCAGTTAAGTTGAGGGCAAATGTGGATACGAGGACTTGATAGGGGCTTTTTCTCCCAATTTGGTAAACAATTATACCCTCTTTTTCTTTTCAATTTTACCCTCCCCACAAACTCGCTGCCCGCCTCCATGGGACAAGCTAATACCTCGAGGCAACGTTCACCTCCACCAAGACGAAACTCGCCAACCCAGTTTTATGAGGTTACCCTACCGCTCCTCGGCGAGCTTGTGCCAGCTCTCCCTCCCCCCTCCCCCTGGGGCGGACAGCCAAATGCCACCCCCGATCGGGGCTCCCCACCAGGGCTGGTCTGGTACAGTTGGGTTTCGAACCGCGACCGTGATAGGCAGCTCACACTCGTAAAGGACCAGCCAATACGGGTGCGTTAGACCACTACGCTTCCGGAGGCCCCCGCTTCTCACCTTTTATATACTACTGCTATCTGTACTCTGCAAAGGCAAAGAACTGTCACACGGCCAGTTACATTGTGTGCTTCATTGCCATGCCCTCCTATACTGACCACCTTTTCTCCTCTTCTCTCTTTGGCGTGCCACACAGGCAACTACAACACTTTTTCAAGCCAGGCCCCTGTAGCCAAGGGGTTCCAGAAGCCGCATTCAGCCTGCATGATTGAATGCCTTGACCCTGGGGAAGCCCCCACCCACAGTGTACCGTATCGTGACCACGGCCCATCCCTTGAGTTGGTTGTGTATTTTGGGATACAGCATGTGGATCCTCAGAAATGTGAATTGAGAAAAGTGTTTTCTGTGAGCATTTGAATTGGCTCTAAAAACACACAATTAAAAATTCCTTTCTGGAAACACACTATTCACAAAATTGTGAAATAAATTTTGAAAATTGATTTACTGACTGGCAAGATATAACGCACACAGTATTATAGACATAAAGTCTGGTCAGCTGAGACACAGTAGTATAATTCACAAAATGTTACTTGTGTCCAAACACACAAATGTTTGCTGAATATTGGGTTTTATCACTCCATATGCAAACCTTTGCCAATGTTATTTACAGTGATATTTAGAAGTTTGGTGTAGCTGGTTCTGTTGTTGTTTTTTTACACATTTTCAGAAAATGTAGGCATCAGCATTCTATGGAAGTGCTAATGTTGCAACAGACGCTAAATACTGTGAACAAAGAAGCCACATTAACTCACAGTACAAAAGAGGAAATACCTTGTACTTTGAGGAATAAAAACAAGGAAATAGCCATGGCTGACGCATAACTTGTGTTCAAACTGTTACGATGGAGAGAAAGGGGAAGAAAATACATGAAATCAGTACACTACCAACATTAGAGGTTGCATTAAACATGTTTAGAATTGGCAACTAGCATTCATATATTATCCTAACCCTGAGAGTTTAGTGGTAGTAACTGTAGGCTATATTTGAACAATCTTGCTTAACAATGTGCAATATACAATAGCCTATACAGTACCCAACGTAACCCAATCCTGTAGACTAGCATAAAAAATTGAGCTTTTATTTATTTATTTAAATTTTTTATGTTTTATATAGTTTCTAATATTTTCCCTGGTTTCTTTTCTCCCAATTTGGTTGCCACTTATACCTTCTATTTATCTCATTTATCTCAATTCACCCAGATCCCCCCCTCCTCTGTGACGAAACCTGACCACGGATGCCCTTTCACTCCTCAACGAACTTGTGCTGGCTCACCCTCCCCCCAGGGCGGACAGCCAAATGCCGCCCCCAATCAGGGCTAATGGCCAGGGCCGGACTGGCAGGGACAGGTTTAACTGCAGGCCGGCAGATTTTTTATGAATTTAATATCTTGAAAATGGCCACATATTATACTTGTACAGTTTTGTACTTTGTGTGTGATGCACCAGGCATTGTTATAGTATTGTTCAATGGCATTTATTAAAACATACCACGGATGCCCTTTCAGTATGGCAAAACTCCCATCTGTTACTGTCCACGAACTTTGAACCTGACTCGGCTCACCCTCCCCCGAGGTGGACGGACATTGCTTTCATTTTTGGTAACGCAACTGCCTTCAGCGAATCATTATTGCTTTTTTCCAGTTTTTCCCCAATCAGAGCCAGTTTGGTACAGTCAGGTTTTGAACTCATTCTCCGCAGCAAATGCTTCCGTGATAGGCAGCTCACACTTCTCAGCTCGTCACCCTCCCCCTGGGGCGGAAGGACCAGGCTCCCCATCAGAGCCAACACGGTTTTGAACCGCGACCATGATAGGCAGCTCACGCTAGACCGCCAACACGGGTGCATTAGACCGCTACGCTATCGAAGGCCCCCATAAACATTATTTTTTATAACTTTTTTATTTTTTTATTTCCCCAATTTGGAAAGCCCAATACCATTTGTAAACCTGTCCCATAACTGCAGCATCTTTCATCGGTTCAGGAGGTGCAGATTAGCGCATGTGTCCTCCAAAACGTGTGTAGTCAGCGGCCATGTCTTTTTACTTCTGCAGTCCACAAACTGAGCTGCGCAGCCATTGGGCCCAGAGGACTGCGCATGTTGCACAGTGGGCAGAGGCTGGCTGAAAACGCCATGGTCGACCAGTGAACTTGTCTCATCCACTTCTGAAGGACAACCTCCTTCACAGGATCATGAAGAAACGTATTAGTGTGTGACTTCAGTCGGAAATTCTTCTGAATAAATATTTATGCCACATGGTTAGCGGTACCATCAGCTACGACTGTGCTTAAATTCAAAGCGTTTACCTAAAAAAAGCACCTGGATGGCATTTGACAGAGTTTGTTTAGCGTGCAACAGACTGAGCACTATCAATTATTGCCCTTTGTGTGGGAATATCGAATCGATTCTGTCTAGGGACTGGCCCCATCCTTGGGCAACATACCTGCCATTTTGTTCATCTTCCAATCAATGCTGGAGGGTGAAGTGCCTGAATCCACCTTATTTACTATATTTACCATGAACACCAATTAATTAATTTAAATGTAAATACAAGTACATCTAGTGTGGGGAGTGCATTAGGAGGAAGTTTTGGAAGACCTTTTTGTGTAAAACCCCCCAAAAACTAAACAATAAAGTATTTTTAAGAATCTGTAAAATCTTTTTGTGAGCATCAGTTTCAAAGGGACACCAGCTATACAGCTGTCATTTTTGTGGAGAATACCTTCGAGAGCATTATCTTACTCTTATCGCTGTGATGAATGCCCAGGAGTCCCACAAGGACAGTACCCGGGGAGAAAGCGTTTGGCCTGTGCCAGCTTCACCCGTTGTGCAGCGATCTGGCACAGCGATGGCACAGATCAGGTGATGGACTGCAGAGTGGAATGAAGAGGCAGCTGGTTACACATGTTGTGTTCCAGCGTGGGCCTTCCAGAATTCACAGAGAACGTCGCAGGGATGGGATGATTATAATTACCTTAAAAATTTAGCCTCAGCAGCGATGGACTACTGGAACACTAGGTGAAAAACACACACTGGTTACCAATGTTGATCTGCTGGCTGTACGGTCCAGTCACACACCTGGTTTATTGGTTGGCTATACTTGGGTTTACAAGCGCTTACTGTACATGTTTTGGAAAGAATCTTCACGCGAGGACAAGAGAGCACTGTGCGGCACTTCCTCTTTCCTATGAGAAGCCTACGTCCTCTCCCATGGCCACAGTTGGCATCGCCGTTCACAGATTGAATATTGTATATTAATAGGCCTGCGTGGCAATGGGCTGCAATGAAAAATAAACGGACAGTTGGCAGTGATGCACGCCGTACATTAAAAGAGTCGCTCTGGAAGAGAAAAACAGAGTCAGCGACACATGTTGGTTTACGCTTCGAAAGGGAGTGTGAATTATATCCCGGCTTCCAGCGAAACGTTTTGGAGAACTAGCGACCAGACTGCACCGCGCCCCAATTGTGCCCACATGGTTCTCAGAATAACGTGGAACCGCCTCGCTCCAGTGTCAGAGCAAACGGGACACAGTAGTAGCAATGTACAGGACAAGGACCTTTTATTCATGAAGCGTAAAGTGCTGTAACAAAACCAACAAGGCTCAGGTTTCCTGATGCCAACGTGGTATTCCCCTTGGATGTTTGCTCATTCTTCAAGTTCCTCAAAGCATTGTTCACCTACATCTGTGAAATCACTGTCCATTTCACCCAGTGTCCTGTGGACACAATAAGGAACCATACAAAATATTTTAGTGACTATATGCTAAATTAGCGATACTGTATTTACTGCACCCCCCCAGTTACATATTTTGTGTACGTTCTTGAAAAATCATATCTAAAATGATCATTCGTAAAAATAAAAAATAAATACTTTGTTAAAATGAAGCCTTGTGAGGACATACTGGGCAGGTGACTGGTATGTACGCACGTCCAACTAAGCTGTCCCTGGGTCTGGTTTACTCAAGGTTAAAGTACAATTTTAAACACAAAGCGATAATAGCAAATTGGGTTAATGATCCCTCTTCAGAGAAAGGTCAAAGGAGGGTTTTTAAGATAATATTCGTTGCGCCAAGATGTAGCATTTCACTGAAACCACACGAGGGAGACATTTCATAACATATCATCCACAGCAAAAAACAAAAGCCTACGTGGAGTTTCTCTGAGCGGATCTTCCTTCAGCTGAACTTATCAGGCAGGAGCTGAACTCCAAATCTCAAAACGTATAACTCGCTGGCAAAATGACCGTCCTTTTGGCTCCGACATGCAGTTGGAAAGAAAGAACACGCGTAATCCCTTTTTTTGTTGTTTTATTATTTTTTTTGTATTTTTGTATTTTTTTAAGTACCATACAAAACTTTTAAGTACCAGTCCGAGACAAACACAACATTGGAGCGGGCTGTACACTGAAGAAACGCTGCGTCTGAGGACAGACTGAAAATAAAAATCATCGTAAGTACGTAAGGATTGTGCACACACCACTGCAGTAGGGCCATCCTGGATGTGCAGCAGTGCTCCCTCTCATTTAGCGTTCAATTGCACTTCAGTGATGAGGAGCTCCTCAGAAAACAAACAAAACAAAACAAATACTAAATAAACTTTCTTGTATATCCACTAACTCTTGTCTGATCGGGTAAAAAATAATTTTGTCGTTTCAAAATCAGACTCATAATATGAAAATATACACGTGTATTTCACCAAGGCTGACGCAGGTTGTAATTTTTTTCACATTCACCCAAATAGTTTCAGATTTTAATGGAGTTTTGGTTAAACATTTTATGCTAAATCTTATAACAATCAGTTGAAGCTGACAATTTTAAAGCATTTCCATTATCATCATGGGTAATGTTTTCACTAAACACTAAAGGATTGTGGAGATTGGAGTGAACAGCAAAGGTGAATTACAAGCGTTTATCTGAAAGAAAATTCAGCAGGCATGTCCTATCAGTGGAGTATGGGAAGAAAAAGATCAGTAAAAACGTATTTCTTCTATTCACAAGATCCCATTTAAGAAACCAACACTACTTCATCAGAAATGATAGCAGGGAACAGAACCACTGAGAAGCAGGCTGGCATAAATGTTTTCTTATGACAAATTCAGAATGTCATTTGGCACATTCACCAATATGTATATGCACTGCCAATTAATTCAGTCGAAGCATAGCAATAGGATTCAACCAGGGTGAACGGGGACATCTAAAATGATGAAGCACTGCAGAAATACAGGAGAGCACAAATGCATGGGTAGAACAGGTACTGAACATGCAGCAAAATCTCAAATACATACTTTGAAAATCTTGCACTTTAATTACACTTTAAAATAATAGAAAATAGAAAAAAAAGGAACGCATCAAATCTTTTTGTGTGCAATCTGCAGAACTGCAGCAGGTTAATGATCTGATCTCTTCCTCCACAGAGCCACTGTAGACCATACCTGCGTGGGAAAACGCTGTTGTGGAAACACCATGTACTAGATTTTAGAATATCGAGGGAGCACTGTTTCACAAATACAAAAACTAAAACCAAAGCGGTCTTTAAAAACTTCAAGTTTAAAAACAGAGGAAAAAAAGAACTTAAACCAAAAAACAAAAACTACTGCAGTTTCTTTTTCCTACATTATCTAATGAAGAAGCCGACAGATTGGTTTTCAAACACAATTTTTCTATTTGGTTAATCAGAAATCGTAAACATGTTTTCTAAATGTACGGAGGAAAAGTAAAAAGTTCAAGCTAGCTTATTTTATAGAATCTGTCAGGCTGTACTGAACAAATACACAAAAGGACAGACAGACAGACAAATTTAACGGCTTTTAAAAAAGCCAATTTCAAACAGACCTAATCAGGCACCATTTTTTGTTTGTTTGTTTGTTTGTTTTCATTCATGCCATAATTGTTTCATACGCAGGGTCTGTTTTTAACGTTAGGAGTGTTTTTGACTTATAGCTTCCTTATCTAAACATAGCAAAAATAGTGAGCTCGATCAGAAAATCATGCTCAATCTTAGGGAGGAAAACCCCTCTCCGACCTTCAGGTCACTGAAGATGTGTCTGTAGTGCATTCAGCAGATTCATTATTCTTTAAAAAAATTCAAACCATTGGCAACACCCCAGCTCAGTTTTTTCCACTCTCTCCCGCACGCACGCTCTCGCTCACACAAACTGCCGTGACAAAGCTCTGGGAAATGGTAAAGTGACATGACAGTTATGTTTTCTTGCTTTTTTTCTCTCCAGGTTATTATTTTCCATCTGTTTCTCACGTGAAACAGCACGTCCTCCGCAGCTCGTGAGATTCACCGGTGAACCCAGGCGCCGTTTCCCCCGACCTGCCTCACCGGAAGGGCCCAAACACCTGGCCTCGGTCACCTTGGTGCGCTAATATTTTTTTAGTTAGTTTTGTATCGCATGCAAAACATCAAGTGCAATTTAAAAAAAACAACTTGGTTGTTTTTCGTTTAGTTTTTTCCTTTAAAATAGATACAGTCGCACAAACCAAGAAACCTGGCCACCTTTCCAGGTGTAAATTATCAAAACAAATGAGAATTTGTTTGTTTTAAGAGACGCACAAGCTGGATTTTATCGAAGTCCACAGAATGTCCTCCTGTCCTGTGTGACATGACACAGAAAGTAGCTCTCATTCTGGCTATTGCCCCGCCAAATTGATCCCATTCAGCTGGGCAATTTGAAAACAATGCCAGAAGTATGTGCTTCAATGCACAATAATGTAGTGTCAATTTAAATTGAACCCAACACCTAGCACCAAAACATTACACTCCCACTTGAAAGAAAGTCATTTTAAACACTACAAGGACATAAGAGTTCACAATCAAATGAAACGGATGTGTACTAAACATCCATGTGAACTCCATGTGACCTCTCTGAAAATTGATGTTTTTGCACTTTAAAACTGAATTTGAATAGTTAACTTATAATTCAGAAATCTTTACAGATTCAAATCAGCTCACAGATAAAATCCACTTTCAAAAATGGGCCTCAAGACTCTGCTTAATTTGGAATAAGCTCAATATCTCCCACTGTTTTCCGATCTTTAAGACAAGTCAGGAACACGAAGATGGAACCCTCATGACTGTCACTGCATAGTTATCAGTCCAGCATCGCCGATTTACATCGATTTATACAGTAAATGTCCAAAAGCCTTACAAAGCTCTGTGAGTATAATTGGAATTGAATGTAATATTGACTGAAAATATGATTGTTATATATTGAGACTTTAAGAAACACATGTCAAACGATATAGTGCATTCACTAAGTGTGGCAGTTTAGGTCCAACAGACTACTAGTAACATGTGAATTATTCGGTGGATTAATATTTCCAAGGAGCGTCCGATAATGTCAGAAATACTGCATGCATGCCCCAGAAAACTCATTAAAACGCAGCTTTTTAACCAAATTCAATTTTGGGTTCTTTTTAAATGTATATATTTTTTTGTACACATTCTGTGTTCTGGGCTTTGCATCCTGCCCCCCTCCCCTAACAATACTCTCAGGGTTCTTTCTTACTTATAATTAATAACCAACTGACCCCCAAAAAAAAAAAGTTTGACAGTAAAGCCACTGTAATAACCAGAAGCTCGTAATCACAACAAAACGTGACAAAATGCCTCCCGTCGTTAACACGTGCAAAGGTAAACACTAGGAAGGTAAATGATCAATAAGAAACAATATGTCAAGTTCTACGTTTCACAATAAAGACACTTGGCATCCGAATCTCTGAATCTAGCCAGGGCGCTCGCAGTGGCACTGCTACAATGCTAAAGGAAACACTCCCAAAGTAACGATGGAAGATTTCTAGTGAGAGGGCAGAAGGCACTTCTAAGGCCCCTGCACTAGGCTTTCACAGACCAAAGCCCTGGCACACTCCACAGTCACACCTACCACATACGCGGCCAAGGCAGCCTCGTGTGCGCACCTCACACCCCTTAACCATCAGCTTCATTAACACTTCCCACCTCAATTTTATACTTAGCAAATACAGATTTAGGGTTCTGAAAAAGCCAATCTTGCACCTTTCCACAAAGTATTGCAACAATATTTTTCCTCTCACAAAAAAAAAAAAGCACCTTCTTTTAAGATTTTCCTCTTGGCGTTTCGTAGTTTGTGCTTTTTGCGAACGGATAAACCCTTTAACGGCGAGATGAATCTCCGCAGATCACTGCCTGGTGCGGCAGCGTGTGAATCGGTCCTAAAGCACCACGATCGCCGCCTCTCACCGACAGAATCAAAGCACCATACGTCATCTACCATCTCCGTTTTAAGTCATAATTGGCTGGCTTTTTCATTTGAATTAAGCTGTTGGTTGTGATTTGACAACGGATATTCTCAGCACCCTAAGCGACTTTGCCAAAGGAGAATCTTAATATGTACATAACAGATAAAGACATTCCCTAAAACACCTTAAAGTGAAGCGGAGGGATTTTTTCTTTTCTTCTTGCAAATACATCTACTTCTTTAACTATGTGTGTGTGCATATACAACAGATATACACGAACAGTACTGGTAACAAGAAGTGCTTACATAACATCTCTGAGGGAAAGAATCCATGCAGTCTTACAAAAAAAAAACCTTATAAATCTCTTACACCACTGTTTTCAAGCTTATAATAAAGGATCAGTTCTTTTTGCTACATGAAAAGATGTCCTTCATTTGGCTTGCGTTAGCTTGATATCATGCATCCTCCAGCAGATTTCTCCGAGGGAGAAACGATACAAAAACAAAACGAAACAATAAAAACATTTGCAGGATAATCCCATACAGCAATCAGCTGTAGATAGCGGATTCACGGTTGTACACCTGCCTATAATATCTTCTTTTTTTTTCTTTTTCTTTAACAAATATACTCTACAGCTCTGTACATCAGCTTGTGTCAAGAACAATACAAGTGTAAAGGATGAGGGGGAAAACAACAAGAGAGGGAATCGGTTTAGAGTTTCTGCAAACAGGGAAACTGTTTCTGCGTGACACTGCTTGCAAAAGTCACATTGAGGGTAAAGGTTCAAAGACAGCTCTTCTCTACACCGCCTACTACTAGAAGGCTGCTTTGTGTGAAAATGGGTACGCTAACGTGGAAAAACAAATGCACAAAGTACAACGTGTAACAGCAGGTTCTATATCCGTGGCTAAAGGATTAGTAGAATTCGACGGAAAGCGAGAAAACTCAAGACAGTCGTTCTTTTCTGGTGTCTCAAATCACCTGGTACCAAGAGCTCCTTGGTCACAGTCGTACGAGTCGAGTCACGAGAAGTCATCCGTCCTTTTCCCCTCACGACAGCTCGTCTGGAAAAAGGACTCTATCCCACCAAATATCAAGCGAAAAAAACAAAACAATATCCACAGCAGCTTTTTTAGCGAGATAAGCAAACATGTTTCTAAAGCTCTAGTTCAGTCCTTTCCAACTCTCGGCGTTCGTCTACTCAGACCAGGCGGGCCTACTTTACTGCTCCAAGCGGCGGGTCTGAAAGAATCTAAACATTCCTTTCTAAGGGTTTCACAAAATAACTACTTCCTGTTGTAGACAAGATGGTCAACTGCTCCACTGATGGGAATCCAGAACAAGGTCTATTTGCTTTTGTTTGATATAATGCGTGGCAGGTACTTTGGCAAAAACATCCTTGTTGAAACGGTTCATTGGAGACTGGGGACTGGAATGCAGAGGGTTGAGCATCGGAGCCAAACGCTAAACCTTCGCTGTCACACTCCCTCCTCCGTTGTCCTTCTGCTCTCACTCTCTGGGGCCCAGAGTTTGCACAGTCGCACGTTTGTTTTCCTGTTCTCAAATGTAAAAAGAATCGATGCGGTCGGGTTTTTTTTTTTTTTTTTTTTTGTCGGCTTTCCACGTTTGCGAGGGTTAGCTTGTGTACAGCGTCGTGGCGTCGATGCTCATCTCGGCTGCTGGGTGAGCACAGGGCAGGCCAGGGTTACATTCAGGGAGTCGTTGTGCTGGACCAGGGACGTGTGCCTGTAGTGGAGGACCAGGTCCTTCAGGGATCCGTAGAGGTTGTAGGGCTCCGCGAAGCCGTACCCCGTGACGGTCTTGTAGATCACGCAGTGCTTGATGTCTCCGTCCACGCTGCGGACAGGGGGACACAGAGAGGAACACAGTGAACGACCGCCGACGCGCTCAGCCTCTTACAGGTAAACGTGGCGGCCATTTTAACAGCCGTTCTCCACAAGTCTGCTCGTGAAATACCTTTCAGATATACCCTTCAGAAATACCTTTCAGAAAGGTACCATCTGGGGGGGGGGCTCCCGGGTGGTCTAGCGGTTACAGTTTGTCCACTGTGACTTTCTTCCACCGGCCGCGCCAGAGTCTGCTCTGGCCGGGAGTGCCAGCAGGGGGTGGCAATTGGCCGTCTGTCCCAGGGAGGGGGGAAGGAAGCCGACAGGCAGTGCGTACAGGAGTGGCTCTGTAGTACCGATGTTACGGTCGTCAGCCTGGCGAGTGCCGTCTCGGAGAAAACAATACTTTGCCTTTGTACCTTCCGGTCACAGGGCTACGGCAACGAACTCGCAATACGAGGGGGGGGATTGACATGAAAAATAGAGGGTGTAATTGGCTACTAAACTGAGAGAAAATGGGATAAAATCAGAAACGAATTCTTAACATTCGCACAACTCAGCTGCAAGATAAGCCTGCGAAGTCAACAGACCTGTGCACCCTGTCTGTGTGCACCTACCATGACCTGTGCGCTGAACAGGATCCCAAACAATGGCACACAAACAAAGGTCTGGCGCACTTCTCCGAACAGAGTCGTGAAAGAATCGATTGTTCGCCTTGAAAAGTCACATGACACACTCACACCACAGAGCAGGCGAAGGAGCCCTTCTGCGATTGGCTGTCGCGGATGAGGAAGGTCCCGTCGCACTTCCCCCTCAGCAGCTCCTCGGCCGGGCCGCGCTTGATGTCGCCCACGTACCAGCTGCCCTCGTCATGGTGCGGAGTGTCCTCGTCCTCGTCCATCACAGAGTACAGGCTGAGGGGAGAGGTGAGGAAACTAATGCTTCTGGATCTGTGGCTCAGTAGGTAGAGCGCGGTTCTGTGTGGCTCAGTAGGTAGAGCGCGGTTCTGTGTGGCTCAGTAGGTAGAGCGCGGTTCTGTGTGGCTCAGTAGGTAGAGCGTGGTTCTGTGTGGCTCAGTATGTAGAGCACGGTTCTGTGTGGCTCAGTAGGTAGAGCGCGGTTCTGTGTGGCTCAGTATGTAGAGCACGGTTCTGTGTGGCTCAGTAGGTAGAGCGCGGTTCTGTGTGGCTCAGTAGGTAGAGCGCGGTTCTGTGTGGCTCAGTAGGTAGAGCGCGGTTCTGTGTGGCTCAGTAGGTAGAGCGTGGTTCTGTGTGGCTCAGTAGGTAGAGTGTGGTTCTGTGTGGCTCAGTAGGTAGAGCGTGGTTCTGTGTGGCTCAGTAGGTAGAGCGTGGTTCTGTGTGGCTCAGTATGTAGAGCACGGTTCTGTGTGGCTCAGTAGGTAGAGCGCGGTTCTGTGTGGCTCAGTAGGTAGAGCGCGGTTCTGTGTGGCTCAGTAGGTAGCGCGGTTCTGTGTGGCTCAGTAGGTAGAGCGTGGTTCTGTGTGGCTCAGTAGGTAGAGCGTGGTTCTGTGTGGCTCAGTAGGTAGAGCATGGTTCTGTGTGGCTCAGTAGGTAGAGCGTGGTTCTGTGTGGCTCAGTAGGTAGAGCATGGTTCTGTGTGGCTCAGTAGGTAGAGCACGGTTCTGTGTAGCTCAGTAGGTAGAGCGTGGTGTTAACAACGCTTAGGTTGTGGGTTCCATTCCCACTGGGACCACATATACTGAAAAATGTATGCATTCACTACTGTCCCTTTGGATAAAAGCGTCTGCTAAATGGCATATATTGTATACTATACTATTATATTATATATTATATATTAGAAACCCCCTCCCAAAAAAAGGCAGGGAAAAGTGCAAACATGCAGACTAGTTTGTGTTAGGGGTAAACTCAACACTCCCCACATCCACACCCACCCACACACAGACAGACACACAGACACAGACACACACACACACAGACACACACACACACACACACACACACACACACACACACACACACACACACACACACACACACACACAGACACTCACTCCTCAGTATCGTTCCTGATGCCCAGCCACTCGTTGATCTTCTTTTGCCTCGTGCCCTTCTGCGTAAGCCACCTGCAAACACAAAACATTCAACCACCGTAAACCAACATGACCCACATCCATGCTCCTCACGTCAATTTGCATTGGGACGTTACTTTGGAAAGTATTCTCGTATTCTCTGAAAATGTACTGCTGTAACTGCTGAAACAGCTCTATACATGATCACAGTATTTTTGGTTTTTAGATTTTTTAGTAGCCAATTACGCCCTCTCTTTTTATGTCAATCCCCCCCCTCGTATTGTGAGTTTGCTGACCGGCAGTGCCAAAGGCAAAGTACCGTCTCCTCCATGCCGGCACTCGCCAAGCCGTCAACTACACAGAGCCACTCTTATACGCAGCGAGTTCATATCGGCCCTCCCGTCTCCCTGGGTCGGATTGCCCCTAGTGGCAATCCTGGCCAGAGCCTGTACTGGCGCAGCCAGTGGAATTGAACGGCCCTCCCCTCTCCCTGGGGGTGGCCAACCAGCAGAGACTAAGAGCCACATTTTTACTGTGTTACCGCCCACATCAGTGGCAATAAAACCTGTTCATTTATTTCGGGACCTGTAAGAGGAATACTTACGCCCCTCCTAATTTTAAACCCGCGCCAGCCAGTGGGGACCGCTGAACTGTGTTTTTGTCCTTCTGAAATTTTGTCCCGTGGAACTCAGCGTTAAAAAAAAGCGGACGTAAGAGCCGCATGAAACCACTAGACCGTAGTGGACATTCTAGCACTCCAGGTTATGCTCAGGCTTTACACTAGGTACTGGTCTCGGATCTTTCTCAGCTGCATGAGGTCGGGTTTCAGGCTGTTCATCCTCTTGTCGATCTCGCGGTTGTCCGCCGCCTGTTTCTTCAGGTCCTGCTCCAGCTTCCTCTTGCTGTCGTGAATTTCGGTCACCCGTGACTTCAGCTTGTCAGAGTTGCTTTTGATCCTGAGTGTCGAACAACAAAAAGAGAGTCAAATTCAAAGCCATTTAAAGCGTCTTTCGAGCCAAGAGGAGCGCCCTGTGATCTAAACGGGCGTGGCTGTCCGTGTGCGTGCGTGCGTGCGTGGAAAGGGTCGCGCTCCTCCGCCCACCTCTGGATCTCCTTGTCGTTGCCCTCCCGGCTGAACTTCTCGATGTACTCCTTGCCGTAGCGCTCCTGCGTCTCGCACTGCTCCTCGAAGATCTTGATGGTCTCGTTGAAGGCCTCGATGGCGGTGCGCTTCATCTGCAGCTCCTGAGAGGGAGGGGGTAAAAGAGGGGGGTTAATTTTGTTTCAGATTTTTATATTTTTAATTTTGTTTCCAATTATTTTTTATTTTGATTTTTGTCCCAATTTAGTGGCCAATTATAGGCAAGCTAATTTCATTCCGAGTGAACTCCTCCCCAGACAGAATTCACCCACTGCGTTCTGGAGTCACCCTAATTCTCAGTGAGTTCAGTGAACTCCACTCCCCTCCCCCTCCTGGGCCATACAGCCAAACGCCGCCCCCGATCGGGGCTCCCCACCAGGGCCGGTCTGGTAGAACCGTAATAGGCAGCTCACACTTGTAAAGGACCAGCCAATTACGGGTGCGTTATACCACTACACTATCGGAGGCCCCCCCCCCCCCGCGGCAAGCAAGGTGTTGGGGCGAGCGTTACCTGGGATGTGCGTGTGTACTCCTCGTACAGGACATCGTATTCCCGGCTCTTCTCCTGGTACTGCTCGTGATAAACCTTCAGCTGTCTCCCACCGCCTCAACGCTGTCCTCCTTCACCAGCTGATCCTGAGGAACACAAGCCAGCGCCTCATTGCAGCACGCCCACACCCACGCCCACACGCCCACACCACGCACACCACACCACACACGCTAAAGGGGAGTGGGAGTGGTTCTGTGTGGCTCAGTAGGTAGAGCATGGCACTGACAACGCTTAGGTTGTGGCTACGACTCCCACTGGGACCACATATACTGAAAAATGTATGCATTCACTGCTGTAAGTCGCTTTGGATAAAAGCGTCTGCTAAATAGCATATATTATCATACATCGCATATATTATCGCCATTGGCCGATGATGGTGCCGACATGTGGCCAATTAAAAAATGTAAATGATTTCAGATCAGAAGAAAACGCTGTTGCTGTGCACAAACTTTTCATTTTCAAATATTTTATCCCAATTTTTGAGGTGAACTCATTAAGAATGGCAGCTTGGGGACAGACGTCGGTCAAAGATATTTCAGGGTAAAGCTTCAAAACATTAACCCGCATCAATGCTAACCAACAGGATGGCAGGACAGAACAACCACTTATAAAGAAGAGAATGCCACTGGCCAGCCATGGAGTCACAGACGAGAGCAGCAGAGCGGAGGGGTGCCGTAGTGCGGGGGCAGGGCGCTCTCTACCTGTTGGTATTTGGAGATGGGGTAGAGCAGCCGTGTGTCCAGCTTGGCGTTGTACTGGGCCAGAGACTCGTGGCGGTAGTGGTGGATCAGCTCCACCACGGACAGGAAGGTCAGGGGCTCTGAGAAGCCATACTTTCCCCCCCGGTGGAAGATCTTGATCAGCTTGTTGTTTCCTCCTTTCCTGTGACGGACAAAAGAACGACACAAGAGTCGAATGAGAGAGTGCATTCTAGCAGCAAATGCTAAGAATGATTCAGACACACAGAAATGTAGGGCTGCCTCCATTTTAGCTTGAAACCAAGGGTTGTTCCTCAAAACTACTTTGACCTTTAATGTCTATAAGGAACCCAACTACCTCAAAAATAGTTTGCTTCAGGGGCTGGTGGGTAGCGTCTAACGCACCCGTATTTGGCTGGTCCTGTACGAGTGTGAGCTGCCTATCAGGGACGGGGTTTGAAACCTGTCTCTGCCAGACTGGCCCTGGGTGTTAGCCCTGATTGGGGGCAGAATTTGGCTGTACGCTCCTGAGGGAGGGGGGAGGGTGGTCGGCAACAAAATCGCTGTGAAGGGTGTAAGGGTGTCTCCAGGAAGGGGGTTGGTTAGTTCAGTCTCGAAGGAGGCGGATCATCGCCGGCCTCGGAGAGTAGCCTGCCCCGTAGAGACAGGCGGCGATTTTGTGGGTTAATCAAATTAAATAGATTGGGGAGGAAAACGGGGAAAAATTTGAAACAAAACATAAAAACCTTTTTAAATAGTTTGTTTGACAGCCCTACTGGGTGCACAATCAAGATCCATTCTCCTGTTAAACGCAAGCTAGCCCACTCAATGAAACATACACAAGGATTCCAAAAGTGGTTCTGTGTGGCTCAGTAGGTAGAGCATGGCGTTGGCAACGCTTGGGTTGTGGGTTCAATTCCCACTAGGACCACATATACTGAAAAATGTATGCATTCAGTACTGTAAGTCCCTTTGGATAAAAGCGTCTGCTAAATGGCGTATATTATTATTATTATAAAAGCGGTGTTCCAAAAGCCTGCTTGAACGACCGAAGGCCAGGACGGCAGGTTCAGACGTGGAGGTGTCACTGGAGTTCCCGGCTTTGCGTGTGGAACCCTACTCCCAATCGGACGTCGGCTGGCGTGAAACAGAGAGAGCGGAGCGTCCAGTCTCACCTGAGGGTCAGCGTGTGCTCTCCCTGCACTCTGCTGGAGGCGTCCCGCACCAGGAAGGTCCCGTCGGGAGTGTCCCTCATCTTCTCGTTCACCTCCTCCCTGGAACGCAGAGCAAGAGATCAGGGCGTCACCACGATGTCGCTTTTCGCCAGGCGCGGCGGTGTGATTCGTGGGGCTCGGGGTTTCTGCGGCGTGAACCTACCTTGAAATGTCGCCCCAGTACCACTCCGCCTCGTCCAGGATGCTGCCGTTGCCGTTGGTGATGGGGCTGGTCACGGCCTTAGCTTTGGGGGGCTTGGGGGGGAGTGCTGTAAACAGAGCAGCGGTGGTGGGGGGGGGGGGTGGGCGTTACCCTTCATATGAAATGCCAAGGGATAACAAATGCATTTTTTTTTCTATTTTCTCTTTCTGCTGTTTTTCCCATTTTCCTCCCAATTTAGTAGCCAATTATACCCTCTCTTTTTCATGTCAATTATCCCCTCCCTCATATTGAGAGCTCGCTGCCATCGTCCTGAGACCGGCAGTGACATGTGGCGGAGCACCGCCTCCTCCAAGCCGGAACCCGCCAAGCCGTCACCGTAACTCCGGTATGCACACATTGGCACTCCTATACGCAGTGAGCTCGTACCGGCTTGCCTCCCCCCCGTCAAACATTCTTACCGCTGCATCTCCCAGGAGACCCCACAAATGCATCTGTATGAAGCTGCTCCAGACCGAGTCCGGCGGTGTTTACCTGGAGGCGTGAGCTCCAGCTCCCAGCTTCTCTCCTTCAGCAGCCGCTCCAGCACCAGTGCCGGGAGATCCTGGTCCGCCTCCAGCCTGCTTCACAAAGGGAAGTCATGCTTCAGAGGTAGCCTCGAAAATAACTGCTACGGTTACATTCATCAATTTATCAAAGATCTCAGATGGCCTGAGATTGTTCTCTACGTCCGAATACAATCATTTTTTTTAACGAATCCTATTGAAATGTTATTCTGCTAGAAACGTTCTGAGGACACTTTCCCCCCCGAGGATGTGGGTTGCATTATTATTGGTACGTCAGACTTGAAGTGTAATTATGCGCTGGTTACACACGTTTTCGGACACCTTTGCGCGACAGCTGGAGAGAACACGTCGTTCTTTCAAAAGAAAACCCACAGGCGAGCGACAGCATCCCTCTCATGCCACGACACACAGCCGCGACGATCAGACAGACTGCCGCGGCGGTCTCGGGGCTTGCTGTGTTTCAGACACTGGCTCGGGAGATCGATGGGAGGACGGCTCTCCTCTCTTTAAACTGATTTTCATTTATGTATTTTGCCGTGTCACAATCACAAGCTTTTGACAGAGGAATCCAATTTTTCCCCCGTTCCACCACCCGGGGGCCACACTGTGGGTTGTGTCATGGCGTCACCTGGTGTCTACTCGGTGCCACGATTGGCTGGATTTTTCCTCTCCACAGCTGGATATTGACAACGATTTAATTGGAGACCCTTGCGACACCAACAAAGACAGGTACTACCTTTACTGTCTGTGGAACTGTCCTGTCCTCTTCTCCCCTGTGGGATGTTTGCTGACTTTGGAGACAGATTCTACTAACTGTGAGAGTGCAAAACTAGGGACTAACACTGAAAACTGCGCAAGCTACAAATGTTTTGATACGGGGCATCAGCATGTCGTCAATGCAATGTGTCTATGTCTTTTGTATCTGTCCCTACTCAAATACACATGACATAAATACTAATAAAGTGGTGCCAGACCCATAGCCTCTCCCCTCCTCCCCACAGTGACGGCGACGGACACCAGGATTCTCGGGATAACCGCCCAGCCGTCATTAACAGCTCCCAGCTGGACACAGACGGAGACGGCCTCGGGGCAGAGCGAGACGAGGAGGACGGGGGTACTGACCCGGCGGCAGGCAGGCGCAGGAGCAGCGGGCCGAAGATGCCGCTGACAGAGCGGGCGTCCAGGCCGTTGTTCTCGGAGCGCTGGCACACCCGGTCCAGGTGCCTCAGCAGGTACTGCAGGGTGAGCCGGTTCTGCAGCGGGACGACGGGCGACTCCAGGGCCTCCATCAGCGCCCTGCTGCCCTCCCGCGCGGGCCCGTCTGCGCAGGGACATCAACACGGCTCGCTAACCCCGCCCGCTGCTCGGCAATCCTTACATCCTTTTTTTCTTTACGTTTCTTTTTCTGATTTTCTCCCAAGTTTTTAATCTTTAAAAAATTTGTTTCAGATTTTTTCCCATTTTTCTCCCAATTTGGTAGCCAATTGCGCCCTCTATTTATTTCAATTAACCCCCCCCACGCGGGTGGGTCCCTCGACTACTCGAGGCAAGCCAATTCTCCCTGGGCAGCGACCTCCGCTTTTTCCCCGAGTTCATGTTTTAATTCCCCCATTTTTCTCCCTATTTTTAGTTGCCAATTATACCCTCTCTTTTTCATGTCAATTATCCCCTCCTTTGTATGAGAGGTCTCAGGACTACGGCAGTGACCTCTCATACAAAGGAGGGGGTCATTGGCATGAAAAGGAGAGGGTATAATTGGCAACTAAAAATAGGGAGAAAAATGGGGGAATTAAAACAGAAACAGAAAATAAATAAAAATGTTTTAAAAAAAAGTAAAAAAAGCCGATGTGTACCTGCTCCATGATGCACAGCCGCCTGCAGGCCTGCGCAGACAGACGGCAGGATGACGGGGGCGGGCAGGTCGCGCAGGTACCTCATCAGACCCTCGCAGAGAGCGTGGACGTCACACTGCCCCATCTCGGCGCCGGACAGCTCTGCGAAAAGGGACCGCACCCTGGATCAGATCTCACGTCCGCGCCAAAACCCCCGGAGGGAAACAGATCGGGGGAGATAGCCGCTCCTGTTCAGCTCCTGTTCCCGCCCGGCCTGCGGCTCCACTCGATGTGTCGCAGACCCAGCCAGCTGTGTGCCTTTTGAGCTCGCTGACAATCGTGCCGCATCGCCCGGCTCGGCGCTACCCAACCGACTACGTGCAGCTATTCAGCGCCCGGCAACGGCCCGCGAGAAATGAGCCCAGACTAGTCCTGCAACAGGTGACACCGTCCTGGCACTGCGAGCGGACCCCCTCAAAATAACACCCACCCAAAAGCGCCAAGGCGCGTCGAGAGCTCGTCTGTGCTTACGGGAAGGTTTCTGAGCACAATGGGAACGTGTCTTAGAGTAAACAACAGCTGTCCTGACAGCGCCAGCTCACTGCGCGCCTCGACGGGACAGCGGGGATGATGTGTGTGTGTGTGTGTGTGTGTGTGTGTGTGTGTGTGTGTGTGTGTGTGTGTGTGTGTGTGTGTGTGTGTGTGTGTGTGTGTGTGTGTGTGTGTGTGGGGGTGTGTGTGTGTGTGTGTGTGTGTGGGGAGTGTGTGTGTGTGTGTGTGTGTGTGTGTGTGTGTGTGTGTGTGTGTGTGTGTGTGTGTGTGTGTGTGTGTGTGTGTGTGTGTGTGTGTGTGGGGAGTGTGTGTGTGTGTGTGTGTGTGTGTGTGTGTGTGGGGAGTGTGTGTGTGTGTGTGTGTGTGTGTGTGTGTGTGTGTGTGTGTGTGTGTGTGGGGAGTGTGTGTGTGTGTGTGTGTGTGTGTGTGTGTGTGTGAGTGAGAGTGTGTGTGTGTGTGTGTGTGTGTGTGTGTGTGTGTGTGTGTGTGTGTGTGTGTGAGTGTGTGTGTGTGTGTGTGTGTGTGTGTGTGTGTGTGTGTGTGTGTGTGTGCGCGTGCGCGTGCGTGTGCGTGTGTGTGTGTGTGTGTGTGTGTGTGTGTGTGTGTGTGTGTGTGTGTGTGTGTGTGTGTGTGTGTGTGTGTGTGTGTGTGTGTGTGTGTGTGTGTGTGTGTGTGTGTGTGTGTGTGTGTGTGTGTGTGTGTGTGTGTGTGTGTGGGGAGTGTGTGCCGGGGCATGTTCCCCACGTCACTCGACACACACACACACACACCACGACATGCCCCGGGCTTCAGCAGGCCCGCTCACACAGACCGCTGGGGCCCGTCCCGCACGCATCGCCTGTATGGATTTCAGGGACAATCCCGGCTCTGTCTCGCACACTGTTGACTGAAGGGTATCGAATTGAGAACACATCGCGCCGGCTTGTCGATTGTCAACAGCTTGGAGAGTTTTCCAGCACACGGTTGTGCTGCTGAAGTACACATTTTTTTAAAACCTCTCCTGTGCCGGTAGTAGGAGAACGACAGCGGTAAATCCAACGCCAAAAATGATCAATTTTTCCCGTTTTTCGCCACAATTTAGAAGCCAATTATACCCTCAACTTTTTTTCCGATTTACCCTCCCCCACGAATCCGCCATCCGTCTCTACGGCGCCTCTCTAGCTCTCTTTCGAACCACGTCCCCGATAGGCAGCTCACACTCGTACAGGACCAGCCAAACACGGGTGCGTTAGACCGCTACGCTATCTGCCAGCCAAAAAGGAAACAAATTTGACAACGGTGAGATCGCCCTGGACGTGAGGTCCTGCAGAATCGGTGTTCTTCGGTCCGTTAACGTAGCCCACCCCATTCCTCTCCTGACACAGAGGCTATGCTATTCCACAGTGATGAAACTGTAGCAAAAAAAAAAAAAAACAAAATTAAAAAAAATTGAACGTGGTCCATCCTTGGCTAGGAAATCACAAGAACTGCATTGTTGTCCCCAGGCATGTCCTTGTAGCGAGCTCTGATTTCCATCCCTCCCAAGAATAGCCTGATCAGAGGCAGGGCCGAACGCAGACTCGCTCGCGAAGCCTTACACACAGCGCAACAGGAGACCGCCTGTAAACGTCTGCCCTGAGCCAGCCGTGACAAAACCCTTCAGCCCGTCGTAAACCAAACTAACTCCTCTGCATTCTTCGAGGGAAACCGCAGCTCGCCAGTAAGAAAGATGCATTGGTTTGGATTTCAAGATCACTTTTCGTTAACCCTTTCGTTAAACCTTTCGTTTCTTCCCTGTGGTTCTGTGTGGCTCAGTAGGTAGAGCATGGCATTGATGACGCTTCCTGTGGGTTCCCACTGGGACCACACATACTGAAAAATGTATGCATTCACTACTGTAAGTCATTTTGGATAAAAGCGTCTGCTAAATGCCATATATATATATATTCCCTGTACAGAATTGTGAAGAAGCTCTCATTTTGAACACCCATGGTCAACATGCACTTGTCCCACCCACTGTATACTGCGAGTGTAAGAGTAACACAAACTTGGCATGCATTGCGTGGACGGACAGGTACCTTACCGAGATCGAGACTGTGCCTCAGACCGCCAGCAGCCAGCGAGCCAGACGTCCTGTACAGCGTCTCACAGTCCAGACCTGCACAACATCAAGGGGTTTTGCTCATCCGCCCTCAGACAGTCCTCTCTCACACGCTCGGGTTAGCGGGTCGGTAACGCACATAAACATTAAAAATACAACGCGCGGGGATATAAATACAGACGGGGTCTGAACACCGGAGACGTCTGACACAAAACTGGCCATCTGTGCCACTGGAGGCCCCCGGGACCTCTTTTAGGAGCGCTAAGTCTAGATGGCTCAGTCCAGCCGTCTGGTATTCAGGAGCGGAGGTGTGACGTGTGCGTGTGGATAACCCCTCCGTACACAGACACACACAAACAGACACAGACAGACACAGAGACAGACACACAGACATGGACTCGTACACGAATGTGTGTCAGACACGGGTGATGAAGGATGGACATGCAGGTCAATGAAATGAAGAGTGTGTTCTAAGTGCAGCGCTGTGGCGGTGTGCTGGACAGTGAAGAATCACAAAGAGGTGCAATGTTCAGCATGGTGGAAAACAGACGATGGGTTTAGACTGGTGACACCGGAGCGGGCTCGGGCAGAATTCACTTTCAGACGAGTCGCCCAATTCTTGGAACTAGGAGGTACAGCAAAGCCATTAAAGACACAGGCGCACAGACATACGTGCACACAGACAGACACAGACACACACACACACACACACACACACACACACACACACACACACACACAATATCAGATTACACACAAATCTTACCTTTCTTCTCGATGGCCTCCACCAACTTCACCAGGATAGGGGGGGCATTTTCTGAGGGTGCAAACTGCTTGCTCAAATCCAGAGCCGAAATATCTGAAAGCAAAAACAGAATCGGAATTACATCTTCCATTCGCGGAATGGTTTAAAAACTTTAATTGACAAAAAATGTCCATTACATTTCCATTGTTTTGCCTGTATAAAAACTCAATAGCGTACTGTACAATCACCGCTGAACATGCCATGAGACATTCTCGTACCGCTCCTTTGCCAACTAGTGGAGCGGATCATCAGAACGTTCTCTTATCGCATCTAAGGGTGCACACTACGATCAGACCAGTTTGTGGAGGTTGACGGGGGTTGCAGTCACTAAACTGTAATTATTTGCCATCCACCTTCTTGCATAACACACCTGCCAATCGAGTCTTAGACAGGTGGCGTCAAAAGACTTCACTCATAAAAACGATGCAACCAATGTGAAGAGACGCCTATTGTAACCTCGACACAACACAACACTCGCTAGAGGGGGGGAGGGGGGGGAGGAGAACGTACTTCAACAGAATGCAAGGCCCGCAGAGAGGGGAGAAGGACAGGAGGATTCCCTTCACCAAATCTGTTCAAACCAACACAAGCCATCAAATAATAGCGACTATCGCTGGGAAATTCTTCTCCTTTCTTTAGCACCTCCCCCCCCCCCACTCCAGACCTACATCGGGCGCTTGTTTCGCCACAGGCCTGTGCGTGAGGAAGGTTTCTCTGCGAGCGCCTCAGCGAAGCACAATAAAGGATTTTGTTTAGAGGAGAATAAAAAATAAAAACCCTGAACAGACGAAACGGCGGTGGCTCCGGGCCAGAGGCTCATTTTCAGGCCCACCACAAAAAGCCCGGAGCTTGGCACACCCCGCGCCTCCTGGCAGCGCAGGGCTAAACCGCGTCTGATTATTAATTTTGGAGTTCAGACAAAGTAGCATGTCAGCACATTCCGGCGCTCCGTTCGCATGTTAAACACGCAGACTTCGCTCGCTCTCCTCCCTCGCTGCCTCGCTCGCTCGCACACCTCCGCCCGTCTCCTCCGCACGCACTGGTAACACCTCCGCTGTGCCACTCTCGCACACGCCCGCCCCCCCTCCCCCCTCCCTGGAAATACTTCTCATTTCTACACGTTCTTTCTGTGGTCTGACCCCCCGCCCCTCCTCCCCGCTCTCTCTCATGTAGAGAAGTGTAGATAAAACAGAAGGGGGGAAATAAAAACCTATTTCACTTGGCTCGGTTTGCGCAAGCAACAGCTGTCCGAGAAGAAAGAGAAGATAGATAGCACAGAGAAAGAAGAAAGAGAACCTTTCTTGCGAGCCCCTATTTTCCCTCCACTCCCTGTTTCTGCTTTCACAGCCACTCGGCCTCTCCTCCACGTCAGAGACAGACCAGAGGGCAAGGCCCTGGACAGCAGGTTTTACTAACCTGTAAGATATTATCCATTCTTTATGACTACTTTAAGTACTCAGCTTTTAATTTCATATGCTTAAAAGTGACTGTTGCCAATGAGTAGTCGTATTTACATCGTTACATCGTGACATTTTCAAGTTATCAATATGAAAAATGATACAGATGAAAAACAGGTTGTGGGGGAGAGATACAGGCAAATCTAGTGGTACCCTATAGCACTGAAAGATGGAATTGCCCATAAAATAGGAGGTTACTGTTTTGAGCTATAGCATGTCGACACAAATGTTTAAAAAAAAAATATATATATACACATTAAAAACTGAATGGACAATTTAAGTTAGGGACAAGTAAAGACTTCATTCTCTACAGTTCAAGTACATTCATGGTCACCTGGTGGCTCATCCACTAACCTGGCCAATAATTTAAAACCAGAAATTATTCAACTGTTATTATTCACTGCATGCGTGTCAGAGACAATGAGACATGGCTGAGCCAAGCAGCACAAACGAGGCCAATTAGGGTACATAAGCGAGGGAGCAGTTTTGAGCATGGCTGAGGAAGAGCTGCACACTCAAACCATACTGATGAGGAGAGCAGAGAGAGGAGCTCATGGACAGGAAACACACTGGCTCTCCTGTCTCTCAACCGCTCGGTCTCAACTCGGATTCTCTCTCCTATATTCTCCCTGTCTGACTCACGCACACGCTAACACGCACACACACACACACGCGCACGCACGCACGCACACACACACAAACACACACACACGCTCGCATGCTCATACGTTCAGACACACACACACACACACACATCACTCACACATGATCACGCACGCACGCACACTCACACGTTCTTACACACACACACACACACACACGCTCACACACACACACACACACACACACACACACACACAGAGAACCAAAGACATACACACATAAACACACTCACAAGCACACACACTCACACACTCACACGCACACACGCACACACACACACACACAGAAAAGAGTGCAGTGCCCAGTATCTGGGGTTTCGTGCAAAGGAATATGACTTTCTGGAAAAGCAGCTGTGGCCCTGAAGTCATCCTGCGTTTTTGGAGAGGGAACCAACTAATCATTACCCAATTACAGAGTCCTGAGCAATCCCAGTCTTGGCAAGGCCTGCAGCTCAACATGCCCTGGGAAGCAGCGTACGAGAGAATTATAATCATGTGATCCCAGCAGCAGGCTTTATTCACGCTGGGCTGTCTGTGAAAGTCGCGCTCACAAGCCTCGACTCGGGGTGTGCTAATCTTTCAGAGGTTCGTCAGGTGACAATGTGCACAGCAGGAGCCGCTCCAAAGAGATGAATCAATAAAAAAAGTGTTTGTTTGTTCGGGAGTTGCACAACACAAGCAAGCAATAAATCAAACGGCCTACAAATCGTAAAAAGGCCTTCCTTTGCCTTGGTCGCTTGGTAACATAAAACATAAAACAATACTTTGTACCTGAGATGCGTTGAGACTTTGTCTGCATCATTTGGGTCTTGACATATTTTGGGTCCAGTTATGCAACAACGCTTTGTTTGTTACTACATTATCTCTTACAAATAGTTTCAGGTCAGATGATCTACTTATGTCCGTGTCCTTCCAATAAGCTATTCTAAATACAATGCATTTAATAATGCCCAATGTGCATATCGTTGCCTTTTTCTTGCTCATATCCTGTCGTTTCACACGTAAGACCACTCTAATTTGACAGTCACCTCTTCGTTTCAACGGGAAAACCAATCTCCTTCGCGTGATGATCCAGAACTCGAGAACAAGATGGCCGACCATCACAACTACAGTTTATCACGGCTGCGGCGATTGTTTTAACCCCTCAAATGCATACATTTACAAAGCTGCATCGATTAGAATCCCCAAACTCAATCCAGCAACAGAAATGAAAAAAGGACGGTTAGTGAAGGGGGCACAAATACACCCATCTTATGGAGAACATACAAAGTATCAAAGCACAGTACCATAGCACAGTATCCCTACCAACGCAGTTTGTGTGAAATCTAAAAAGGAAACCTTATCCTGTGTTCGGTGACTGCAAGACAGAGGACTCGTCTACAGGGTAAGATACTGATGCCTCCAAACGCACTGATGTTCAACGTCGATATATTATTATTTCTGTAGCGCGCAAATAATGTCGCAAAACTAGCTTGAATATTTTCGCTCGTACTGGAAGGGAGCTTGTGTGCGCGCCGATGCTGTTGGAAAGTTGCCTGACTTCCTTGAAGGTGAGCGGGGAGACGGGGAGAAATGAGTTACGACACGAGTCGTAAGGCGAGGAGAGAGCGGTGCGAACGGACGTGGCTAATTTATGTCTGGTTGTGCGCCGCGCTGCAGGGGGCTGCCAGCCACAACGCGCGCCTGTGAGAGGATCCAGCACCAGACCGTGGGGTGCGTCACTACAACAAATCTGAGCGCGTTAGCGGGGCGAGCCATCTGGAAGCCCCATAAAACACATTTTTTTATAATCTGTGGTTCTGTGTGGCTCAGTAGGTAGAGCGTGGCGCTAACAACGCTTAGGCTGTGGGTTCGATTCCCACTGGGCCCACAAACGCTGAAAAATGTACGCCTTCACTACTGTAAGTCGCTTTGAATAAAATCGTCTGCTATACGGCGCGTGTTAATCTAAATTCGGTGTACGGCATGGCAGAATGGTGAGCATTCCGACACGGTACCATTTCAAAAGGGCGAGCAGAAATCCAAATACACTAGCCCTGTTGGATTTCCATAGCTAGAACCCCTATGGCTTACACAAGACAATTTTATTTAAATATACTGAACATATGCTTAACATAAACGAACCCCTTTCAAAAGTCCTGCATACGAAACGCAAAAACGCCACAAGGACGGTTTCAAGCACGTCGCATGACGCCTACTTCTGCGACACAGACATCATTTAACATTTGTGTGAGGCGGTAGTTTTTTTACCGTACGGGCAACTTTTGTGCTCGGCACTGACAGCGATATACACGTGCATGTGTACAGGATGTCTTGTGGCAGTACTGTGCTCTCTCGGGATGAAGCAAGAACAGAGGAGGTGAGAAAGAACAGAAATGTCGTGAAGGACTCATGCACAGCCAGCCATTCGCAGGCTGTCGCTAACAGGCTGCTGAACAGAGACAAGTAGCAGGCCACATTACGCGCTGTCCCCTTTAACAATAGGCACAGAAAATACTTTTCAAACAGCCTAAAATGTTATAAAATATATCGTATGTCTGTGTTTACGCTTGCAATCTGCCAGCAACAGTATATTCACGAGTATATTTTCAAATACTCGTGAAAATATATGAATTCCGCGCCTTGTGACTACATATTCCGCATGTCGCAATGTAACAAATTGCAATAGGCACACAAAATACTTTTCAAACAGCGTAAAATGTTATAAAATATATCGTATGTCTGTGTTTACGCTTGCAATCTGCCAGCAACAGTCTATGCTATTGATTTTATTTCGCTTGTTTTTTTATTTTTTTACATCTGGTCTGTGTTTACGCTTGCAATCTGCCAGCAACAGTCTATGCTGATATTAATTTTATTTCGCTTTGTTTTCAAATACTCGTGAAAATATAGCCTATGAATATCGCGTGTTGTGACGCCAAACATTCCGCGTGTTGCAACGTAACAAAGAGCCAAAATGAATATTCAGGTATTTAGCATTTAGCCTTAAAGAACTCTCCTACTCATTAGTTTTTCGTTTGGCCGATTTTCTTTGTAAACCTACGCTAGGGTAGAGCCCTAATCACATTCCCGGATAGAAATGAAGACCACAGCAGGCTATAGGACGGACAAACCTGTGTATAACTAAATAAAGGCGGCCCGGTCTGCAGAAGTCAAGAGCACGACAAACCGAACGCCATTGTTGAACCTCTGTGCCCCTCCCTCAAGAGTATCAGTTATTTCTGCTGGAATAATTTGCACTAGTTAGACTAGTTAGAGTGGCCTTCCTCCACCTCAAAATCAGGGGGCCTTCAAAACCCGACTGTGCCAGACTGGCCCTGGCTGGGAGTCCCGATCTCTCCAAGGGGGAGGGGGCGGAGGGTGAGCCGGCACAAACTTGCTGAGAAGCATGAAAGGGCGTCTCCCGAAAGTAGGTGGGCGAGTTCCGTCTCAGAGGAGGTGGATCATCACCCGCCTCTGGGAATCAGCTTCCGGCGAGTTTGTGGGGGAGGGCAAACCGAAATAAATAGAGGCCACTAAATTGGGAGAAAAACTGGAAGAAAAAAAAAGCCAGTGGCAGGTAGAGACGGGGAGCAGACCAGAGTGGCCACCTCTGCTGGAAGATTGCGAAGCCTGCGTGCGTGGCCGCGGGGAGACCTTTGCTAACGGGCGTGTGAACGACACGCGAAGGTGAGGAGTTGGGCAGACGCCAGTCGAAGGGAGAGACCGGCGTAAGGGACAGGAGCGGGACGGGAGGAAAACCGTGACCTCTGAACTGTACTCTCTGTTGCAGCGTGACACATGTGCAGGGTTTACTGGGTGACTGATACCCTCGACCGTTCCAAGACTGGATTTCGTATCAGGTTCATTCCTCGCACTGTATTTTTCTCTTCCAGACACGCTAAATATAACAAGGCCGTTGACCTTTGTGTCCAAATGCTAAGTTAAGTGTCTGTGTCCATCCAATAACGGGAGAGGACTGGTGCGTGCAGCTGAGAAACAAAATCCGCATGGGGGGGGATCTCTCCAAACGAGGTTCCTTTCAGACAGCTCAAACGAAAAGGATACTCCACCCCCGCCCCCCATCCCACCCAACCCAACAGAACTTCCATAGAAATTGTTAGACTGTATGCATACATTCCATATGGTTTATATTTGTGGAAACCCCATAATGTGCAAGATCATATTTTAAGATTTTGTGTGACTTGCATCGATGGCATACCACCCGGACAAAAACAAAAACACAAATTTTCATGACCAATGACTAAGACGCGTCTGCTACTACATTATTCTACTGTATATACAGAACACATATCAGACATTAGAGAGGTATCAGGGAGAAAAAAAATCGAACAATCATATCCAGTGCCGAAGCAAAATTAAGGTATCATGACATAGCGAGTTTAAGTTTGCAGCTGGCCTAAGTTGAGTTTTATAGTTAAGTTGATTTTTTTTAGCTACCTTTCTAGATAGAGATAGATAGATAGCCCACTGGATTACTTAGCAAGGGAACTAGTTGGCTCACTAAGCAAGCTACACCACTAAGTCGTGAGATATGTCATTCGCTAGACTACCTTCGTAATCACATAGCTAGCAAAATAAGAACTAACATTTAAGAATTTTTTACATTTTGCTTTGAGAATCACTTGTTGACGGATGTTCCCTCTTACGTGGAGCTGCAGTTGGCGAAGAGACACGTTGCACGTTTTATCCATTGAGTGATTTCTAATATGAAGGAAGTAGAATCCAGTTAGCTAGCAGAAGTCTAGATTTGGAAGGTTAAGCCCTCCCCTTGACTATACTCAATGTAAAGTGTGGGCCTCCTGGTTGGTGCGATCAGCTAAAGCACTCATCCATCGTGCAGTGAGGTTCACCACGGTCCAGAATAGATTCCTGACCGCGACAGTGCGGACTGTGGCTGGGAGTCCCACAGAGCGAGGCACAATTAGAGCGACCCGAAATCATGTAGCCCAAGAAGGGTTTTCGGTCGGTAGTTCTACCACCCCGTAGCTCATGAGCGACCCCTGTGGCCGATCGGGTGCATGCAGTCCGCCTGCGCCACATGCATGAAGTGTACTTGTCACGTGCAATGATTGCACAGCCCGATTAGGTGGACTGCAGAGTGAAAAGATACGCCAGTTGGCAGAACACCTAACCTATTCATGGGAAATCGCGTGGTTAGTCTGTCCTCTCCCAAATAGACAGGGGACTTCGCAGTAATTTGGACAGGCAAAATGCAAACACATACAAACTGGGCAATCAAATTGAGGGGGGGGGGGAATAATTATATGTGGATTAAAAATGTAATGAAAAATGACAATTTCAAGTGCATATGTAGTGGAAAGGGAAAAGGTGTGAATGTACAATTAAAAACTGTGAGTCAAAACAGAGAAAGAGAGAAAGAGAAGAAGAGAAAGAGAGAGGGAGAAAGAAATGAAGAGAGGGAGAGAGAGTTTGAGGGAAAAATGAGTCCACCCTAACAGCTATAAATTTCTTGGGCAGATGTAGGTACAATTTTCATTTCTCCAGCGAGCTTGTGGTTTGGAAGGGGACCGAGCTGACCTGCCCCCCTAAAGGGAATGAATAGAAGGCAAATATTGAAGCAGCGGCACGTGACCGCCGAGAAATGTGCTGCCTCAGCAGAATCCCCCACCCCACCCCCACCTGATCGACACGCACTTTCTCCAGACCGGCCCCGGGCTCGCATCGGCACGGCCCTCCACAGAATCACCATTTACTGCTTCCTCCAGCACACACGGAGCGGAGGGGGAGGGGGCAGGAGCACTGGAGCAGCCCAGAGACAGAGAGAGAGAGGGGGGGGAGAGAGAGAGAGAGAGAGAGAGAGAGAGAGAGAGAGAGAGAGAGAGAGAGAGAGAGAGAGAAAGAGAGAGAGAGAGAGAGAGAGAGAGAGAGAGAGAGAGAGAGAGAGGGAGAGAGAGAGAGAGAGAGAGAGAGAGAGAGAGAGAGAGAGAGAGAGAGACACAGAGAGAGAGAGAGAGAGAGAGAGAGAGGAGGAATGAATACAGGGAGGGCAGAGTAGAAATGGAGAGAGAGAGAGAGAGACAGAGGAGGAGGGAGAGAAAAAAAGGGGGAGAGGGGGGAGGGAGAGAGAGAGAGACAGAGGAGGAGGGAGAGAGACAGAGGAGGAGGGAGAGAGAAAGGAGGAGGGAGAGAGAGGGGGGGGGAGAGAGAGAGAGAGGGGGGAGAGGGGGAAGGGGGAATGCAACCAGGAAGAGGCTGATGAAAGGGTAGAGTGAGAGAGCAGGGAGAGAGGGAAGTAGTGAGATGGTCAAATGGAGGACAGTGAGGAGAAAGTGATGAACAAAGAGAAGAAGAAAATCAGGACGAGGGAAAGGAAAGCAGAAAAGGAAAGGGCAAAAAGAGAGTGAAGAAGGAAAGCGAGAGAGAGAGAGAGAGAGAGAGAGAGAGAGAGAGAGAGAGAGAGAGAGAGAGACCAAGCCATTCCACCATAAGTTGAAAAGCGACACAGCAGAGTGCATCGACCTTCTTTCCCCCCCCTAATGAAGCAGTGCTGTTTTTCAAGATGGAGCGCACGCACGCACATTTCTCCTCACCAAAAGAAGAACAAACGCGAAAGAGCGAAGGAGAGCTCCAGAACTTTGCAGCGTTTGAAAAACCCTCGTGGAGGTCTTTGGACCCGAACATCCCCCTGGCTCCCCGCTGATTTAATCAGATTTAGAGGAATTTGTCCAACTTTGAAATGGAAACCTTGGGGGCGACCAGAGATACGCCGGGGAGACGGAAGTAGTTGTGGGAGATTTTTTTAATCCCTACAGACCGACCTTCTCGGCATCCAGATATTCTGTACTCCAGCAACCCTTCTATGTGGGCACAGTGGAAACTTTTTTTGGAAAATTAAAAACACACTGGTAATAGGTTCCAATCAGATTTCAGTAATGGCGTCCACAGATGCAAGGCACAAATCTGTCTGAAGCTCTGCAACAGAGCCTGTGGTTTACTTTCAACTTCGCCCTCACTTCTCCCAGTCTCTTGGACTATATTATAGGGCCCCAAGCCCCTTCAAATGGGACACAAAAGCTTTCCAACCAATCTTTACAAAATCCCACCATGGAAATGCAGGCTCTAGTCAGAAAACAGTCAGAAAAAGTGATCTATGATCCGGCAGTGCTCATAATTTAGGCCCAAACCTATTATATTATATGGTATAATATACCATAGATTACTAAATGTTTCCTCTTGTTCACTTAAAAACATCTTTAATATTTGAGATTCTAGTACGCAACCAAACTTTTATTGGCTCCTGTATTTACAAGTTCTGTATCACTACGTTTTAACTGAAGCCTTATTTCTGTACAGTTGACAGTGATACCCAGACATAATGCCGTCATAAACGTGACATCTCAGCAGAGAATAGGGTAGGCTACTGTTAAAAATGTCTACTGCATTATTGGTCATTTGAGAAGCCATTTGGTTAGCTTATGTGAACGCCGTTTTATTAAAAAATCTATTTTCTATATCGAATTTCCCCATCCATGTACGAAACTGGGTTTGGAATGCAGATTCAAAATTAGATTTCGATATTTGAATATACTGTGAGAGCCCTACTGCTCACTAGCTGCCCCAATGGCAAATCTCTAGTAATGCTACTAAGGTCAACACCAGTAGGCTGGATATAGATTGAATTAAAAATGATTAAATGATTAAACAAATTCGATTTATCCCAAGTGAGCGGAGGTACAAAAAACACATTTTTCCCCCAACATATATATAATTTTTTAACTTAAACTCAAATTTGTGCGTCATATAAAGGCATACAGACATGGACACCAGGAGCCAAGGTTAAGTCGGCTGGGTTTGCAGGAAAGGAACAGACAAACCATTGTTTGGTGTCATCAATTGCTTTTCAATATTTTCAATAACTTATATTGTAATGTGTCCTACGATAACATTTGTGACTGAGTTACACATGACAAGTACTGTTAAAAAAAGAAAAAAAGAAAAAGAAAAAAGAAAAATTATAATATATTTTTAAAATATTTTTTCGCTCACACAAAAGTGAGCCGCAGCTGCTCATCTGACAGCGGACGCGTACAGCCTCGTCGTCTGGGTGCCTGGCGCCCGTGCTGATTGGAAGATTTGCGTGATTGGTTTCAGGCTCGGCCGCCCACAGACAGAATGCATGTCAAATTAACTATCTGTGCAAGTTAGCAAATTTTTAGGTAGCCTACTGACCGAGAGAAGCACAGGCGAAAGCCAGAAGGGAAAATCAAATTGTCAAAATGGATGTCAAAATACTCCACTGTCGAGAACATTCCTGCAAATAATCCAATCAGGCAAGGCCGCCGGACGCCCGGCACACGGAAATTGGCATCCGCTGTTGAACATAATCAGAGCCTGCATTATTAGTACATAACTCATGAAATTTCCCCAATTTCCATTACCTTTATGGAATGTATATTCCCATCAATTTCACAGAGATTATTAGGCTCCCAAGGCCGAAGGGCCTGTTGTTCTTGCTAGTCCACTTCAGTTTTTTTCTGCCGTGGACTTCTATATCGCCATTTAGCTCGATCGAAACGAAACTTAGCATGTGTCTCAGGCTCGGCCTGAACTCGCACATGGAACGTTTTGGAAACGAAAGCCACACCCACTATGCCCAAAAACCACACCTCTTTGCACCATTTTCGGTGAAACAAGCCTCCCAGGGCCAACGTGGCAGAACGTTATAAATAGGTTGGCATTAGTCCTTTGCAAGTGTAGTTTCTAAATTGCGAAGGAATAAGCGATCCTAATGAACCCCCTAATGTTCGCGCACCACCCAAAATGGAGGTGTTTTGTCTACCTCGCTTTGACACGCAAGCCTCCTACAGCTCAAGATCCAGGGTTCTGATTTCTTGCATGCGTATACTAGACACACTTATCTTCAACGGTCTCCGTGCCACACCCCATCTTGTGCGCCATTTTGCTCACAACATGCTCCATGTTTTTTCCACCTTTTTAAAAAACCTCCCACAGTGAACATCTCCGAGTTTGGTAAGTACATCACACATAGCCCTTAGCGTAGCGGGGCACTGGTATTGAAAAGGAACGATCACCATCACATATGCTTTACTGGCCACAGCCCATGTTCACCATCCACCAAAATGAGCATATTCCCTTGAGTATTTTGTGACCCTCTCTGTCCAAAAGTTCAATGTGCACTGCTCGTGGATGTGTCGCCTATAATGAACGACTGGATTGGAAAGTATGCATCTCATTGCCACACCCCAAAATGCTTTCCAGAGGTTAAAAAATGGTGTCGCTGGTACATGCAAGACTCCTACGGCACACCTTGCAGGGACTTTAAACTATATGTGTTTTGAGGAAACAGAGCGCTACAATAATTGCGAAGGAATAATCGGTGGCGCATACGGTCTGGTGGCCACACCCCCTAACCTTCGCCATTTTACATTTTACATGATGTTTGGGCATTCTGCTTAATCCAATCGGGTATAAGCCTCATACTTTGCAAACTGGTACAAAATATTACTCCCTTTCCATAAATCGCACAAAACATGGCAAGTCACATGACTTGGCGGCCATCCTGCATATGGCGAATGCGCGTTATTTCCATCTCAAGCAATTTCTCCGCATCGGACGCTCGCATGACCTTCAAACTTGGCAAACAGGTTCAAAATGTTACTTCCTCGGGATCCGGGTGATACCAAACCTGTCGCGTCACATGGTCTGGCAGCCAGGTTGCGTGCGGCGATTACGCGCTGGTGCGGAAGACAGCTTTTTCTCACTGAGCGTTGCTCATATTCACTCCTAACTTGGCAAACCCATTTTAAGTGTCGTGTCCTTTTGATTAAAGTCTCAGGGAAGTTTTTACTGGGTTGGCTTGGAAGCCTCCGAGATCGCCTGCAGCAAATTACAAGTTATTTTATGTAAACTATCATTTCCTGTGATAGATCTACAATCATGTTCTCTTTTTTTTGTTTTAGTTTTTTTTAAAGGCAGCGATTTTACCAGCTTCCTTCAAACTTTGAAAAAGCTAATACAAAGGTCAAATAATGGTTATTCAACGATGACCATACACAATATAGCTCAATATAGATGAATTTTACTCGTTTACTTTCAGGCTTGAACATTTCCCCCAATGGTCACATTGCACTAAAATCATATTCATTTATGAACTTGAAATAATTTTAAATTTATACGGTGGTTTGAGTGGCATTCTGGGCCATTACACCCAACTGCAAATAAATGGAAAAATAATAATAATTCAAGCCACCAGGCATGAGGATAGTACAGACTATTGGGTTTATCTATACTGCTAAATTGTTAAACCACATGAATGCCAGAAACATTATCTTTATATACACACATATATATATATATATATGAAGATAAAGAGATTTAAGTATATTTAGTTTATGCTGTGGCCAAGGCCTGCTCAGTTGGAAAGCATTAGCTATGGTCATCCTCCAAAGCTATGATGGAGCAGCCTAATCACCACGATAATAGAAAAGGTATGCTTTCTAGGGCTTTATCTGGAATGCCTTTGATTAAAATTGCCCTTCTAATCTGTCTATTACAGTCCATTATGGCCAGCTGCAACATGTGTAGGTCCCACTGAATTTTCATGAAAATGTAATGCCACAACCGGCCTGATTTACGTCTCGCGTGTCACGTATCGAATGTATGTTTCTATTGTCTGCTGAAATGTACCATTAGGCCAACGATTTTTACTCCGGCAGGTTCAACAAATTACACGTTAATACTTCTTGACAATGAATATGGTTTACTGTTCCTCGGACTAAGCTGCTTTTGTCGTTTGTCCACGGAGTTCTTTTGTTCGTTAATGCCTGCGCCAGTCAATGGATCTCCCACGAGATGCCATGCTTAGTTAATTTTCTTCAAACTGCCATTTCTGCCATTTTCTTCTCTAAAGAGTGGTTATGGCAGCAGCTATTTTGGAGAATGAGTTTGGGTGGGCGAGGGCAGTGTGACTTGTGCACGGAGATGAGACAGAGACATTGTGCGTTTGATAGACAGTAAGGGCAAAAGCCAAGCTAGAGTTTAGACATGCTCAAAGAATAGCGGTAAATGTTGAGGTAATATTGCAGTTCTGATATTTACGTAGTGAGTGTCAGACCTGCTAACATTCCTAAATCTTTGAGTAGCACCTGCCTAAAGGGCAAAGACTGAATCCAGTCAACCTCTTCAACCCCCCACCCCAACCCAACCCCAACCCCAACCCAACCCCAACCCCAACCCCTCCAACCCCCCAAGGAAGATAAGCACACATTGAGCATTGTTCATTGCCAAACTGAGCGACTACAATCAAATTTGCTTAGGCTTCTTTTTCTTAACATTTTCTTTCAGATTTTTTTACCCGTTTTTCTCCCAAATTTGGAAGGCAATTAAACCCTCTATTTATTTTGATTAACCCTCCCCCCATGAACTCGCCGCTCATCTCTACAGCGCAAGCTACTCTCCGAAGCTGGCGATGATCCGCCTCCTTCAAGACTCACCCCCCTTTCTGGAGACACCCTTACGTGCTTCACAGCAAGTTTGTATCATGAAAGTATCATGAAAGAAAACATTTCATTTTCAGAACAAGTCATTATCGAAGCATATGCTAATTAGAAAAACACTCAAGTCATCTTGAAATACTTTTACAATGTGTAAATAATGAAATACCTTTTCAGTGCTTTCCCAAAAGTGTGTTTTCAAAATAGCTTAAAATTTCAAACAGTTACTGGACTTCACTTGTGCTTCCACTTGCGTGTCAGCTCGTAAAGTGCCGAGCTTCGTGCGTGCCGACTTATCACGTGCGTGCAATGTGGCGTTCTGTTCATCCTCAATAAAAGCAAAACACATCTTGTGGCCAAGGCGCACGGTTTACAAGAAAACATCAACTGATGTCTTTAGTCCCGTAGCTCCCCTGGCAATGCCAAGGTTGTGGGTTCGATCCCACAAGAATACGTGTCCATCATTCGGATGGGACGGTAAAAACCAAGGTCCTGACTCTCTGTGGTCATAAAAGATCCCATGGTGCTTTTTGAAAAAGAGTAGGGTGTTAACCCGGTGTCCTGGCCAAATTCCCGACCAAGACAACATACATACAGTATATACATACATGGAGTACACTTCCTCCCTCCTCGCCTCTCCACTGTGTATCCGATATGTAGTGAGCTTGTACTGGCGCACTTTGTCTGCCATTGCGTTCACCCAGGTGGGTGCTGCACATTGGTGGTGGTTGAGGTGAGTTGGCCCTGTCATTTGTTTTCCTTGGAAAAAAAACACTATATAAATCCAATGTTCAATTCAATTATCAATTTAAAACTAGTAACTCCGAGTTGAAGACTTAGGACTGTATAACTGTCATGCTGACATTTTGTGTTTTATTAAGCCATCTACTGCATGGTACTGCTTGCAGTTATTTTGCCAAATTAACAAAAATCAACAAGTTAGTTAGTCTAAAATTGTAATTCTTCTGCAAACCTTGATGGTAACAACAAACTGAAAACTGCTACTGCTCGTGAATCCACATCCACATTTTTCCAGACGCAATTATTGCGTTGCTAATCCTTTCCTAAGTCTACCCAGCCAGGGAGTGGGAAGTAGCTAGCTAAATAGGCAGGTTTAAACACAACTCTGAGATGGTGTCAGAGGTACTATGAGGTGCCAGGAGGCAGCGATGTACTTTGCGAACCACAGCGTGGTTCTGTGTGGCTCAGGAGGTAAGGCTCATGGCGTTGGCAATGCTTAGGTTTGTGGGTTTGATTCCCACTGGGACCACATATACTGGAAAATGTATGCATTCACGACCGTCAGTCTGCTAAATGGCATACATTATACTATATTATATTATATCTACACTACATCGCACGTACAGAGCTGAGGAAAGTTTCACCCCTTTCAAGTTTAATCATTTTGCACAGTTTCTCAAATGGTAATATTCCACGTATTTAGTATTGTCTATTTTCTCTCAATCCCGATTTAGAATCCCTAATCGTATTTGTAAGGCCCCATCTCAACGCTGCGACATCCTTCCTGAAGTCCAGGGAGGGCGCAGACTCGCCCGCGTGGGCCAGCGATGATGACGACGACCGGGTGACACGGCGACGTGGCGTGGAGCCGGGAGCCTACCTTGGTCTGCGGGCGAGGGCTCCGGTCTCGGCGCGGCCGGGAGGGGCCTCTGGAGCCGGGGCTGGCCGGCCGGCGGCGACACCTTCACGGGCCCCACGTACTGCACGTACGTCCCGGGGAAGTCCCCCCTCTGCTTGGTGCGCTCGTTGACGCCCACGATCCAGCCCACCAGCTCGGGGCGCTCCTCCTGCCCCTCGCGGAAGCCCTGCGACAGCAGCGACGCCCTGCTCACGGTCACCACGTCGCCCGGCAGCAGGTCGATGTCCTCCTCCAGGTCCTTGCTGTACGCGTACAGGGCGCGGTACTGGAAGCCCTCTGCGGCCATTTTGAGATTACGCGAACCGCAGATAAACGACAAGCGGGGCGGGGGGCCAGGGCGGGGGAACAAAAAAAACTAAGGACACCCACAAGGGCTTCTAGTGACCTCTGGTGAAGCTGTAAAGGCGGAGGTGGAGGCGGACGGGCAGCGATAGGGACAGTGTTTCTCGACGTCTATGGCCGACTGTAACGGATGGAAGTTAAGGAGCGTTGCGTGACGGGGCGAGTCCGAACGGGGGCCGGAGGGGCCTCAGCGCTGGCCTGTGTTGGCGGCGTGGAGCACTTTCCTCAGCTTCAGTCCTCTGTTCAACCAAACGATGGAGCAGAGGGACAGCGTTGGCAACATGCTCCTCTCGAAAAGGCCCGAGACTTGCAGGGGGTACTAAACCAAAAAGCGCTCTCCTTCTGCCTCCTCGGTCACCCTGCAGGTGGGGGGTGGGGGTGGGGGTGGGGGGGGTGGGTGTGGGCGAGGGGGGGGGGGAGGGTAGGATGGACCGCGTTGCTTTCGGTCACTCCGAAATGTGGCCTTCCTTGTTTTCAACCTTCCAAGACCTCCAGTCGCAAGACCTGACAGAGAGGGGATAAAAGGGCAGAAAGGATCAACTTGTTTTTCGTTTAAAAAGTGTCGGTCAACCGTATCATTTTGTCCTCTGTCACGCATTTTTACAGACAATATCGACAATATGTTTGTGGACATCAATACAATTATGAACTAATAAACAAGTGTTTCAAGTTACATTATTTGAGGGCAGAGAAGGTGACCCTGCTGTATTCTGTACTTAATAAGGGACAGCTAGAGTATTGTCACAACGTGCGACGCTGGCTTTACTCGTAAAGCGGGCACGATGCGTGAAAGCATGTTACCTTGTTCAGGTTAAAAATCGTTACGTGCATCGTGCATCGTCTCTACAGCAGGAAAGTTGGTAGGGATCCCCATTGTTTCTAAGGCTCCGTGTCGAGAAAGCACTATGGACTTCGCACTACTCTGTCAGTGGCATACACCACAGCGAAGATGAGGGTTTTGAGAGTTCTCCTACGCTCAGCACACAAAGTCTCGAGTGAGCTGAAACTCTGATCCCTTTTGACAAAGAATTAAGAGAGCCCCTCTCAGTTTCTGCGAGACAAAAAAGCACAAACATCGCGTACGTTCACAAAAAGGTAAATTTAGGGCACAAGGGTTCTTACACAATGAGTGGGATTAGTGCTGATGTTTAAAACCTTCCCTGATTCCTACATCAAAGGGTGCGAGGATAATGCGTTCAGTGTCGAGTAAATGAACAATATAGCCTATAAGTAGCTCTTTTTTCCCCCCTTTCTATAAACTTTGCCGAGGACAAGGCACCGAGACATAAAGGCTCTTCTGTTCTTCAAGTTTCTCCCAACCGACATTTTTTAATAATGGGCAAAATATTAATTACTGAGCGAGTCCTTTGTTCGTGAACAAGATACGCGCGTATGCAACGTAGCGCTTGTGAAAAATTGTCACGTTGTTGCTTCTTTGATCCTGAACGGGAAAAAAACTGAACAAAGACCCAAACGGGACGAAACCGGGTCCTCGCTAGATAGTTAGTGCGGTAAGTTATGCGCGCCGGGAACCTCGGTCCCTGGGTCTCTTCTATTTCGGCTGGAATGAAGAGCTGGTGGTCACTGTGCATCAACACAGCCAACTGCCAGGCAAGCATGGTAATAAACCCCCCGCAGAAACAAAGCAGTGCTTCTGTATCGCCTTCACACCAGTCACGACAAGCCCAGGCTAACCCCTCATCTACCATTCACATATTTATATGGATGTCTATTTTGGTCGCCCCCCATATTTTTTTAACAGATAAGTTTTCATTGTAACGCTCCTCATACTTGACCGTGGAAATATCACCGACCGTCTAAGATGTCTGAGCAAACAGTAGATAAACAGCGCTTGCTCTTTTGCAATGCGGGGGGCAAGACAATTAACAAAATAGCTAGAGTGCTTACATAGACGCTGCTCCATTTCAGTGTCACAGGACACTTAGGGAAATAGAACAGCATGCATGTATACAAATGGTCTAAACAGCAGTATCGTGTTGCCTATAAAACAAACGCTGCTGCTGGCTGGCTGGCTGGCTGGCTGGACTACTGGCGATTCGCAGCCTTGAATGTGGGAGACATTTCACCCAAGTCCAGACAGGAGTGTATCCCCCCCTCGACGCGGTTTCCCAGCGAACGCAATGAAACACAACGCTCCGGGACTGAGCCGGCTATTTCGAGGGAGAGCGAGAGAGGCCGAACGGTGGAGCAGAAACGACCCGACGCCGCTGCTGCTGCGCTTGCGTGCACGCGGAAGGTCAAAACCTTTCCACCCCCCGTTTCAAAAATACATTTACAAGGGTGCAGATTGTAGGAGAAAATGCTCGAGTTAATCCACGGCGCTGGAAAGTGACAGCCGAAACACCAGCAGACGTACTCTGCCCGACGATCGCCGGCGAGCCTTGCGACTGCACACGACGCTGCCCCGAACGAGCAGGACCGTGCAGCCGGCGCCACGCGAAGGAGCTAACCTCGAGTTCTCGCTCAGCCACCGTCCAGTCAAACCTGTGCACAGAAACATTTTAATACGGCCGAATGGAATGTGTTCTTTTTCTACAGTGCTTCTTCTGCGAAGCCAGAAACAGCTTGAATTGTTTAAAAATATATATATATATTTATTTTAAATCACTGACAAGTCTCTGAAAACCCATTCCCATTCCAGTAAAACACCAGCATTACTCCATCATTGGGTTTAACGCTGATGGGGTCTTAAGCCCGACGGCTGAGTTTTACACCCAGTAATTTTAGTGCGTCAGCGACAGCGGTGATTGCTCACTGTCCAGCGAACGTGGAGCGTGTGCGAGCGCAGCGTGTGTGAGCGTGCGGGCCTTTACGCGCACAGCGGTGTGCGGCACAATCGCCCTGCGTCACGCTGGCCGCTCGGATTATCCAATCAAGGGGCTCGAAGGAAAAAGTGCCAACACTTTAGTGACGGTGTTACCAGAAACCCCGCCCGTGGTCAGTGTGGAAACATTGGCGAACAGGTGCAGGAGCCCCGCTGCGCGCAATACATCACACTATAAACAATAGGTTTTAAGTGCCGTGTCCAAGCGAAAAGCCACACGGCTCAAAACGTTGAACACAGGTGCTTGGAGAACAGGGGCAATGCTGACGGAACGAAAAGTCCTGCACCCATAGCCCATAGCTCACGGGTCTCGGATATGTGGCGTATTAAGACCGTAATGACTTAAACTGGGAATGACAAACGGACAATCACAATCCATCTCAGGAGGGAGCGACGCGTGCACAGTGCACACCGCTATGCACTATGCCAGAACAGTTCAATATTAGGGTATTACTGACAAAATGAGATCAGCAGTTCCATACTACCCTATCCACATTTCCCGTCCTGTGTATAATTTCGCTTTGATTAAAAGAGAGAGGAGAAACCCCCCTCCCCCCAAAAAAACGCTTATGGTTGCCACCCATCTACCGCAGCTCTGTGCTCTCAATGTAACGACGGCCTTGCTGCATACACACCACCTGTTGGGACCGCAGATTCACACCTCATCTAAACATTCCCAATGTGACTTATTAAAACCAGTAACACTGAAACATGCATTTTCCCTTTTCGCAACTGACTGTAGACGCTAAAAATGGGTCGTTTCCCTTTTTAACACCTAGGTGTGTTTGCCCTTCCCAATGTAAGCCTACATCACCCCGAGCACCTGGGCTGAAAGCGAACCTTCTTTTGCTCTACGCTGTACCACGTTTCACAAGAGTGCCAGTCGGTCCAAGTAGCGTTTGCTGTGATCTCACCCCGGTTTAACGGGCTCCATTTAAATTCCAGGCGTCTTGGATTTTAAACCGTCCGTCGCCCCATGCGGAAAAGCATTAGTCTCCCGCAGCGACCATGACAACAGTTTATGCCCACAAATTACAGCGTGACAATTTAGTTGACCGGTGCTGTGCTTAAGAACAGTTTCCTGCTGATCAGGCACATTTAACTGTCCAGCCAAACATGGTGGTCGCTGAGAGGTCACTCACTTAAGACACCGATTTACTATTAAATCAAGTTATTTGTGTGCACGAATTCAACTGGACATTACCAACTCCGGGCCTGTGGTTAGATTGGGGGTTCAATCCACCCCACCAAAAAACCAAGGCACACCATAGACTTCAAAAATGGTGCAGACTGCCTCCCTGCTTGGCACTCAATGTTAAGAGAGAATTGTGGGTAATAGGGCTGTCATAGATACATCAAACAGCCCATTCACTGAAATTGGCACAAGTGCAGACCCCGTGCGTCAACTTGCTTAGGAGGTCCTTATTACATAGCTAGCATTTACAAAAAAATTATAAAGAGTCAAATATTAGCTTGATACATGTATAAATATTGGTCAAACGTTATCTAGTTTGCAATATTTATAAGCCAAGCCAGCTACATTAATAATTGATTATTATTATTATTATTATTATCCTTTATTGTCATTGTACATGTACAACGAAATTAAGATGCAGTCCTTAACTGTGCAGAAAGAAAGATCAATAAAAAGAACTTATAAAACACTATATAAAAATAAATAGATACACTCTAAAAGGAAAGTTAACATGAAACCCACATCCACATTCTGCTGGCCTTCACATTGCACAACGACCTCAATATTGCACTTAAAAACATATTGCATGATAGCATGGCCTGTGATAGTCTACTGATACCGCGCATGTTTCCATTTTGCCTTTACCGATAGCGATATCCTCCATTTGCGCTGCACTTTTAATGACTTAGTGAGCATTATTAAAACATGACGAGGGGCAGCGGATAGCGTAGCGGTGTAATGCACTATATTTTGGCTGGTCCGATACGGTGTGGAATGCCTGTGAGGGATGCGGTTCGAAACCCGTCTCTATCAGACCGGTCCTGGTTGTCAGCCCCGATTGGGGGCAGTGTTTGGCTGCCCGCCCCAGGGTTTGCCGTGAGTCTCCAGAACGTTGAACCGGGCAAATTCTGGCGAAGGAAGCGGAGTTCGCTGCCCACAGAAAATGTGCTTGCCTCATAGAGATAAGCGGCAGACCCGTGTGGGGAGGGTTAAATCGAAATAAATAGAGGGTGTAATTGGCTACTAAATTGGGAGAAAAACTGGACAAATCTGAAACAAAACAAAAAAATATTTAAAAACATGACAAAACCACCATACACAGCTAAGCTGTTCATAGAACACACAAGAGCTGCTACACAATATCTGTGTATATTTAGCCAGACATTTGTTTTTCATATTTTTCCCCATTTTGGTAGCCAATTATACCCCCTTATATTTCCTTCAATTTACCCTCCCTCACAAGCCCGCCGCTCGTCCTCGGAGCCAAGACAGTTTTTCCCGTGCAGGGACAGCCAATCGCCGCCCCCCGATCGGGGCTCTCCGCCAGAGCCGGACACAACCGGGTTTCGAACCGCGCCCGTAGTGATCAACCTGCATTCCGGAGGAATGCCTTTTACCGCTACGCCACCCGAGGCCCTAGGCGCCTCTTCTCTAGCCTCCAGACCAGCAGCTGAGCCGTGCGCTCGGAGGAGGGCTCTTAGTGCAGGAGCACAGCGAATACCCAACCGCCCGGAGGAGTCACCGGTGTGTGACCTGCCAAACAAAACCCTCCCCCGGCAACGCTACGGCGAATCACGCGCCACCCTGCAAGGCTCCCATCTAGTCGACACCGGCATGGGTCAGGATCCAACACCCAACAGTGGGACACATCATTACACACTGGAGCCCAGTCTTAGCAGGATAAGTCACCCGGCAGCACCATCATCATAATATAATATATTCCATTTAGCAGACGCTTTTATCCAAAGCAACTTACAGTAATGAATGCGTACTTTATTCAGTACGTGTGATCCCAGTGGGAATCGAACCCACAACCTAAGCGTTGCCAATGCCATGCTCTACCTACTGAGCCACACAGAACCATCATCAGCATCAAATGGGTTACTAAACTGTATCAGATACGCATTGACATCTTCGCACCTGCAAGCTAACATTTTAAACATTTCGGATGACTGAGAGCTTTTTATACCGCTGCACTGCGGTAGTTTACACATTCACCTGAATAGTCTTCGCAGAGACGGTTGAAAAAAATCAGCTCCAAACGTGCGAGTGAAACCTCCTCGTTCACGTCAACGGTGCCTGAGAGGGCTGCAAATACCACACAAACGTCACGTCTTCGTTCAAACTTGTTTTCGAGCACCACGACAACGGTGTTGTCGCTAAACTCCGTCCTTGTTTCCGCGTCCGACCCAAATCACAGCCGACCCAAATCTACACCCGACAAGAAACTCCTCGTAAGCCTCGCACCTTCACGTGACTTTGAGCGAACGCTGCCAATTTATCTTACAGCGATGTCAATCAGCTGTGGATGCAGCCGTATCGCACTGTATACAGAGGGCTGGCCTGATTGGCTCATTCTTCTTTGCTCTAGCCAGAAACATAACTTGGCTTGATTGGACTCAGAGGACACCAAGTGAAGGAACAGAGCCTACCCTTCTGTCCTTAATTCATCTCTCTACGGGGAACGAGCAGATGCCAAAAAACAAATCACGAGACATTTCTCACTTTTTCATGAAGATTATTTCCCAAGTTTTCTCTGGTCTTGAAATGATAGTGGAAGAGTTGAGATTGAAAAAAATAATCATAATAAATAAAACCACTACTGAAAGTGATCGATTGCAGTATCGGGGAGTCTTAATGAAACCACAGGATTTGTGGTTCGGTGCTAAGAGTAGGCTAATGCATGTGGGGAAATCATACAGTGGCGATCATTGAGCGTTTTTTCGGCGTGTAGATGAACGCCGCGGAGGTGTGCACGCCCAAACGCTGACGAAGAGAGCAGGAGGGGAGTGGTCGGGGGGTTTGGTGTGTGAGTCAGCAAAGCAGCCCCCCCCCCTGGAGGTTTCGGGGGCACGTCGATCCAATGTCACACAAAAACATCCACTTTCACCTTGAGAAGGGTGGCGTGGGTCCTGTGGCCCGGATTGAAGAACGGTTCCTTTCAGCTCTGAATACCCCTTTAGTCCATCTGAACTAGGCATGGGGCGACGCTGCTATTTCTCCAAAATTCATTACTACCCCCCCCCCATCACTCACCTACAGAACATGACGCAGCTCTCGAAGACCTACCACGCAAAACCATGCAGAGCCCCACAATGTACATTCGTAAAAAAACACAAAAAAACAATCGTAATAATCGCGACGATCGTGGTAACAGCGCTAGCGAATGAAAATGAGATGGCGTCGCGGAGACGGCACTCACCCCACCTCTGGGCAGAGGGAAAACTGGACAGGCACAGCGGGCTCGAAATTCGGCAACCTCCCTGCGCAGGAAAAAAAGGTGCCAGGGTAGACACGTGGCACCGACGTGCCCAACCACAGCCCGCAATCCTCACGCCATCCGACGCGCCCCCCACCCCGCTCTCCTCCTCCTCCCTCCACCCGCCCCCCCCCACCCCGCCGCGCAAACCAAAAAAACCTTTTCTTTTTCCTTCTCCTTGTCCTCTTTATTCAAATATGCAACCTTTCTGCGGACGCCACTGCTCCTATGTGTTCTGTACTTCTCCATTTCCATTTGAAAAGCACCCCCCCCACCCTTCCCTCTTTTGCCACTCTCTCCTCTTATCAGCAAATTAAACAATAACGACTCGTGCAACTATTTGGAATAGTGATGGTCGTCGGCGCCGGCACGATCCGGCACACTTTTCAGGGCAGCGGCCGTGGAGTTCTCGTCACCACCGGATTCCTCCGCACCCCTTCTCTCTTTCGCACTTTTTTGCAGTTTGACAGGCACTTGGTACACACACACACGCACACACACACACACACACACACAGAGAAGTGGCCGGAGCAGAAGAGAAAAATGTGAATAATAAATAAATAAGAGAAAGTCACTGTTGCTGGAGAGAGGGAACGCTTTAGCAGCCTCCTGGATTCCTATTGGGCGGCCCGCTGCCATGTGCTCAGGAATCACCAGAGAAGCTTGAACAAATCAAGGAAATGTTCTAATATTAGAAAATGTATCTAGGCAGTGATCGAGCTCCTGACCCTGAAACTCCACCTTCTTTACACTTGAGCCGCACGTATATCACAAGAGCACATTTACATAACAATGACAATAACTGCTGCTGTTCAATACCCTTACACACACAAAGCTTAATATATATATATTCTAGTATGTGTGTGTGCGTGTGAGAATATGTTTATGTGTGTGTGTGTGTGTGTGTGTGTGAGAAAGTGTGTTTGGGTGTGTGTGTGTGTGCGTGTGTGAGAGTATGTTTATGTGTGTGTGTGTGTGTGTGTGTGTGAAAGTGTGTTTGGGTGTGTGTGTGTGTGTGTGTGTGTGAGTGTGTTTATGTGTGTGTGTGTGTGTGTGTGTGTGTGTATGTGTATGTGTGTGTTTGTGTGTGTGTGTGTGTGTGTGTGTGTGTGAGAGAGAGCATGTTTATGTGTGTATGTGTATGTGAGAGCGTGTTTATGTGTGTGTGTGTGTGTGTGTGTGTGTGTGTGCATATGTACACGTGTATGTGTGTGTGTGTGTACCGGTGTTTCTGTGTTTGTGTGTGTGCAAGCAAAATACATGACAGCAGTAACTATCAGCACTGTCCTGCCCCCAGAAGACAGCAGAGTTGTACAAATTGCACGCACATTTTGAAGGTTTCTATAAGCACTACCAACCCGTCTCGAGCAGCTCCTGGGGAACATTTCTGTTTCGAGTTAAACCTGAATATGCTAACTATTGGCAACTACACCCCTCCACATTACTCACTGGCTACGGGCTTAAGATTCCATTATTTATTCTACTGCCATGCTTTTATGTTCAACATTACCGGGCCTGCCAGTTTCCAGAAATGGTCAACCAATCAATCAATCACATTTAATCTGATACAGGCATAGCTTAGTGCTTCTGCCAGTTGATTGTTACAACAGTGCTCAACACATAACAGGACGTTCAAATCCAAGTAATTGGTTTACTCTTTTGTGCTATATGTACAAAAAAATTACATTCAATGTAATAAAATACAATTCAAATGAATCACCTGCTAACAACTAGCAAGCAAAATTATTGTAAAGGGGAAGAGCACATTGCATAATTTATAATACAGTGCATTCAAATACCGTACGTGGATTAGGCTGTTCTGCCATACAGCAAGGCAACTTCAGTTTTAGAATAAAATTATGCTAAACAATGAATCACTTTAATGTAATTTGCCTTTAACCATTTGAAAACTATAAAACAATTGATACATTTTGTAGAGGAATTCATAGCTTAAAAAACGATGTGCACCCTCTCTAGGAAGAGGAAATGGTCCATAAATGTCCCATCTGTGCCTTTGTCGTGTAAATAATATTAGCAATGAGACATGAACGAAGGCTCGGTGACAGGTATAAACAGGCCTTTTCAAAGGTATACGTGGAGGAATGGCCACAGACAATCACACGCCAATGTATGAAAAAATAAGTAGATAAAATTCCAGTTAGAATGAAATATAGCCACGAAATAAGTCAATTCATCATGTCATTGTGATATCTGATCTACTGCACATGATGGGACACTCCAGGTAGAAATATTTCCTCAGCCAACCCTCCACGTGGCTAACTGCAGGGCTTGTCGTGAGAATCGTCATTTTTCAGGAATATGCATACTTGCACAAAAATTGAATATTCACACATCAGGAAACATGAACTTTGTACGAAGGACAAGGAAAACGCATCATTAGGCTACATATTCAAGCAAAGTCCTACTAACGCAGGATTCATATACTGTTGGATTTCCGTATGGAGGGCATTTGGACAAATGAAAAGAAGATAAAAATGAGAGATGCAATGTGCCAATGGTGGCTGGTGCCTGTGGAATCTGAGGAGGCCGGTGAAAGCCTGGGCCCAGATGGGGGGGTGTTGGGGTTAATTATGCATTCATAAGCAGTGTATAAATATGTCTGTGTGTTTATTCACATGTCACTTTTGATTAACCTTTTTATATAGCCTGGCATACACTGTGGCCTGCAGGGTGTAAAATAGTCACTGGCTCTCCTGTAGTACTGTGTGACCTGTACGGTGTAAAATAGTCACGGGCTCTCCTGTAGTACTGTGTGTGGCCTGTAGGGTGTAAAATAGTCACTGGCTCTCTCCTGTAGTACTGTGTGTGGCCTGTAGGGTGTAAAATAGTCCCGGGCTCTCCTGTAGTACTGTGTGTGGCCTGTAGGGTGTAAAATAGTCACTGGCTCTCTCCTGTAGTACTGTGTGTGGCCTGTAGGGTGTAAAATAGTCACAGGCTCTCCTGTAGTACTGTGTGTGGCCTGTAGGGTGTAAAATAGTCACTGGCTCTCTCCTGTAGTACTGTGTGTGGCCTGTAGGGTGTAAAATAGTCACTGCCTCTCTCCCGTAGTACTGTGTGTGACCTGTAGGGTGTCAAATAGTCACAGGCTCTCCTGTAGTACTGTGTGTGACCTGTAGGGTGTAAAATAGTCACTGGCTCTCCTGTAGTAGTGTGTATGCGGGTTCAGGTGGCACAGTGCAAACTCAAGAGGCACAACTGGCAATTCAAAATTGAGGGGAAAAATGGGGGAAAACATTTTTTTCAAATATATTTATATTTGACTATTTTAGTGGGGGAAGCACTGTAGTGTAATTACAGTGTAATGGTTAGAGAGCTAGACTTGTAGCCTAACTAGAGTTGCAGGTTTGATTCCCAGGTGTGGCACTGCCGTTGTGCCCTTGAGCAAAGGTACTTGACCTGAATTGCTTCAGTAAATATCAACCTGTATAAATGGACTGTATCCTCTGTTAAATGACAAATGTATACATAAATTGTAGGAGGGGTTGATGGCAAAGTTGCACTGGGGGCAGTAGGTTGGGTGCATTTTGTCACAAATCTTGTTCGTAAATGTAGTTTTAAAGTCAATATTTAGGAATCCTATATGTGTATTTTTGTAATCCAAAAAATAAGGCCATGGCTGTGCATAAATCTACAAATACTACAAATACCTGCTCCTGGTGAGGTAGATTTTCCATTGATGAAAAATTGAGTTGAGACCACTGCTATGTAGTCTATACTGTTCTTAGTCTATAGCATTTGATTCCCCATTGTTCACTCCCCAGTCTGGACTGGAAAAGGCTGGCTCATACAATCCCTGCAACATCCAATGTTCATTTAGAGCCTGCGTATCCTCAGTCCATCTTTTAATTTTTTTTTTCCTATTTTTTCTTTCTACATTTCCCCCCATTTTTCTCCCAATTTAGTCGCCAATTATCCCCTCCCTCATATTGAGAGCTCGCTGCTGTAGTCCTGAAGCCGGCAGTGACATGCGGCGGAGCACTGCCTCCTCCGAGCCGGAACCCACCAAGCCGTCACCGTAACTCCGATATGCACACAGGGCCACTCCTATACGCAGCGATCTCATATCGGCTTCCTTCCCCCCTCCCTGGGGCAGACAGCCAATTTCTGCCCCCTAGTGGCACTCCCGGCCAAAAAACTGGCACGACATGGTGGATTTGAACCCTGGGTGGCAAAGGCCAGCGTCAGACGTTCTACCGCTACACCACCCTGGAGGCCCTCAGTCCTTGCTTTTATCAGTGTGACGCACATCACCTGCCAGCAAGGAGGAGACCAAGACAGTAAGCCAGGGACCACCCTCGCCGATCAATGCAGGTATGCCGTTACCTTCTGTACGTGAATCATTACCAACCAAATTTAAAAACAAAATGTTTATATATCTCATGTCGATGAGGACTATGGTGAGGAGCTGTAAGAAGGCCTACATGCTACATGCATTCCAATGCCATTTCCAAACATTTTGGCGCCAGACAGCTCTAACAGTGGGCTTGACGTTGCCCAAGTTCAGGGAGAATGGCTTTTTTGGGGGTGGGTGACAATTATGAGAAATACTCCTAATAGATCTCAGTCTAAACACATAGAATTATGGAGGCAGCACATTACAAATTATGCGTGGACAGTTGTCCAAAGACATCAGTAAAAGAGGGGGGAAAAAACAGATTTGTCCACTCGTCAGATTTGAGTGTAAACAAGGCCAAAAGCTATACACATTCAGGAGGGGAAAAAGACAGTAAAGGTGTACACAATTTAACACTGATTTGTTATAATGCCACTTCCCTGGAGAGAAACACTGATTTGTTGCTAAGTCACTCTGAACATGTGTCTGCTAAATAAATTAATGTAAAAAAGAAGAAGAATTTTAAAAACATGCGAGTCAAAAAAACAAAGGTCTTCGTATGTTGCTAGGTAAAAATAGACCAGCCAATCGATCAATGCACTCCTACAATCGAGCCATAATTATACATGCTTCCCTGTAGTTTAAAGTTCCTGACACACAAACGTGCAATACAGAACAGAATCATTCCCATGAGGATGCTGGCCGGGAGCCCGATCGGAGGCGGCTTTTGGCCGTCCGCCTCAGGTGGTGGCGGATGGATAGTCGGCACAAGCTCGCCGAGGAGCAGTAGGGCGTTCCTTAAACAGAAGTTGGGTGAAGTTCAGTTTTGGGGGAGGTGGATAATAGCTCAAACTGGAGGACGGGCAGCAGGCTCATGAGGGGAGGGCGAATCTAAATAAATAGAAGGTTGGCTACTAAATTGGGAGAAAAACTGGGAAAAATTAGATCATAATGATAATAATTCCTATGAGTTATTTAATTGGATTACCATAACCCAAAAACTGATCGTAGTGTACATAGTGTGATCAGAGTGGGGACATACTTTGTGCACACTCTTTTTCATGTGTGTGGACCACCACAATGCTGCTTAGGTCAATTTATAATCCTGCACTAAATTTCATAAAGTAAAGCGACTTTCAGTTTTTTTCCTGTAGGCCTTGAGTCAAGGGTTGACAGGGTGCAAGACAGCAAGCAAAGACAAGTAAGGTTTTTAGCAAAACATTTTTTTTTTTCTTTCTCTGCAAGTGCTTTATTTCTGATTGTGAAAGGTCACTACCTTATTTCAACTTTGCTTCAGTGAGACTTACATTTTTAGATTTTAATTTAGTGGCATTTCCCTAATGGTTCTGTTTTGTTTTAGAACATTTTGTTCCGTCTGGCTCCGTTAGCTAATGTTCTATTCTGCTGTTTTAATAAATAATTTGTTTATACTGTAGCCATACATAAATCTGTCAGCAACACACCTCCGTTAAATCAATATTTAAGTAACCAGGAGTCTCTAAGCACTCCTCCACTATTGCACATCCTACGTATTATCTAGGGTACACCTGTATTCTATTATAAAATAATACAGATTACCATACAGAAATTGCGTAAGAAAGAAATGTGTTTAAAAATGAGCAGATACAGTTTCAGATATGCCTGCACCGGGTTCTGCTCCACTGAAAATGTCCCAATAAATAGAATAACAGGAAGGTGTACCCAGGATAATTAGATTGATATTTTTCAATCTATACATTCTCTATGTGCGTGTTAGTTCCAATAAAAAATAATTTTACGTTAGTCCCTGAGCTGTGACCTGAACAAATGACAGCTTCGACTAAATCTGAAGCGAATTTGACAAGCGCTCCATTCATGGTTAACGTTAGTCGATTATAGCTAGAATGACCCCACAATTAACGGCTACCTCACAACCGAACGTTACCAAGCTTGCATAATTCAGCGAACTTAGAGGCCATTTAAATAATGGTTGTTGGCAAGTGTAGAAAGTAAAGACATTTGTTCATCTGTAAATTTATATATTTACGGGCAAGCCTAACGTTAGCTGCCTAGTTACCGACACCACAGGCCCCCAGTTTAGGAGCTAACGCCAGAGCGTAAAGTACGCACGCTAGCTAACATTCTGGACACATGGGACACCCTACCAAAAATGAAAACCTCTCTAAACTTTACAGAACGCACGTTTCATTCCGCGTAAAACCACATTACGGGAAAAAATCTGGAAAACTGCCCTGAAAGATAAGGAAATTCTGAAAGCCTCATAACTTTACCACGAAACGTTTCCCAAACACCCAGGGAACACTTTGCAAGTTTAGCTAAAATTGTTGGATGGCTGACAAGTTCACTGGATAGCAACTGGATAACTTTTGCTACAGCTAACTTATTCGAGCTCATTGCCTCACATTTAGTCTATTCCTAAAATTACCCAACTAGATAATATACCTAGCATGCTACTGTAGTTCGCAAAGTCTATCAACTATTCAACTATTAGCAAACAAACTTACTAAGAAAGGTTGCTGGTTAGCTAGGTAGTATTACCTAACGTTAGCCGACAGGCTACATTTTTGCACTTGGCTAGCTGGCGATACAACATTAACGTGATCTAAAAATGTTAGCCAACTGTATTCGACATTGTACCCCAAAACACAACAAAGTTATTCGCCAACTTTATTAAACTAGGCTTAACGTTACACGCGTCCTACGCCCCTCTACATTATTCAATCAAAAATAAAATGACACTGATGAGTATAACATTAAAGTTTTCCAGGCGGATTTCTCATCGGCGCAAAGTTTCATGCGGTTCTGCAGAGTTGTCGGCATGTGTTATTTGGCATGCAAACTACAAATGACTGTATGTTGGTAGCTCGCTAGCCTGCTCGCTAGTCAGCACACACTTGTAGCTGTACTTCCTTCCACCATTTTCCAGTTTCGGTAACGTTACAAATTAAATGTGCAAGAACTTTAAAAAATAATAAAACTCACCCGCAAAATAATTCTTCCAAATTCTTTCGTTCTTATTGCGCTAATCACGCGTCTGTGTTGTAATCGTTTCCTTGCTAGGCAGTTCGTTATCGACCAGGCATGGAATCGTCCTTTTCCCCTTCCTTTTACTTTTTTTCTCTCTCTCCGAGCGCTCGCTCTCTATCTCTCTCTCTTTCTCTCTCGCACACTCTCTCTCTCTTTCTGTCCAGACGAGCGGTGCCACACGAACGCTACGGAAACATACGAATACAGTCGGGAAAAGTCGAAAGAGGCCGGCACGGGGCGAAAATGTGAAACGTCGTGCATTTGGGATGATGATGCAATAATTAAACAAGATCAATCCTTGATTGACTTTCCTGTAGTGAACTCTTCCCGTGCATGCATATCTATGGTATTAATTCGATTTATTTGGAGCATTCCACTGATGGAGAATACTGTTGCACTAGGCAACAGTCTCATGCCTGTTTGAAGTGTTTGTCAATCAGGCAAGTATTGTTAATCCATATTGTTAATAAGTATTGTATACATTTGAGTCTTTCTGTGCATCTACATCAAGGACATTGTAAAAATATTACAGTAAAGAATGAGCCAATTAATCTGCCATGCAATAACTTTATTAGAGTTCAATCTGTGACTGAATGGGGGACACACAAGGACACATTTTGATTCATTTCCTGAGTCCAGAATGGGCAAGATTTGTGTGGAACAAAATATAGGTCACAGGAGGTCTTAAATGGCCCATTTTAAAATTAAATTGTTTGCTGTAAATCATATCTGCAGAGTTCTCTACGGTGTCACTTGTTTCTGCTTACTTTCAAAACACAGCAGCAATTGAAAACATTTGTCATGTCTATTCCCCTGTTACATTCCAAGTCCGTAGAAATAAACTCTTTCCTAAAGTGAAAGAAATCCATATTTAAAAATATGAGAATCATTTTAATTGCAACAAGCCAAAACCAAAGTAATAAAGGACTTGGAAATCCAGGTGTACAGGTACAACAGGAAGTTGGCCAGCGTTGGAGATATTCATAATTTTCCTTTAGTCTTTTCTCTGCAACGCAGAAGTGCTGATCCCATAGAAAACAGAATTCTTTAACCTTCTCCAGAGCAGGTGTAAAAATGTTTTCTCTTTTTCCACAGGTCTTCATAGATTTTCAGACATACTTGCACGTGCGTATTTAGAAATGTGTTGGATGCCAGTTGGAATGTAATTCCCTGCATTGGTGCAAACACTCCCAAATTAAATAAAAACGTGCAGATCTCAATTTTTGTGACAATTATAGCGAGGGTAATGGTTGACTACAGCTGTTGAACAGCTACTATGAAACAGCAAAACCACCTACACGGGACTTCAGAATTTCAGATAAAATCAAGGTATGACATATGTACCTTATGGTAAACTCAGAAGACAATCAGAAGGTTATATGTAATGTTGATGATTTTGGATGATGAATGTTCACTGAATAGTATAATTTAACAGATCTCAATGCAATTCAAAAAAAAAAAGAGAATAGTGGGTATTTTATTTTATTCTCCAGTAAAGTTAAATGTACAGGGGGGGGAAAAAAACCCAGAACTCCTGTTTCCAAATTAACAATTAAATTAGTAATCCCAATGGTTAAAACGCTTGAGAGCACACTGTAAGATGCAGTGCCTGTAAACCAGTGCTTTGGAATGTCATAACTAGCCTTTGAGAGGCCCAAGGCGAGGTGCTGTGTCTGGCATGTAATGCATGTAGGAGGGGGTGGTGTGTGGGGGAGCTTTGTGCCAGCAAACTGGACACATTTCTTTTTTTTTTTAAGTGCTTAGGGAAAAGAAAGGCAAGAAAAAAAGAGAAAGACGAATCGGTGCGGAACCGAACAAATCAAGAATCTGGGGCACAAGAATGTACGCCGAGTTGAATAGATGCAACTGAGGGAAATACATTTTCCAAATCTCGTATTTTGACATGTCATATTGTAGTCAAGGACCACAAAATGCTGTGATGGGAAAAACCAATGGTTTCTAGTGCCTCCCAAACTAGAGCGATCATTCCCGTTCGTCTCCGTTGAACACACACAGGTTCATCATCACTTACAAGATGTCAGGTATTTGAAGACAAGAAACCTCGTCTTTGGAAACAGCACTAATGACAAAACCATCACCTGAAAAAGATGTTGTGGTCGACTCTTTCTGACTTCAGTCTCATATCAGAATGTTACTAAAGTCTAATGCCACCGAGCGGGGTCCCAGTCAGTGTGGTCCCAACATCACCCACAAATGATTTGATTCCTAGAATGACTGAGCAGACATTCTTCAATTTTGAATTGTATGGATTTAATTAATTCACTACCTTTTACATTTTCTTGCCTGACAATCTGTTTTCCCATTTATGGCTTCCAAAAGACATCACTTTCGTGGATTAACGGTGGCAAGAGTGGATAAACCTAAAAAAACCCTAGCGCAACATTCATGGGAGAACGGCAGTGAGATCAACAGAGACTAAAAGGTGGCGATATCCGAAAAGGTGTGAAGTCAGTTGCCGTCTGTAGTCCTAACACGTTGTAGGACACGGCTTCCAATGCCAGGGACACGTCTAGTTGCAGAAAGGCAAAGTTTAAGCGCAACATCTGCTGCTAAAACCGGAGCCAAGAAGCACATTGACCAAAAGCAAAACCTTCTGTCAAGGCCAGAGTCATGAACTAGGGTGCTGGATGAGAGTGCATTCTTCCTACTGCAGTACGTGAGGAATGGAAGTTAAGCCACTGCCAGGGAAAACATTCTTTTTTGCACCACATAACCAGCCCCACCTCTCGAAAACCCTGCCGGGAAAATGGGAAGGAAATAAATCCATGCAGTACCAGAACTCTCTCTCTCTCTCTCTCTCTCTCTGACTTTTCTATCAACATGCTGCACAGAAACAAAGAACCAGGAGGAACTCGGTGTACGCGTTTACCAGATGTGAAGTTAAACAGAGTGCACAATTAGCGAGCAAGACCCCCAGTGAAATTTAAAGAGCCACTTGACGTCCATTTAAAAATGACAGTTACATGTTTCATAACCTTTCCTCTCAGTGCATTAGGTACGGAGGCGGTTTGGTCAGGTGGCGAGCGGAACAGAGAATAATTAGCGAGGAGTGCAGTAAATAAATGTAGACCAGTGACTGTCAGCAGGGGGACCTTGCCCAGGTAAAATTCCATTATGATTAAAATATGGTAATATTCATTTAAAGCCATCCACCTGAGACTGCTCAGGTTAGCAGAACGCAGGAGACAGAAAATTAAAAAAGGACGAATGTCAATCACTGGCGACCGAACAGGGCTCTTCGAGTAGCACGTCATTCCCCGCTGTCATTTCGGCATAATAGTGCCAATTATTATGCTAATTGTACATCATGCAATGAGACTGTAGCCAACAGGCCCTCCAAAGGATCCAATTACAAACCAGTTCGACCGAGTGCCCAGATTCAGTCTCGCTTCACATGCATTGCATTAATTTAGCAGACGCTCTTATCCAGAGCAACTCGCGATGTGAGAGAACGCTGTGGATTTTAACACCTTTAAAAAGTGCAACCCTAAATTTGAGATCACAAGTATAAGCAAAGTGAAAGATTACTCGGGAGAATAAGTGATATTCGAATGTGAATCCCAGTTTAAAAGTACCCATTTGTGGAGGGAAGGCTAGCCCAGTCAGCATTGCGTGTGAGAGTCAGTTTGAGCAGTTTGCCCTCTCATGGTAAAAATAGGTACACGACCATAAGCCTCTCAATAAATGTTTTTTTTAGAAGCTAGAAGTGCACGTTTTAAAGTGTAGCGAGAATTTGTGGTTTTACAATCATAGTTTTGCACAAGGGCAAAAAATAGAAAAGTCAGGACACTGTCTGCATTTCATATCAAACGCCATCTGCAAATAATTTATTATAAAACACTGTTAGGGAACAGCAACAAAAAATAAAAAAATAAAAAAAACTTTAAATAAAAAGTTAAATCCTTCACACCAACCAGGACCAGCGGCAACAAAGCACTGTAATCCAGGAGCCACACAGTGGGAACATGCCTGACAAAATGAACTGAACAAAACGTAACAGAATCAGTACATCACCAATTACCCATGTGCACAGGAGAACGTTAGTCCTCAACTTCAGCATTTCTCAATTGTATTACCAAGCCCACAAAATCATACAAAGTTTTTTTGTGTGTGTTTTTTTTTTTTTGCATACTTGTGATTGTGTACATTTACCGTTCCACCTGTGACTTTCTCCAATTGAACTTTAGGAAGCAGTGTTCTAAGAATGAACGGGTAAAGTTCAACCTAATGAATCAAAACTCAAGGGCCAAAAGGAGCTGCTGTTTAAGAGTTCAGACGGTTATGACCCATGACGCATCTTTTGATGGTTTATTGAGAAACGATACAGGCTCGATGCCATCTGCGCACTTCGATATCTCTCCGGCTCGCCTCTAAACCACAAACAAACTGACTGGGGTGGAACGCTTTCAGTTGAAAGCCGATTTAGGTGCAGCATTAACACAGATGTGAGACCACAGCTCCGTGTGCACATCTAAACAGAAACCGTACATGTACACAGAGGTTCATGTTGAATATTCACGGAGAAGATAAAAGCACATTTTTATTGAAAAAGAAAACCTGAGCCCAGTTTGTGGTTCGGATGACGATAAAGAGCCACGGTGCCCTAAATAAGAGTGCGAAGGGCCACCATCTCATCAATGTCATCAACACACTGCCTTTCAGACACGAATCACAGCACACAGGGAGGGGAAATACTACCCAGAAAACCGTGCAATCAAGTATGATGTGCTCTCGTCACATGCAGCATGCGTCTGACAGATATTCAAAAAAATAATAACTAAAGGCAAATATATATACCAAACCCAACAACTGACGGTTTACAGTATCATAAAATATGTCAAAACCTTTACATGACAGTGTTCAGATGCAGACACTTTGTAATACAGGAACCACGCACTACATTATCCCAAAGGGAGTGGTTTCATCGAGTAGAAATACAGGATTACAAAAAGCGATTGGTTTTCTTTTATTATGTACAGAGCACATGCTTCTTTCTGAATTGTTCGAAACACTGTAAACAGTTTATAAGACATCATACAGGCAGTGATTTCATGGGCCGCTGGTACGCCTTCCTCGCGAATCAAACATATCCGGCACGTTATCCCGTATCAAACTCCAATATGTTACCATCCAGTTTTCTACAGCTCCTCAATACTGAATGAGCCAATTTAGAATCCTACATTTAATGCAGAATTTTTTTCCCCCAGAGTTGGTTATTTTCCAGTACAAATTCAGCATGAGATTTATAGCCAACGCATCTAACTTGTTCACAATTGTGCCAGAACAGAGCAAGTGTAACCACACGGCATCACTGACAATTTGATATTCTGCTTGAAGACGCGTCTCGTGTCATTGTGACTGAGGCCCATTCTTCACTGCCGTTGTTCCACACAGACAGTGTGACACCCCTAACACTTGAACGTCAGCTGGTGCGAACATTTTTATCAAGTTTGGTCCAGAAGCATATGGCATACAATTTCATGACAGTGCAGCTTCCAAACAGCTACCATATCAAAATATACATACAGAAACACTTGTACAGTACATTGTACATTGTACAGTACAAAAGATTAAAAAGTGTCTGTCGAATCCAGGGTTTGGAAGGAATGGGGCATTCCTGTTTTTTGTTCTTTTTTTTTGTTTGTTCTTTTTTTACTTTCTTCATCAGAATAGTTTGCCTTGAATGTAAGCAAGTGCACCGTACCCCAATGTAAACATTGATTGTATATCAATAAAAAGTTAATACTTCAAATATATAAAAAGGCCAGAATTAGGGGCTGAGAAAAAGGGATATGGTGACTTTGGAAAAGCGAATAGCGCACAGCAGATTGTGGCGTGTCAGAACTCAGGGAGCCGGGCAGCATTCAAAACTGGGATGACCATGCGAAAACTACCTTTCTGAAGCTTTAGTGCCACATACAATCCCAGGCTAATTCACACTCCTGTGTTCTGAGCGTCGTTCAACAAAACACATTTCCTGGGATGCGCGAGATCAAGCCGTAACTCATGTACGGAACAAGCACTAAAGCACTTTAACGTGGGCTACAAGCTAAGGAAACGCTTTTTCTTTTTTTTTTTTTTTGCACAGAAATCCATTTCCAGCTTCAACTGACTGCGGTACACAGGCTGCAACAGCAACGGCAAGAGAACTGTAGCCAATAGCTGTTAGGGGGTCCCACAATGACAGACCCGTGCTTAAGAACAAGCAAGCGCACATTGCCATGCTTGAGACTAGAGAAATCTCTTCGACATATTCAATTAAATTAAGTATGTTGATCACAGTTATATTAATTAATATACAGTACTTACAACTCGTATCAGTGTTATAAAAAACGAATCTCCAATGTAACTTTTTAAGGTGAACGGAGTATACTGTAGCACTAAAGTAATAGCTTAACAACTGTCATACAGTGCGACAGTAAATTAGTCATTAGTGTGGTGCAGATAAGATTTAGCGCGTTCAGTATCTCCATATTTCCATACTTGTTCCTATAATCCCTGTATAACATTTTATGCATAGTAACGCACAATTTCCTAACATCTACCGAGTGTTTCTAAGTATGCGCTAAAATGTTCCAGGGCACACTACACTGAAAGGGGAACGTTGTCCCATCCTCGGGGTTATCTTGCCGTTTTGCAGTATTCTAGTCACAAACCGTGTTGGAAGGCCAATTTGCATCGAATATCTTCAATCGTTTAAAAACGACACAAGCAGAAATCTGTCCAAGTCAACAAAGGAGACAAATCACAATAGAACCACAGTAGTGAATGTGATATATTTAGTACCAATATTTATGGAACAGGCCGTGTGTAATATGATATTACCCCAGAACTGCTGTGTGTGTAGATCAGGGGAAATGCTCCAATAACTATTCATCAGAGTTGCCTTGGATCTAAAGAAAGGTTTTGATACCAGCGAAACGAAAAACAAAAGTACCAAAGTTTGCGTTTGGTTTAGTGAAAATCCCCAGGAGCCACATGTAGCTTTCTTTTATTTTAATTATTATATATATTTTTTTCTCTTCAGATTTTTCTTTTTTTTTCCCAATTTGGTAGCCAGTTACTCCCGCTGTGCTTCGTTCAATCCCCTCCCTCGTAGTTCGCTGCCGTAGCCCTGTGACCGGCAGTGACAATGGCGAAGCGCCGCCTCCTCCGAGACAGCACTCGTCGTGCTGTCGACTGTAATTCCGGCACCCCAGAACCACTCCTGTGCGCAGCGAACTGTGTCGGCATCCCTCCCCCCTCCCTGGGGTGGACAGCCAATTGCTGCCCCGGTGGCACTCCCGACCAGAGCAGACTCTGGCGTGACGGGGAATCGACACACTAAAATGTTTTCTAACTAAAATATCCAAGAGATCCTGGGCAAGATTTGTTCATAAGCGAAAGTTCAGAGTGAAAGCCTTTTACAGAATTAGCTGTTTCAGTTTCTATTCTACACTACAGAATTTAGATATTAGATTTAATAGTCATGCCTACTTCTTATTCCCATCCCAAGCCAGCAAAACAATTTTAATCCATTCTAATACTCGGTACAAAATTTTCCATCATAAAAACAGAAAAGTGAGTAATCTATGTAATATCTATCTGAACTTCAGCTGAAGATGCAATTACACCAGTTTAAAAATATTGTCTAAATTTATATTTTTTAAAAACCTGACATTGGTCATATTAAACTGAATACATAAAATACTGTTAAAACAACACGTTGTGCCGTGTCACAAAACACCACAGAGCTGGCCGTTTGGTCAACAGCGGTTTTTCATATTTTGGCCCCCGTTACAAATCCTAACAGGTTATAAAAGTAATAAATAAGTCCTGGAAAAAGGTCCAGCTTCACCAGTCCTTTTTCCTTTCCATATGAAATATTTACAAATATGACGTTTAGGCTACAATGTAATCCCAAAAGGACTCCACTTCAATAAACCCGAATGTGAGGCAAAAAAAAAAAAAAAAAAAAAAAAAAAAAAAAAAAAAGATTCTTCTTTTGAAAATGCTATTTGGCAAAGGACTTCTTCCTTCAAAATACGGGAGAGGCAGGACGCATCCTGTGAAAATATGGCCATTTGTGTTTCTCTTTTTGTCCCGCTGCTGATGATGAACCCTCAGTCTTTGAGCTGGTCTCTCCGTGGACCGGAGCGCTCCGAGACAGAGTTGCCTGTGCCTCGCGCCTGGTCTGACGCGGCCCACTGGACACTGCCTCTGTGTGGTGACGCTGTGGCCTCTGCTCTGTTACAGGAGCTCAGCTCGGAGAGAGCGGCCCCTAGGGAGACAGTGGGCCCCTGGGAGACAGCGGGCCCTTTGGAGACAGCGGGCCTTTGGAGACAGCGGGCCCTTTGGAGACAGCGGGCCCTTTGGAGACAGCGGGCACCTGGGTGAGAGTGGGCCCCTGGGAGACAGCGGGCCCCTGGGAGACAGCGGGCCCCTGGGTGAGCGGGCCCCTGGGAGACAGCGGGCCCCTGGGAGACAGCGGGCCCCTGGGTGAGCGCGGGCCCCTGGGTGAGCGGGCCCCTGGGTGAGCGCGGGCCCCTGGGAGACAGCGGGCCCCTGGGAGACAGCGGGCCCCTGGGTGACGCGGGCCCCTGGGTGAGCGTGGGCCCCTGGGCCTCCTGCTCTCCTCCTCCGCCTCGGAGGGCTCCTCGCTCTCGGACCCCTGCACGGCGATCTGGGGCACCTGGGTGACCCTGTTCACCGGCGGCTCGTCGCCGGACCTGGGCCCCGGCCCCACGATCCAGGCGGCCTTGAACTGCGCCCGCGTGGGGGGCGGGGGCGGGGCGGTCGCCGTCTTCTCCTCGGGCTCGTCGAAGCTCACCTCCTGCACCGCCTCCTGCTTCTTGAACGGAGTCGCGGCGCTCCGACAGGTTGAGCTTCCTCATCACGACCACGTCCTCCGCGCGCTCGCCGCCCCAGTCGCGCAGCAGCCGCTGGACGCCCAGGTACCCGCCGAGCCGGCTGTGCTCCCCCCCGGCGTACAGGGAGGGGGGCCCGCACGTCGCCGCCGCCCCCCCCCGTCGCCCTCGCCCTCGCCCGGCCCGTCGCACTCGCAGTGCGGCACCTCCAGCGTGTGGCGGCGCGAGCCGTACGGCTTCTTGTCGCCGTGGTAGGCGGCGGACAGCTTCTCGGCCGACTGCACCCTCTTGAGCAGCGGGGAGCGGGGCGGCTCGGCGCTGCGCGGGCGCACCATGTGCCGCACGATGGTCGGCGGCGACAGCGTCTTGCCGTGGAACGAGTGCAGGGTCTTGGCGACGCCCGGCAGGGGCGAGGGCGAGCGCTGCGGGGACACGGGCTGCGGGGACGGGTTGCAGGCCAGCGGGGAGGGCGGGATGCTGCTGGTGGACTTGCGGCGGCCCACCTTGGTGTAGCGCTGGCCGCCGAGCTTGGGCCCCAGGCCGTGCAGGGAGCTGGGCCGGATGTGCGCCGCCGGGCTGCTGGGGGAGCTGGAGCACGGGGACGTGCTCTGGGGAGAGCTGGTGTCTGAAACGCACAAGTGCACAAGAGCAGGTTTAATGAGGCCAGAGGTAGGGCGCTGTACGTCATCGAGGTTAAATGGTTCTGTGTGGCTCGGTAGGTAGACCGTGGTTCTGTGTGGCTCAGTAGGTAGAGCGTGGTTCTGTGTGGCTCAGTAGGTAGAGCGTGGTTCTGTGTGGCTCAGTAGGTAGAGCATGGTTCTGTGTGGCTCAGTGGGTAGAGCGTGGTTCTGTGTGGCTCAGTAGGTAGAGCGTGGTTCTGTGTGGCTCAGTAGGTAGAGCGTGGTTCTGTGTGGCTCAGTAGGTAGAGCGTGGTTCTGTGTGGCTCAGTGGGTAGAACGTGGCGCTGACAACGCTTAGGTTGTGAGTTCGATTCCCACTGGGACCACATATACTGAAAAATGTATACATTCACTACTGTAAGTCGCTCTGGATAAAAGCGCCTGCTAAATGGAATATATTAATATAGTATACTATCTGCTTATATTAAATGGAAATTGTGACAGGTCAAAATTCTGAGTGGCTAGTGAATTTCTTCATCCACTAGTTCAGTTGAAGCCCTGCAATCTGAAACAAATCATGACAATCCTTCATCAATTGCCTCGCCAAAAACAGCCTTCGAACAAAGAGAGCCTCCTAAAATGGCGCAGTACGTTTCAGAAACACGTGCGGATGTGTAGGTGTGAGCTCACCGCCGGCGTGGTCGGGAGCGGGGCTGCGGCAGGGCGTGGACGGGCCGGGGGACAGGCTGTGCGTGGGGGAGCCCGGCAGACTCTCGCTGGACGACACCGAGTGGTGCAGCCCGGAGGAGAAGCTGCGACTGCCGTGCATCACGGTGCTCTGCTTCGACAGCTTCTTCAGGATGCTCCGCCTACGGCTGGGAGAAACCAGACACAGTCCGTCTGTACGGCCTACCGGCAAACCACGGACGCTGTCCCGTCTGTCTGTCTATCGGCAAACCACAGACACTGTTCGTCTGTCTGTCTATCGGCAAACCACATACACTGTCCGTCCGTCTGTCTATCGTCAAACCAGACACTGTCCGTCTGTCTACCGTCAAACCATAGACACTGTCCGTCTGTCTGTCTACCGTCAAACCACAGACACTGTCCGTCTGTCTGTCTGTCTGTCTACCGTCAAACCACAGACACTGTCTGTCTGTACCGTCTACCGGCAAACCACATACACTGTCCGTCTGTGTCTGTCTACCCTCAAACCACAGACACTGCCCGTCTGTAATGCCTATCAAACCAGACAGTCTGTTTGGAATGTCTAACATCAAACCAGACACAAGTCTGTAACATCCAATATCAAACCACAGACCTGTTGTAAAATTATTATCAAACAACAAACTACTGGTCAACTTAATACTGTCCATAGACAAGTCATTTTCCATAAAATATAAACTATTTTCTCAACACCTTCAGGATGCCTGGCCTTGTGCTGTGAGAAACCAGACAGTCTGTTTGTAACGTCTCACACAACACCACACAGTATATCTGTAATCCCCAACATCAAAACACAGACATGTTTGTAATGGCTACTGCCAAGCAACAGAGACCACTGCCAGCGTATCACTGAACACACAGACAACACCATGCTCCATTAAAATAATACAGATATTTTTTTTTAAAGTGGGACACCAAAAGGCGATTTTTTGCTGTGATACTAGGCACATGTGTATCATGCCGACATTAGATCACAGGACATGTGATAAACTTTTTTTTTTTTTTTTTTTACGAATTTCCCTTCCATGCAAAAACTGCAAATGAAGTTACTCATTTAAAACACCAGGGGGAGCCTGGGGACTGGAATATTGTTCATTGCAGGAGGTACAGGGAAACAGATCGGCAGCACAGGCCAGGAACAGATAAGTGATAAAGTCTGCAGGAGAGACAAAGAGATGCAGTGTCTGTAGTTCTGACCTGTCCTGATTGTCCCTCTTCTTGCTCTTCTTGCTGCGGCGCGCCATCTTGCCCTTGCAGCTGGTTTTGCGGGCGGGGCCGATCTTAATGGACGTGTTCTCCAGGGCCGTCGTCTGCAGCGCCACTTTGTTACCGCTCTGCGTGTGACAGGAGGAGACAGAATGAGCGCCCGGCCCGTGTGTCAGGTCAGCGCTATGAACCCTGTGTCTCCTGGGTTAGGGCTATTAACCCTGTGTGTGTCTGGGTCAGGGCTATGAACCCTGTCTCTCCTGGGTCAGGGCTATGAACCCTGTGTCTCCTGGGTCAGGGCTATTAACCCTGTGTGTGTCTGGGTCAGGGCTATGAACCCTGTGTCCCTATGTTTCCTGGGTCAGGGCTATGAACCCTGTGTGTCTGGGTCAGAGTTATGAACTCCATGTCCCTGAGTCAGGGCTATAAACCCTGTGTGTCTGGGTCAGAGTTATGAACCCATGTCTCCTGGGTCAGGGTTATGAACCCATGTCTCCTGGGTCAGGGCTATGAACCCTGTTATGAACCCATGTCTCCTGGGTCAGGGCTATGAACCCTGTGTGTCTGGGTCAGGGCTACGAACCCCCCTCCCTGTGGGTGTTGACAGTACCTTCAGCAGAAGCTCCACCACCTCCGTGTGCACCAGCCCCTGGACCGACTCGCCGTTCACGTGCGTGATGAGGTCACCAGCCCGCAGGCCCGCCTCGTGGGCGGGGCCGCTCTCCTCCACGCTCTGCAAGACGGAAACGGGTTCGGCGAGACGGTGAGAAAACGCAGGAGCGGAGCGCCAGGAGCAGGGCTCCCTCTCAAATCAGATCTGCACTTTCCATAACATTCCAATGACACATTTAATGTTTTCAATTAAACATGTAATTACACATTTTTTGGCGACCGACGTTTGGTTGCCAGTGCAAATACACATCTCATTGTGTGTGTGTGTGTGTGTGTGTGTGTGTGTGTGTGTGTGTGTGTGTGTGTGTGTGTGTGTGTGTGTGTGTGTGTGTGTGTGTGTGTGTGTGAGGACAGCCGTGGCAGGTGGCAACAATGGTAGGGGGCAGGGGAACAGACAAGGACTAAAAGAGAAAAATGGGACCTTTCCTGGTTAAATAAAGGTTAAATAAATGTAAAAAATTGCGGCAACGTTATCGGAAAAAAAAAAAAAAAAAAAAAAAAAAACGGTTACATGGAATCTGAAATTTCCACGACAGAATGATTTTCAAGGTTTTTCCCTGCCACGCGGGAGCCCTGCAGAAGAGGCCTCCGGCCCCATGACTCACCCAGACCATGTGGTGCACGGTGTAGACGTCGCTGTCGCCCATGTAGACGCGGATGGCCCTCGGCGTGAAGCCAAACTTCTTCCCGGAGATGTGCACCACGATGGGCGGCCGCAGGCTGCTGATGCTGAGGGACAGGCTGCGGTTGGGGGAGGAGTCCCGAGACGACGGGTTCGAGGACAGCGAGTGTGGAGAGATGGGGCTCGTCTGCACCCCGCCCGCCATGTCATCTGTGTGGGGGGGGAATTGGAGGTCAGCTCAACAAAACAGCCCCACCACCGCTACGCTAAGAACTACGCTCCATTTTTCAAAAGCAATTTCCGACAATTATAATGTCAAGCTTAAAGGTCCAGTGTCTTGGCTGTTTTCCCCCATTTTTTCTCCCAAATTTAGAAGCCAATTATAGCCTCTTTTTCATGTCAATTATCCCCCCCCTCACCGAGAGTTGGCTGCCGTAGTCCTGAGACCGGCAGTGACATGCGGCAGAGCACCGCCTCCTCCGAGCCGGAACCCGCCAAGCCGTCACCGTAACTCCGGTATGCACACAGGGACACTCCTATACGCAGCAAGCTCGTATCGGCTTCCCTCCCCCAGTCCGGGGTGGACAGCCAATTGCCGCCCAACTCCCGGCCAGAGCCGAAACTGGCACAACCTAGGTGGAATCGAACCCCGGTCGCAGTGGCCAGCGTCGGACGTTCTACCGCTACAGCCCCGGGAGGCCCAGGTCCGGTGTGTTAACGGGCTCCCTACCTGCGGTGATGATCAGAGACAGGGCGGACACCGAGGCAGACTTGGGGAATTTTCCGGCGGAGGGGGGGCGCTGCCTGTCGGGCGTGTCCAGCTGGTGTCCGTAGCGCCGTGGGGCCCCCGGCTCCCTGGGGGAAGAGTGCTTGGTGCCGGTGCTGTTACTGCGCAGCCGGATCCTCTGCAGGCTGGACACCACCACCTCGGCTGCAACGCAGACGCACATAAACACCCCTCCAGCACAACACCTGGGCCTGTGGGCTTCTGTGGGGCTCAGCAGGTAGAGCGTGGTTCTGTGTGGCTCAGTAGGTAGAGCGTGGTTCTGTGTGGCTCAGTAGGTAGAGCGTGGCGCTGACAACGCTTAGGTTGTGGGTTTGATTCCCACTGGGACCACACATACTGAAAAACGTATACATTCACTACTGTAAGTCGCTTTGGATAAAACCATCTGGCATATATAAAATCGCATACATTATATTAAATTAAAAACAAACCACTTTTACCACAGTTTTAAAGTCCTTCATATGTTCGAGATGGGGGAAATTCTGATAAACAAATACACAAAAGTAGTAGGTTTGAGGTGTGGCTGATCGAACAGGTTGGGAAAGTAAACCGGGTGCTATTTCGATGATCACTTCGAATCGAAGTGTCATTTTAGGCAGTGTGTTATGAGAGCGGTGTGGCGGCTGGGCCAGGCCAGGCCGTACTCACCCTCGTCGTCGGTGGAGAAGGCGAAGCGGGGCATGGTCTCCAGACTGTGGGTGCTGCTCATGACCAGGGGGCTGGCGCTGCGCTCCGACTGGGACGAACTGGACGAGGCCCGCGGACGCAGGCTGCAGCGGACAGAGAGAGAGAGACCCGTCAGTAGAGCTGAGGCGCCAAGCACAACACATCCCACAAACACACAACACCGCTCATAGTGTGTCCATGCTACGGTTTGTGTGCACAAGGGCCAAGCCAATTTCCATGACGACTGATTTACGTTATATTGCACTGTATTAGGGTTAGCGACACGGGCTGGCAGGCGGAAGGTTGCTGGTTCGAATCCCAGGAAGGCCAAACGGAAAAACAATGAACTGGAAACTAGGGATGCTAGTTCACTTCCTGGGGCACTGCGGAAGTGCCCTTGAGCAAGGCACTGAACCCGCTACACTGCTCCAGGGGCGGCGTTACTATGGCTGACCCTGTGCTCGGACCTCTCTTAGGAGAGATATGCTGCCGGCTGGCAGTGTAGTTTAATGGTTGTAATGTAATGGTTAGGGAGCTGGGCTTGTAACTCAGAGGTTGCTGGTTCAATTCCCAGGTGGGGCACTGCTGTTGTAACCTTGAGCAAGGCACTTAACCTGAATTGCTTCAGTAAAATATCCAGCTGTATAAATGGATTGTATGTTACAAAAATAAAAAATAAAAAATAAAAAGTCAAATGTGTAAGTTGCTCTGGATAAGAGCATCTGCTAAATGCCTAAAAAATGTAAATGTAAAAAACTTTGTGTGTAACATGGCAAAAATAAAGAATAAAGGATATTATTGAGCGATGTGCGTTTGCCCCTCACCTCCCCCTGTGCCCGGCCTGTCTCTGGTCCCCGCTGCCCCCGGGAGAGGCCCCGGGGTGTCCGTCCCAGCACCCCTCCTTCTCCTCGCTGTGGCTGCGGTCCGACGAAGAGAAGCTCAGGTTCGAGGGCGTGGCCAAGTGCTCGGAGCTGCTGTACACCTGAGGAGCGGCGAGGAGGAGGAGGAGCTCCGTTAGTCACGGCCGCTCCGACAGCACCAAGGTCCGTCTGTCCGTCCGTAACAAAACCAGCTCTACCTGGAACAGCCCTTTCCAGAGCGCTGTCCATACGCACTTTCTACAGAACGCGACTCAAGCGTCGGGCAGCACCGTTGAGCCCCCCGACTCACACACACACCCCAAAACTGAAGGCAAGGGTTTGTTTGAAACTAGTGAAAGGAAAACATCAAGAGGACTTTTTGAGGACCACTACACCGCAGTGGGGTTGCGACAGTGATATTGTTAATTAACTGTGAGCCATCTGTACGGACGTGTTCGTGAGCAATGGACAGAAGCCCCTGTGCTCTGGCTCACTGGTAACTGTGGACATTTTAAGCATCATTATAAAAAAAAAAAAAAAAAAAAGACTAAATTAATCGATTCACACATTAGTACCCGTGAGCTGATGAACACAGACGGGGGAGTCCTGGTTTGTTGGGACACGCTCGGTGTGTCTCCCGCTAAACCCGCTCTTAAAACGAGGTCGTATTTTCAAAATGGCAAACCTTGCTGAAGCGGTGGGACCAGGAGGAAAACTGCCTGATCTCCAGGGAAGACTCTTCGTCGTTGGTTTCTTCGTCTTCGTCGGAGGCCAAGTGGTGGTACCGTTCTGAGCGAGCTGGGGGGAGACGCACAAAGAAACCAGGCGTGGAGACGGACACCCAAAGCCCACAGCCCACAGGCCCCAACCCGCCTCAAACAACTATGATTTTTGTTTCAGATTTCTTCCCGTTTTTCTCCCAATTTAGTGGGCAATTACATTATTTAGATGTACCCTCCCCACACAAACTCGCCGCTCGTCTAATTCTCGGCAAGCCAATTCTCCGAGGACGGGCAAACTCCACTTCCCGAGACGGAATTCGCCCAAGTTCTGGAGACTCCCTTACTCGCTTCTCGACCAATTCATGCCAGCTCACCCTCCTCCCCCCTCCCCCTGGGGCGGACAGCCAAACGCCGCCCCCGATCGGGACTCCCCACCAGGGCCGGTCTGGCACAGTCGGGTTTAGAACCGCGACCGCGATAGGCAGCTCACACTCGTAAAGGACCAGCCAATACGGGTGCGTTAGACCGCTACGCTATCGGAGGCCCCCCTCGTGTAGACCTTAAGGGGGGCGAAGAGCGCCACCTACTGTCGAAGTAGCTGGTGTCGTCCTCCGCTTCCAGCTGGGGCACAAACTCGGCCTTCTGTCTCAGAAGCCCGTTCCAGTCCAGGCCCACGAAGAACGGGTGCTGCTTCACCTCGGGCGCCCCTCCTGAAACAAGGAGTTGAGAAAAATTGGCGTCGTCTCAGGAACAATCGTGCTGAGGTCAGCATGGGTCAGACTCCACTACCACTGAAATCAGTAAATTGTACTCACTGCCATCACCACTGCTTACATGTTTGATACTGCTTTTCGTAATATGTATCCATGTGTAAAACTCTCAAAAAAGAAAACATTCTAAATAAAATCTACTAACTTTTCTCTCCCTGTGTTACAGGTAAGGTGTGCAGCTGCCAACGATTATGTCTATCGCTGTATTACTGCACTGATCTCTTGAGTGGACTAGGATTGATCATAACATGTATTAACGCACATCTTGTAAGTCGCTCTGGATAAGAGCGTCTGCTAAATGCTTAAAATGTTGTTGTTTTTTAAGTATGTAAATGGTCTGAGGGGACCGCAGGTGAAGGTGGGGCGCACCTGTCCCGAGACGCTCCAGAGGGGTCTGCCTCAGCAGGCGTGTGATCAGGTCCTGGGCGTCGGCAGGCAGGGCGTCATCCCCGTCCGGCCAGATAATCTCATCTGCACCAAAAACACGCACGCCATCATCAACCGAATCATCACGCGGACCGGAGGAAACGCATTTAGTGACAGCTTTGTGACCGTCGCGGTGCAGTGAAGACCTCAAAGTTAACCAGTCCACCAGAGCGTCGGGTTCTGGAAGGCTACGGTCCCGCGGATAAATCTATCGGCTCTCACGAGAACATTGACGTTAGAAGAACGCGAGGCTGGAATGTAAGCGTCTTGGTCGAGACACAGGTCCCGTTGTGCTCTCTGGAGTGAAACGGGAAGTCAACGATAACAAGGCCCTCGGGGGGAACCGGGGCTGTGCAGTCTAAACCAGGCTGGTCACGTGGGGGGGCGCAGATGTCCTCTGCATCCCCTGGACAGCTGCAGTGAACACACTGCTACTACATATACCGTTTGACACTTACACTGCACTTTCCACTGCTTATACATACACACACTAGACTCTATTAACGACTTGATCTATTTTTATCGATCGCACTATTGATGTACATATTTTCAAGGCTCCGTTCAAATTTCATTAGGACTATTATTCTTTCGTTATTCAACTTGTTTGTCTGTCTCGTTGCTTTGATTGAGTGATCGTCGGCGCTTGGAGTCGAGATGGTAACAACGGCTGAAGAAGAATCTCACCGCCGCATACGACCGCACGCACGCGATCAATAACCGATAAACCGAAACCGGGACCAGACCGGGCCGGAGGGCAGGGGGGGCGCGCTCACCGCTCACGACCTGGCCGAAGAGCTCCTCGGGCGTGTCGCCGAAGAAGGGCACGCAGCCCAGCAGGAACTCGTACAGGATGACGCCCATGGCCCACCAGTCCACCGGCTTGCCGTAGCCCTGGCGCAGGATCACCTCCGGCGCGATGTACTCCGGCGTGCCGCACACCTGCGCAAGACCACAAACAGGGGAGCGGGGAGAGGAGTGAGCTTCACCTGAGACCACAGACGCACGCGACCCAGCTGCTGCCCGGCCGAGAAGCATCCAGGGGGCGGCAGCGGCTAGCGACACGGGCTGGCAAGCGGAGGGTTGCTGGTTTGAATCCCAGGAAGGCAGATGAAAAAAACCGAAAAACCCCTATGAACTGGAAACCTGAGGGATGCTAGTTCACTTCCTGGGGCACTGCCAAAGTGCCCTTGAGCAAGCCACTGAACCCGCTAAACTGCTCTAGGGGCGCCGTACTATGGCTGACCCTGCGCTCGGACCTCTCTGATGGTGTGTGTGCATCTAGGAGAGGTATGCGGAAAGATACATCCCAATTACGCTGTGTAAGAACTGTGTGCAACATGGCCTAATAAAGACCCTCATCATCATCATCATCATCATCATCATCATCAGAGCAGCCCCACCTGCTTGTCGATGAACTCCCGCGTGTCCTTCTCGATGTGCCCCTCGTACAGGTTGGTCGCCATGTTCATCAGGCCGATCTTGGACAGGCCGAAGTCCGTCAGCTTGATGTGTCCCATCAACGTGATCAGCAGACTGCGAGGAGGAAGAGGAGGGAGGCGTGAGGAAGAGAGGCGCCGACGCTCCGCAGGACCGGAGAGAGAGGTCCTCGGAAGGCCTGAGCGCGGCGTGAGTCAGAGCGAGTCGAAGCCGGCGCTCACTTGTCGGGCTTGAGGTCCCGGTGCACGATGCCGTAGTTGTGCAGGTACTCCAGGGCCAGCACGGTCTCGGCGAAGTACATCCTGGTCATGTCCACAGGTAACGGGCCCATGTTCTTCAGCAGGTTGGCGCAGTCACCGCCTGCAAGGCACGAGGCAGAGGCTAGACTGAGGTTTTTACATTCCTACAAGGGGTTAACAAAGTGAACTAGCGAAGACTTTTTAAGATAAACGGGGTCAGCAGAACAAAGGGCCAGAGGTGGAAATGAGTTAAAGGCAAATTCTGCACGGATATTAGGACGTTTTTTTTTACACAGACAGTTGTCAATGCCTGGAACAGCTTGCCAGGTCGGGTAGTAGAGGTCTCGTTGTGCTCTCTGGATCAAATTTGTTTCGGATTTTCCCCCCGTTTTTCTACCAATTTTGGTGGCCAATTCTACCCTCTATTTCTTTCGATTCGCCCTCCCCCACGAGCCCGCCGCCGGTAACTATGGGACGAGCGAATACTCCTGAGGCCGGCGATGATCCGCCTCCTCCGAGACGAAACTCGCCCACTTACAGGGCCGCCCTTCGCGATTCTCGACGAGCTCATGCCAGCTCTCCCTTCCCCCCTCCCCCTGGGGCAGACAGCCAATCACCGCCCCCGATCTGGGCTCCCAATCAGAGCATTGAGCCCCAGCCGGGGCATTGAGCCTTTTTCGCGTGCGGACACCAACCTGTGAATATTTTGTTTTGTTCCTAAGCGCAGTGGTTGAAACGGTTTGACAATGTGGACTGGAGCGATCACTGGCATGATGTTCCTGGTTCTGTTCCAAAATCACAGCTAAATTGGCCGCTGTTCCAGCAACAGAACAGTTTGCAATGCATCCCAGCGCTACAACGTCTCGTTGCTATGGCTCCATGACCCTTTAAAAAACAAGGCAACCTCAAAGAAATCCAAACAGACCCCCCCCACCCCACCCCGCCCCCACTCACCTTCCACGTACTCCATGACCATGCAGAGGTGGCGGCGGGTCTCGAAGGAGCAGAACATGCTGACCACAAACGGGTTCTCGGCGAACGTCAGGATGTCGCGCTCCACGAACACCTGCTGGATCTGGTTCCTCAGGATCAGGTTCTGCCGATTGATCTTCTTCATGGCGAAGCGCTGTCGTGTCTCCCTGTGCCGCACCAGGTACACCGCCCTGGGACAGAGAGAGGCACACTGCTGACGAACACGGTCACAACCACCGCGGGGCTCCCGCTCAAATCAAATGTACGCTCTCCGTGACATTTCGATGACAAATTGAAGGTTTTCTTCTTTCTTTTTTTGCGACTGACACAAAAATAGACTTTACTTTCAGAACATAACACGTTTCGTTGCCAGTGCAAACACACACATTACTGTGTGTGTGTGCGAGAACAGCCGTGGCAGGTGGAAACAACGGTGGCAGGGAACAGACATTTTGCAGTAGCGTTACCGGAAAATAAGAAAAATCTATATAATGTTACATGGAATCAGGCATTTCCATGACAGAATAATTTTCAATGATTTTCAAGGTTTTTCCGTGACGTGTGGGAACCCTGTGACAGCCGCGATGACCCAAAAACACCTCCAGCCCACCCCTGAGCAGAACGCAAGAGGAAGAGCCAAAGCGGGATGTGCACCCACTAACCTTTTCTTTCCCAGTGTTACAGGTATGATACGCAGACACCTGCAATGATGTCTATCGCTGTATTACTGCACTGATCTTGTGCGCTAACTATGATGGTTCTTACCTTGTATTTATGCACATCTTGGAAGTCGCTCTGGATAAGAGCGTCTGCTAAATGATTAAAATGTAATGTATGCACCGGGTCGCTGATTCCCCGAAGCCGTGTGTTCGTTCAGACTCACCCATAGGCTCCGTTGCTGATTAGCTTGATGGTCTCAAAGTCACTCTCCAGCGGTTTCCTTCTGGGAGGTGTGCAAACAAACTTGTTCTGTGACAGAAAGAGGAGAGCAGTGATCACCGTTAAGTGAACAGACAAACTAAGATTAAGAAGTTCAGTCTGTCGTCGCAACGAAAAAAAGGAACACAGTGACTGAACATGAATTATTTAAAAAAAATTATAACTTGTTAAAAATATATATATTAATCAGACTATGGAACCTTTTAATACAAATCTCCATTATTAATAATTACCAACAGCTGCCTCTGTCCAATTACACAATCTTCATCTCTACTGGGAACGGAATTCTAAATCCTCGAGGGCGTACATTCGGAAAATGAGAAATGTGTTTCCGTGCGTGAAAATCCCAACGGACGCATAGTGAACCCACTTCACAGCCCAGCGTGATGATGGGAGGGGATGAGCAGAAACGAGACAGAAAAACGCTCACCTCCACGGAGTCCTCGGAGTCGTGAGCCACTGCGGGGGCCGTGGAGTCGTAGTGCTCCAGCTGCACCATTTCTACAAGAACAGAAGGGGGGGGAAATGCCCAAACGTTACCAGCTGATCGCTCTAAAACAGATGAACTACCGATGAACGGGGAGGTACTGTCACATGACCTTTCTGACTACAAGGAAGACTGTAATCTCCCAGAAGGCCACGCTCTTAACGCGGCAGCGTATGAGCGGCTGTGTGCCCACAGCTCGAACCCACAGCGACACGGATTCGGAATGTGAATAAAGGCCTCTACATGCTCAAAGGACAGCAACACAAACAGGGCTCTGCAACATCAACGCAACCTCCGCGACCTACGCAGAGGGGGGTTTCAGAGGGTGTCGCGTACCTAGCACAAAAATCTAACTCGCGACCGCAGCGCAACCGTTCACGTAGATGTTGCGCATCATCGATTGGTTGGTTAGCGAATGGAGGTCACAGTTCATCGAGCTAGTAGCTAACGATATAGCACCATTTGTTCAACACGGTATAAAATGAACCAGCTTCAGGAAAGATTGGCTGAAGAAGCTCAAAGGTACAGGAGTTTCCCTGCTTTCATGAAAAATTTTTTAACCTTGTTCAATACAATGACGCCTACTAGTGTACAGAAGTGTACGGACACCGTGTCGCATAGGCTGCGCGTAGCATCTGCAGACGTATAAACTGCAAAGTGCTCACGACATTGTTGCATTGCGCGAACCGCAAAGTCGTCGCACAAGTTACGCAGAAGCATGTACAGGCCTTTGTCGCAGCACTTTTAAGGCGACGGTGAAGACGGCGTACCTTCGATGGGGTCCCGCGTCAGGCCTAGCTGGTTGATGATGTAGCGGGGGATGTCCGTCTTGATGCCCTGCCCCACCTTGGCGTGACCCTCGGCCGCTTCCAGCAGGTGGTAGAACTCCTCCGGGTCAAACTCCTGCCGATCACACACACACACACCGTCAGGAGGGTCACTTTGTCCCTGACGTTACATGCGGCGTAACGTGAGCGGTGTTGCGTTGTTGTGCGTGTCCATTACATTACATTACATTACATTACATTACATTACAGGCATCTAGCAGACGCTCTTATCTTACACAGTTTCACATTTTCTTTTACATTCAATCCATTTATACGGCTGGATATTAACTGAAGCAATCCAGCTTAAGTACCTTGCCACCTGGGATCGAACCTTTGCGTTTGAAGCCCAGTTCCTTAACCATTATGCTAACACTGCCGTCCACATCTTATATTGTTGGTACTGATGCTGCCATGTCTATGTCGCACGGTCACTTGTGCCAGATGGCTGCTTGTGAATAAGCATAAACTTAGCTTATACTTAAACTTATAAAAAATAAGCATAAACGGTGCCATAACTGCCATTTTTAAACACAAACTTAAACCTGACTGTCTTTTAATAAATATATATATGTCAGCCCGCCGATTCTCCCAACTGTGACATAATTCGCCCCCGTCCCGTATTTCCTTGGAGCCTCACCAGGCACTCCAGCAGCCTGGCGGGACGTGAGATGATGATGAGGATCTTCTTCACCAGCTGCGTGATGACCGTCACCTCCTCGCTCTCCGAGCGCTCGAACGCCTGCTCGTGAGAAACGGACAAAGAAAACATCAGTGCAGTCTTCACTCGAGAGCAACGCACGGCCAACGTGCACAGTTTACACCCCACAGACCTACGCCCCCTTCACTACCACTCTCCGAAAATCGGATCAATCAAAAACCTTTGGCCTGCTTCATTCCATCTCCATCCATGTACTGAATTCTACCAGGAGGCACACTAAAGCAGACCTCCAGTGGTTACAGTGTGGTACACAGGCACATATGAATGAGAAAGGTCGACTACAGTGGCTGTTTGAGGTGGGGATTTTTAGTTTACTTGTACAAAATTCAGTTTCTGATTTTCCCCCTGTTTTTCTCCTGAATTTGGAAGCCTCTACGGGGCAAGCTACTCTCCGAGGCCGGTGATGATCCACCTCCTTCGAGACGGAACTCACCGACCCCCTATCTCAGACACCCTCACGTGCTTCACAGTGAGTTTGATCACTCCTCCATTCCTCTGCCTGTAATACCGCAAGCGACCACCGGGGGCAGCTCAATCGCGTGTGATGAAGACCCTGCATAGCGAACACTTGCGGATGACTCACTTTTTCATAGAGGAGTTTCAGGAGAACAATAAACACACTCAGGGAGTCATTTCTCATACGCCACAATCAAAATAACAACTGCGAGATAACTCAATTTATTAATGACCATTTCAGGAAGGTGGAAAAGCCGTCTTCCTGGAACGGCGACGTGTCAGAGCGGGCGTAAGCGCAGGGATCGCTTCCCTCGTGTCCGTTTGAGCCCTTTTCTTTGACCACGTTTAATTTCTGGATGTTTGGGTATACAACACGGCGGAGACGTGCTTGTGCACACAGCAACGCGGCCTGAAATGACCCCCAAATCAGCTCCTGCCAGACCCTCAGGCCCCGCCCATCACTCTCACCAATCACAGAGCTCTCTCAGGTCCTGCCTTTCCCCCCCACCACCTACCACCTACCACCACGTCAGCACACCCAGTCAGGATTTCTCCCCCTGCGTCAGCGGCACGACAGGAAAGAGCGCGTGCATCACCTTAGACTTTGATACGTCTTTCAGACCGCACGCGCGGCGGACAAGAGCAAGGGGCAAAAGAAGGAGCGAGACGTTTCTCCAGCTCCATTTCCCCTCTGCTGGGTGGCAGACGATGGAGAGGCAGCGTTGGCGCGCTGCCACGGTAAGGTCGTTAGCCGCAGCGGCGGTGGAATGAGCTGCCTCCAGGGCAACTGTCTGCTTGAGTCAGGGCGAGTCAAACGCGCGGAATAACAAACACGAGCCAATCAGGGGAGGGGAACCTGGCTCTAAAATCTTCAAACAGGGTTATGCGCCGAGCTCATTACAGCACAGACTTTAGCAGCGTAAAAACAAACTGGGGAGACCACCCCCCAAACGGCACATTAAAAACACAGTCAGAATCAACAACGTTTCAGATTTAAGCCGCGATTAAAATGCCACTGCAGACATTTGCACGGAATTTACACAATTGCACAGACCGCATTGCCAACTACTCCGCGGCGCTTTGTGACCTCCGACAACAGTGACTCATTCGTTAAAAAGGAAAGAACGGGCCTGGAAAAATAAAGGGAAAGAGAAAGAGCCGGGACGGACACTCAACTCGTCGACACGTTTCTGAGCGGACGGGTTTAAGATGGCCAGGAGAACGCTGCACAAACACAAATCGGCACGCCGAGGCGTCAGAGGGAGGAAACGACTTCCAACCGAATGAAATACTCCAGCGTGCAAAAGGACGCGTCCGCAATTCCCTCCAGTGAATCATCTCGGCCCTTCGTCGTCAATTAAGTGCGTCGCGTCAAACGACTGACTCAGAAGCAGCAGCGGTGGCTCCCATCCATTGGTGCTCGCCGCCACAACTTGTTATGAATGTACAATACTATATTATTATTATATTATTATTATTACAACGCGCTGTGAAATCACTGCTGCCACTCTGTAAAGAATCATTAAGATTAACCTCTGCGATGACACGCAGAACACATATGATTACAGGATTTCATCTCTCTACTGGTCACTAAAGAGCCTAAAAGGCCAGTGTTGTCGGATGCAGTTTAGATGCCAGGGCCCTAGGCATCATGTGGTCTCTTGCAGGGGTGCACTGCAGTGTGCGGAGCGTTCCTCCCGCCTCTACAGTGTGTGTTTGACCGTACAGCGGCGGGAGCACAAGGACAGTAAACAGGGAGGCTGAGAGACATTCTGCACACAGCACAGAAAGAGGGAGCCCGGCCGTTGCTATGGGAACTAACATTCTATCGTACCGAGATAAGACGAGTGCGCTCGTCCTCAAGCGCAAACGCCCACATGGAATCGCTCGCCTTCTCTCCCTCTCACGCTCACGCCCACGCTCACACACATTCTTGTACATGCTACACACACACACACACACACACACACACACACACACAAGAATATACAAGCAGGGTTTTTTATTTGTATTTTGGGGAGGGGGGGGCAGAGATGTCTGGAAATGTTCTCCCTCTTTGTCATCTCTGGTTCCTTGGTGCTAGAACAAGCTCCCCGCCGGTGTCAAACCGGCATCACTCACCACCTCCCATCACCGTCTCGCCTGAGGATTCACCTCTTGAGACGGCGCCTGGGGTTCCCCTTGTGCTGGTTCTGTTCTAAACACTGTATTGGACCGAGGAGGGGACCGTTCTGCCCAATCAACACACTCATCTTCACGGACCAGGGGCCGTCTCAAGAGGCGAATCCTGGCTTGGATTGGGCTATTTAGCCCCAGAGCATTCAAGGAGAAATTGATTTAACAGCCAACCTTTATGCCGTTTGCTCTAGCTGTCACGTGGCAGTTCGTATTGAAGTTACACGTTTAGCCCGCATTTCGCACTAACCCACAATAATGAAGCCTCACAGCCACACCTGGCGCACCCACACCCGATGTCATCACATCCCACCTCGTGCAGCAGCTTCTCCAGTTTCTCCTGGAGCTCCAGGAAGTAGCGGGACGTGACCAGGCCCTTGCGGGACTTGTCCAGGCAGTCGCGGGCCAGCTCCACCAGCTGGTGCTGGATAAAGCCCAGCACGCCATCGGCCAGCGGGAGGGTGCTGTCCGGAGAGCAGTGCGTAACGACCTCCAGCAGGCGGTCCTCCATCTGCGCCGTGGCCTACGGGACGCGCACGAGAACGTCAGAGAACGTTGCAGGAGCGTTGCAGGAACGTTGCAGGAACGTTGCAGGAACGTTGCATGCAATACCGCACGCATTTCTTACATTTTTTGCTTCTGATTTTCTCCCATTTTCTCCCAAATTAGTAGCCAATTACACCCTCTATTTTTCATGTCAATCCCCCCCTTGTATTGCGAGTTTGCTGCCGTAGCCCGGTAGTGACACGGGTGAAGTATCGTCTCCTCCGAGGCGGCACTCGCCAAGCTGTCGACCGTACCTCCGGTACTCCAGGGCCACTCCTGTACGGAGCAAACTCATGTCGGCTTCCCTCCCCCCTCCCTGGGGCGGACAGCCAATTGCCGCCCCCCTGGTGGCACTCCCGGCCAGAGCGGACTCTGGCGTGGCCGGTGGAATCTAAACCCCGGTCGCAGTGGCCAGCGTCAAACGTTGGGCCTCCACTGCACACATTTCTGCCAGCGCAATGCAAACATCTTCAGAAGAACAAACAGGAAGTCGATAAACATGTCATCACACAGGACATTTCCTTCCCTGATGTGGCCACGATCTTTAGACGCGTTACTGTATGACTCAGAAGGGCGAGAATGGGTTTTGAAGCTACGTACCTTAGGAAAGCGCTCTTTGTAAACATGATTCATCATAACAATCTCATTGTCGAAGGAGCCACTTGTCCGCCCAGGGCTGAAACGGAAGAAGCAGAGAATGTATTTGTTTATTTTAAACACAGGGGTCCTCTGTAATCTGGCAAGTACACATTCATAGAGTGCAAAATCATTGCTTTTGGCAAAATTAGCCAAATCAAATCAACCATGCGACTGTCTAATTAACCTCAGGAAAGAGACCAATAATATTTTTTACCATTTCTGAAACACCTTCTTTGATATTTTCAGAGCTCGTTTTAATTCTACTCTTTCCCATCACGTCAGGCCTTGCCCTGCAAGTTTTGACGAGGGAAGCAGCGGCGTCGCTTTGCAGCGCCAGGGGCCGATGACGCAAAGGCGATTTACATTTGCAAATCCTTCTTTCCGATGCCGAATAAATTTGAATGAGTTTGAGGGAAGCCCTAGATTTATGACTGACTGCGAGAGGACATGACAGCGAGCCGGGAGGGGGTGTAAATTCAGCGCCGATTTTAGACAATCGACTCTAGAGTCGCATCTCACACCGACGTTTACCTACACGAAACACAGTGAAACTCGTGTGCCATTTCTGCTGGCTGAACACAGACCGCGGGCACAGACCGCCCCGTGTTAGACGTACGGCTTAATCTCGCAGACGCGTCTCGTGCATTCAGAGCGACGTTGCGTAACGCGATGCTTTGAACGCTCGTCGCACTGGCGCATGCTACGCACCGAGCCTTCCTCTATGCGATGTTCCAGCTGATCTTGAGGTTCAAATCGTTGCGGGGGCAGACGGAACAAAACCGGGGCTGACAGACCGTTTTTTCTTTTTTTTTTTCCTTTAAAGAAAAGGGGCTTCTGTTGCAGCAGATGGCGGCCTGCCCAGCGCACTGAGCGGGTCCACGCCCCTGAGCCCACAGCCCAGCGGGTCCCTGCGTCTCCGCGCACCCTCGCCAGCGCACCGCAAACGCCAGCCGCCACCACCGCCGCCACTCCCCTGCTCCTCAGCGAAACCCAAACATCTCTGTGCAACTCTGTCCTCAGCCTAAGGAACGATACTTGGCTTCTACTCGCGCCGGCCTGTTGCTCAAAATGAGAATTTTCCGATCTTGCGAAGACCTTCTGATCAGATTAATGAAACGGCACGGAGCTGGCACAACATCTGGCACAACACCGCTTTAACGCGGCGTTGGCAATGGCGCCGTGAAATAATAATTTCCTGAATATTTGGTTATGATTAAAATGACGCGTTTTCCAGAATTCAGTCAAACCCCCCGTCAGAGGCGAACTAGCAACACGCTGAAACTATGGAACGACCTCTTGCGAATTGGTTTCGTACAGGAAACGGGTGGCAGGTGGACTGGTTTTCAGTGGGAGGGGTGGGGTGGGGGCAGGGTCGGCACCTGAGACTGCGAGACCGAGGGCGGATGCAGGGCGAGGGTCTCCCATCTTCGTCCGCCACGCTCTCCGAGCTCCTGAAGTGTTTGAACAGGAAGTGCAGCTCGTCTTGTGTGGGCTGGTAGGGGAGCTGGTGCAAGCGCTCCTGGGAAGAGGATGAAGACTGTAAAACAAAAAGGACAAATTCAAATGTTTCGGAAACTTACAGAAGAACACAATCACACAAGACAAAGGCCCCCGAAAGCGCTAAAACTTGACCTTAGATTGATTGTATTTGCTGTGCGCGCCCATCCAGTAAACCCAGATAGCATACATCACTCTGGTCGCCACTAATGTGCCAACTATACACCACAAAAGCAGGGTCCACAGACACTCAAAGCGATTCGAGATAAAATAATTTCGCTCTTCAGTAGCCAGTGCCGCTAGAAGCATTTTATTTTTGTATAATGTGTGTGAAGCAGACCGGAATTTGCAGTAACGGTGTCTAAATTTGGATGTCTGATTATAGCAAAGTAGAGCACGGGGGGTCACTGGAGTGCTGGAGGAAAACGGCCCGGGCTCCACTGCCCCCGCCTGCATAAAGAGGGCTCTGACACCGCCTGAAAGGGGCCTCTGTTTCAGAGGCTCCGGCGCCTGACCTCATTGCACGTGCCCTGCATTACTCCCATATAACCGCCCCAGAGCAAGGACCCGCGATTACGCCAACTCCACCAAACACCGCCAGACCATCTCCATCACCCAGACGCTGGTTCAAAATCCACTACAGAGGCACACCAACAAAATCACTTGTTCCATTTTGGACAGGAGAGGAGGAAAAAAAAAAAAAAAAAAAAAAAAAAAAAAAAAAAGGGAGAGACAAAACCTTACTTAAGGGGGCCTCCGATAGTGTAGCGGTCCAACGCACCTGCATTGCATGGTCCTTTATGAGTGTGAGCTGCCTATCACGGTCGCGGTTCGAAACCCGACTCTACCAGACCGGCCCTGGTGGGGAGTCCCGATCGGGGGCAGCGTTTGGCTGGGGGACGGGGGGGGGGAGTGAGCCGGTATGAACTCGTGGAGAAGCACGTAAGGGTGACTCCAGAACGTGGGTGGGCCAATTCCTTCTCGAAGGAAGCGGAGTTCGCTGCCCTCAGAGAATTAGCATGCCTCGTAGAGATGGGTGGTGAGTTTGTGTGGGGAGGGCAAATCGAAATAAATGGAGGGTATATAGCCACAAAAAAAAATCTAACATATTTATATATTTTAAACAAAACAAAAAACGTACTCATGCAAGGCGACATGCGGTTCTGTCTGTCTGTCTGCTTCTGATCACAAGCTTGTCAGCCTCTTAACTCCATGAGATCGTTGCCTCTAAAGCATCAAACAAGTTGTATTGTGAAGGCATATCATCATTCCTCCAAGGACCTATGATACGATGCTGAAATTCCTCCAGGCCATTGGCTGCAGAACTACCCGTGTCATTAAAAGAAGCGCAAATCAAAAGCGTGAAAAGCTCCAGATGGGAGATGGACTGTCATCAATCCCTGTATTTTATTCACGACAGCACACAGAGTGTTTGCTCTTCTGGGCATCGAATCGCGTTAACAAACTGTGAAGTTCCACTGCGCAGACACAACTTAGCGATAGACATAAGCAGGGGTGCGTGGCACAAGCGCGTTAAAGCCCAAATTCACTCAAGGTGACTGTGGCAGTCCAGCTGCTATGTTACAGCCACTGTGGAGGGTCTCAGTTCACACCGTTGATGATGTGTGTCCCAACTAGGCTTCCTTAGTCTACCTTTGACCTCTTCGATAGAGAAAACCTCAGTTACAAAGAATGAATAGGCCACAGTAGTTAACGTAGGTCACTATGAGATAATGGTATACTGAACTAGAAAATACATTAATTTAATGAATGTCTTTTTTGCTAAAGATTTTAAAAAATTATTAATTAATAAAAATCCTTCATGAGATGTTAGTGCTCCCCTCTGTCAGTTCGACATCTGCAGCCACCATCCAAATATTTTTCCCAACATTTTGTGCTTTGGTTTGGAAAAAGATCTTTACTGTAAGTTTACTGCGTGTGCACTTTACCTTTCCTGTGTTTGGGTGAATAATCATGTGTCAACACACGAACAACAATCATCAAGGGAAGAAGGGGCATTTCAGCACCTGTGGTGACCAGACATTGTAAATACAACTATCCATGTAGAAAAATGAGAATCACATGGTTTAGAGTTTAAACGAATGTTGAAAATGACTAAAGAATACAAAAACGCTGTGCCTTATCCGTCAATGTTAAGAAACATTGCTGAATTGTAAGATACATTTTTTTCACATTCAGTTGTTAAAAGAACAAATCGAAAAAGAAACCGAAAGAATTTTCCTGTCCTGAACATAAACCATACTTCACGCTACCAATTTCTAAGCAACAGAATTTGTGTCACTCCCAGTTAAAGTAACTATATTTACAAAGCGTTCACCAAGTTACGCATTTCACAATAATTGCTAATCACTACCACTTGGGTTGCAGAATTGCTACCCATAGCAGAAACGTTATTTATATCCCTGATAGTAATGAGAGATGTTCCCCTCGTGGGCCTCGTTGGCCAGTGCGCTGGCAGGCCCTGTGAGGGAGGGGCAGTAACGTACGGAGACGGTGGAGCTGGGAGGGTTGGTCCCGTATCCTGAGGAGGGCAGAGAGGCCAGGGACCATCGTCGTCCTTCCGCCCTGAAAAACAAGCAGCTGTCAAAACGGTGGGGGGGAAAAACAGCAGCATTTTTTGTTACGGTTCAGGGAAAATAGCAAAGATCCATTTCACTATCGTTCAGTGGCATATTGTCTTCTCTGTACATAACAGTCCTGTGTTCTAAACTATGAATCCGTTGTAGAAATGAGTGCACTAATGAGGTAATGGCATTTTTTCCCCTTCTTAATAGCATACTCCTTGCAATACTGAAAACTGCTATTTATTTGCTGATCATAAAGACTTCACTAACAGAGGAGGAGTCCATGTTCCAGCCGATTGGGTGGCAGGTGGGCGCCGCTCAAAGGGCACAGACGCAAACAAAGCATGTACGGGTTTCAGCGTCAGGGAAACTTTTTTTTTTTTTTCTCTCAATGTTTTTCTTTCGGTAGCAGAGGACAGAATGGGGGAATGGAAAAATAAAGAAGCAAAGGTACGCTACCTGTCTGTGCGGGCCATGTGGCTGAAACGTCACAGCAGCCAGGAGAGGGGGGGGGGGGAGAGAAACGGTGAGAGACAAGATCAGCTTTGCGCTCAGGAAGTGCCCTGTTCGAGCGAACCACAAGCTAAAACACGCATCACATTTATATTCCTGTGCTTGTGACTGTTCTACTACTGCGCGCCTGTGCCTCAAACATGCACTTAAGAAGCATTGATGGGTTTTTATTGTGTTTAGTGTTAGCGAAGAGAGAGGGATTTTTGTTCTAGCTGAGACCTAGACTGAATAAAGCAAGGCCATTTTACTCAGTGGTTTTAGAGGTGGCATACATGATCGCAAAGAAAATGGGGATCGGAGCAGCAAATCAGTTTTGACTGAATGGGATCACGGTTTCCGTTGATACGGTCTGTGAAATGTGAGGCTTCCTCAAGCAGACTTATTGACTTGACACGCATTAACTTGCCCCCTACAAAACGAGGGCTTTAATGAACATACACACAGAACTACAATTGTATGTCTCCTTGTATTTCCTCGCACTTTACAGTAGCTGCTTTAAGAAATCAGGCAGATGTTCCCTTTGGTTGCGTACAAAATGGGGGATCCTGTGTATTAAATAAACTGAAATGTCATTTGACTTTTGAAGAGTATCGACAAAAAACATCCATTATTTTACATAAACACAGAAATAAAAGCATTACCTAAACTAAAACATGCCTAGGTTCACGGCTGACTGCTTTGAATCATATCTGTTCCTCATCAAACTCCAAATACAGCACAGCAATGAGAGCTACACTGCGGCAGAAGCCCATTTCAGCTCCACCTTCAGTGTGAAGGCCCAACAGCAGCCTAGCTAGCACTTAGTGTCGTTTGTTTCAGATTTTTTCCCATTTTTGTGGCCAATTATACCCTCTATTTATTTCAATTCACCCTCCCCCACGAACCTGCCGCCCGTCACTACAGGACAACCTAATACCCTGAGGCCGACAATGATCCGCCTCCTCCGAGATGGAATTCGCCCACCTACTTTCTAGAGACACCCTTTGCGCTCCTCGGTGAGCTCGTGCCGGCTCACCCTCCCCCCCTCCCCCTGGGACGGACAGCCAAATGCCGCTCCACACAGCCGGGTTTTCCAACCGCGACTGCAATAGGCAGCTCGCACTCACAAAGCGCCAGTCAAGGCGAGTGCATTAGACCGCTACGCTATCCGAGGCCCCTCAGTGGGCTGCTTTTTGAAGCCATGTTTCATAGCACCTCAGAGGTGGTCTACAACCGACTGAGCCGGTGAATGGGCAGTGCCCATGGAGTCCGTGGTGTGTGTACAGTACTGGTTTGTGACATGACAAATCCTGAACATTTTTACCAGCCACGGAGCTCAACATTCTTATATGCTTCCTACGCTACCGATACACTGTCTTTGTTTGGTTGTTTGGTGGTTTTATGCAGCCGAGACCTCTTCAACCCTACTGCGAAGGATCTTCGCATTTCCTTCACTCGTATCAACTGTTGCTATAGCAGACAGTTCATAATAATGCAACGTGAGCAGAGGGGAGAGGAAACATCAGTTCAGCCCTGCCGTAAACATACTGCAGCCCCCCACCACCCCCACCCCCAATCTGCTTATATAGTTCAAAAGTGCCACTGAAGGGCGTAGTGGGAAAATACAGCCATGTTTGCAAACATTTGCTCATGCTTATGTTTTCATAATAAACAATCTGTCAGGAGAGTCCAAAGACTATTTATTACAATAAACCATGTACAGAAAAAATGGGCTAGGGAAAATCCCTTCCCTTTAATTTTTGTGCTAGGTAGGCAACACCCTGCGAAACCCCCCTCGGCGTAGGTCACAAAGGTTGCGTTGGTGTTGCAGAGCCCTGGTTGTGTTGCTGTCGTGTTGTTGTCCTTCGAGCGCGTAGAGGCCTTTATGCAACGTGAATGTTACCTCACCAGCAATTTGCAAACACTTTGGAAGCATCGGCCTCTGACCAGAGGGTGAAGCCTGCTGTTCCGACGAGCATCCGGCACATTTGGTGCAAGGCGGGCTACCGCGTCTAGCAGATGCAAATCTTCGGCTGGCTCTCACCAGACGATGGATGGAAACGCTAACGGGAAAAGGTGCAAATCTACCCTGTGACTCTATGCACTGTGAATAGCCCATCTGCCCGGTGCCTCACCACGCGCGCTGCCTGACTCAACCTCCCAACGCTACCGAAGGAAGCCCCAGACGATTCGCAGAAGGAATCAAAAACACAGCGATCGTTTCCCAGCACATCTTGGCAAGTGGACTCGGGAGTCAACATTGTCGGTACAGTCGCAACACAAGTTATTCTGGAATCTTTTTTTCTACCCTTATAATTTCAATAATAATACAATTAACCTTTTTTTTTTTTTTTTTTTTTCTTCAATTGTGCTAAATAATCATAAAAATTGTGGACTAGTGTGGATGCATTTCTGTCACGTTCACAGCAATACACACACAAGCATATTCCTCTCCCCGACACACTACCTTCAGCTCAGTGACTGTAACGTCTGTGGTCCTTGTATGGAAGCATTTGCAAGTCCTCAGAAGGGACACTGACAAACTATGGGAATGTTTTACCTTCGAGCAAAGGGGAAGTTGAGAGAGGCACTAGTTGACACATTTCTTGGGCTGTCCAATGGACTGCTACCAGCTGAAAAGAAACGAGAATTACAGTTAAATAAGATTGTCAGGATAGCAATGTTCGGTTATTAAATTAACACAACAATTTATCTTGTTTTCACGCCTTTCTGCCTTTTTCCTAAAGGATTAGCAAGCTTGGTTATTTAGTTATCAGTGTATTAAAAACAACAGGCTCAACAAAGCAATCTCAGATGGAGCTGCACAGAGAAGGCAAAATGTATATGATTATTTTTCATAGTGAAGGACCACAAACTGACGCCGCCACAAAAGGGCTAAGCTGTTATCAGTCATCGCAGATAGGCTTGACTATGCCCTTCTGTGCTAGCACAGGAAACACGACGCAGTGCCACTGGCAAGCACACATCTCATTAACAATTAAGCGACTCGAAATCAAATGAAAGTCTAATTAGAAACTGTAATCAGATAAGCTCCAGGAGCCCTGAACTTGAAAGATTTAATAAGGGTATCTGCGCATGCGAAGTATGCGGTCACAGCAGGGTTTTCTGAAGAAAGAAAAAAAACATTTTCATGGAACACATCTGTTGTTGGATCACCATAAATAAGCTCGCTACACCGTGTTCCCCATTTACTGCAAACGGAAAATCATGCACAATAACCAAGTGTGCATAATCAACCCTTTCACCAATTTTATTTCACGCAGAAGTAAATAAACATAATGGATTTCTCTAAATGTTTCATTCTGAGGTATTGCATTTCTTTTACCTAATGGATACCACATTGAAGTGCTTAAGGAAAACATGAGGCTTACTGCAGGCATACAAAATACCATGCACGTAAAGTCATAATTAAATTACGTTGCAGCATAGCTTTTACGTTATGGAGGCCATATATTAATATGTAGGCACATCTTTGCCATAATAGTTTAAAGGTGAAGTCCACATGTTGATACATTCAGAGTGCACATTGGACTCTTGGGCATTAAACGCAATGCGAATGCTGTTTTCAAATGATTAAGAGCCATAATTCCAAGGTCATTTTGTTTATTTAGTCATAACCAATCAGAATTCCAACTAATCATCCAACTATGATTGTTCTAACCATGTATTAATGCACATCTTGTAAGTCGCTCTGGATAAGAGCGTCTGCTAAATGCTTAAAATGTAATGTAATCACTTCTGGTTCTGTAAACCTCCCAACTGAGACTACTCTTGAAAACTGGAGTATTTTTATTTTATTCATGCGGGGGTTTCAACTACCATAAACCCTCCCCCCACTCACCTGTAGGGACGGAGAGGGGGGAGAGAGGCCGAGAGAGCGTGGGTGACGGGGTCCCCACACCCAAACTCTTCCTGTTGCTGCTACGGCAACTGCAACACACAAAAACAGACGCGTTCAACAACAAAATTAACATTGATTACCACGGAACAGGTAGAACGTGAATCACCATTAAACAGTTTTTACTTTTTTATTTATAAGGTAAATGAGGCGGTCTGGACAAAACCTGTATTTCTACATGGTGTGGAATATGTGCAACACTGCTCAATAAATGGGACAGTTTCCCAAGCACAGAATAAACCCAGGGCTGTGTGTGTCCACTTTTCTCATCTTGTTGATGATACATCTGTGTGCCAAACATCTGCCGCCCTACTGCAAAACCCAAACCAAAAGGTTAAAAAATGACCTAATTTTCATAAGATTTTGTTGTTTTGTTTGACAAACGCTCTAATACAAGATTAAAATCACCCTTCTATGTTTATGAAGATATTGATGTTTTATGGTAGGGTGGGGGCCCAAAATGGGTTAACTTTGAGCACTTCAGTCTCCTGAATGGTTGGTCATTCATGACCAGAAATCAGTCTAACCATTTCTTCTCAATTAGACTATGTGGCACTTTGGCACCATTCTCTCTATTCTGGAGGCAAGTACTGCTTGACACACAACACGCATCAAATTTTCCCCTAAAATGTTCTCCTCCATTTCAGAATTTCCATAAACAATTGTTGGCTTGTCCCATCCCCACAACATCCTCTGTGAATTTGCAAGAGCACGAACCGTAAAGGCCAAATTTAATACCAAACAAAGCGCTTGGTTGCGGATGGTAAACTTTTAAAAAGCACACAGGAAAATACATCAGTCTCCATTTCTACAAGCTGGTCAAAGCACCCTATGGTTTACAAACACACCAGAAGGTGGGGGAATAAGCCAAACCAAAAGACAGCAAACCAACATTCCAAATCGATTAAAATAATGCATTCAATTTGATTGCAAAATAGCAGTAAAGACTGCAACAAAACAAAAATCGAAATCACTCAATCAAAATGAGCATCGTCATTATAGGCTATTCATTCAGTGGTCCCAATTAATGTTGATGTTGTAAAAGCTCTTTTCCTGTTAGCCCAGAGCTCTGCAGTTCCGTTTCCTCCACAGAGAGGTCCCACAGGATACTATAAGTCATAAAGCCAGAGAGTCTCTCTGCTGACAAATGCCTGAACCACAAGCCTGCCAGCTCACAAGTACCTACAATTACATACTCCTCAAGGTAGAATAAGAAAACAGACAAATAGCTTTGCATTAACAGTGAGGTGCCCATTACGTTTATAAAAACAAACTTAAAAAACAGGCCTCCTCCTCAGTCCTCCTTCCAAATTGTTGCAGTGCCAAGCCAGTGGAAAAACACTCAAATATTTGTAATATGGCAGCAGAGGGACACCCATGCAAATAACTCGCTAGATTTATGGTTTGATACGAGCGCAATAACATCCTTTTACTGAAGTCTGGGACCAATGTCACATAACATGCCATACAGTTCAACATTCTGAAGTTAAAACACCATTCTGTTCATATCTGAACTCATTTTAACATACACAAATAAATGTAATCTGAAACAGTAAATAGTAGACTAATTGTACAGGTCCACACAGGTATAAGCACTACTGAAAACAAAAAATAAAACGCAACTAAAATAGCTAGGGATAAGACACACTGGGCCTTTGTGTCTAGTTCGAATTGTCACTCTTCCACCAATGCTTAAACCAAACTACTGAGCACTGTTTCTTTTAACTATAATATTAACTATTCCATTTTAAACCCTTTCATGTCCTCTCTATATCTATATATAAATGACATGTATGTACTGTCTAATTCATCTCTATGAATCTCTTTGTGGCTCCAGTCTAACTGAATGCAAGTTCTGTGGCCATGTTGTTCTAGTGTGACAGGAAAAATTATACTGAGGTGGACATTTCTGGGTCACATTAAAGACAAGGAATTAATTACCGGCCTGAAGGAGAGAGGGAAAAAAAAAAAAAAAAAAAAATTAAGATGGCTTCTCCAAAAAACAAAGAGACTAACATCAACAATTTGCATAGTTGACACAGAACCATACTACTCTAAAAAAAAAAAAACTGCTAATAGGTAACAAGTCCTGATTCCAAAATGATACAATGATCCAATGATCCACCATGCACACCTCAGCCCAGTAAAGTGGAAGAAGACACACACTGTGTAGCCTACTGCTAATGTAGACTTGCATTGAAGTGACAAAGATGATTTGATGATTCTCAACTTTCTTCCACCCTGGGCTGCATCTCATTGCAGGGAATACATAAAGATCAAACTTCACATTATTTATGATTTTACATAATAACACCAAACACAGGATGCAGGAACCAAATAAATTATGAATCATTAGAAAAATAAATTATGAATCATTAGAAACTAATCCTCTCCATGCAGCACAACAATTGCCATCTCTAAACCTTTTCGGGGTACACCAGCTGTGTTTGGAGGCAATGAATATTCGAGAAAGATGACAGGTAAAAGTTTGACAGCATACACAACACAACAGCATACACACATTTAAGTTACCAAATGTGGATATCCCTCAAAATGAGAAGGCATTGTTTTAAAATACTGGTTGTGTTAATTTAAAAGAAATATTGTACAATGGTGTCAAGATTTATCTAAAAAGCTAGTTAGTCGATGCTCAAGCGCCGTTTGAGGAAGGGTTCTTTGTTCATTGACCGTGAATGTGACAGCAAGACCGCTAATACATAATAATAATAATAATAAATGCCACTTAGCATACGCTTAGCGCCTAACAGTAGTGCATGCATACCTTTTATGGGTTTTATAGCTGCCTGAACACGCTACGTTAGCTAGCTCAGTTAGCCTAAATGCTTTGCGATGTCCACGTTAACTCAAAACTTTTAGCAACACAAAACAAGGCTGATCGGGACATGGCCGCACAGCCGAAAGCGATGAAGCCCATTTTACATTTGGCTAAACCACACCAATTGATGCCAGACTTGCTATAGCTAGTATGGCCAGCTAACGGTTGCTGTCCGTTATGCTAGTCAAATACATGCGTTAACTTAGTAACGGAACAAAACAATTATATATTAGGTAACATTTACCGTGTGGTTTATATTTTAGTTAGTCAACGTTACTCTAAAGAAACTAAAATCTAAAGAATACTAAATAAAACCACGTCGTAAAACTGAAGATAGATTTGTAAAGGCTGGAGTATCAAGTTACTAAATTACGATGGTAACTTTTAGCTCGTTGGCCAACATGGTTACTATGATTGTTTACAGCTTGTGCCAGACGCCACTTGTAATTATTAACGAAAAACAACATGTTTGTAGCTAGTAAATATGCGGATTGTCAAACGTTTGCAAGCCATCTGCTAGATAATAAGCTACTTCATTGTATATGGTTGGATGGCTAAGGTTATGCAAATGAAGCAATCTACCCTTAGCATCAGTTAGCAATGAGAACAAAAAGAAGAGAGCAAGCTAGCTACATAGCAACCTGTTGACCTAGCTATCCATCGTTAGCTATTAGTAACTAGGGTTAGCATGCTGGCGAATATAGCGAGCTTGGTTTGGCTCACCATACAGTTCTGTACATCTTAAATTAAATTAATAATACAGACTCGTTCGTATTACCTTTTTGATCGCTTTAGCATCGCCCCCGTCACGAAGTGAGATTTGTAGCTCGGTAATGCAGTCCAGTAACTTGGATCAGACATGGTGAGTGATGATAGAAAGCTACATGCAAGGTCTACAAAATGTTCATTACAAAAAAAAGAGATCACTTTCTCCACTTAACAGTTGGGACAAAGGAAGCTCGTGAGGAAGGCATAGAAAGAACCCTGGTCGCCACTGCCATGACAGACCGCTCTTTTGTGTAGCTAGCTATAAACTAGCGGTGGCTAACGTTACGAGTCTTCGCTGTTACATTAAACTACATCTTCATACAGTGTCGATGGTGGCACCGATGCCATCGCCGGCTGTAGGAAATGTCTGCCTGGCAAAGCGTACATCTAAGGAACTAGGAGAAACTGCTGTTTCTAAGCCTCTAAATTCCATATTGGCAGCCCAGAATCATTCCTTAACTTTCCTCATTATCGCGCTAGCTTCACACTTTGCTAGCCTACTAATCGGGGTCCTCTCTCTACACCCGACACTGGAGACTAATGATGTGACGATGAGGGAATAAACCATTCCCGTCCAAGGAAAAGGGGAGGATTTCCCCACTCACTCATTCCTGAACCCATAAATTACTATAATTGCTAGAGTCGACAAACGTCCAAGCTAATAGGATGAGTCACTTCCAGTTTCCTGAATTGGATGCGCACAAAAAGATGATATTTAAAAGTCCCAACATTGAATACCGCCGTTTCTGCCAAGTGCTCGAAGCTAGTATTATTGTTATTCAAAACGGCCGACCAGTTTCCCAACGTCAGCCCACTGTTTTCAAAAAATGATGTTCAGTCTAGTAATTTAGGCTATATCTATATGATCGAGGCGAAAGACGAAATACACGTTAATTTGCAAGTATCCTAGTTTATCACAGGCTCCAATCAGTATACCATCGTGTAAATTACTTTTAAATTGTCCAAAATCATTGCCGCATCTTTTCATTTAATCTTATAACCTGACCTCGCCCTAGTAATCTTGTCCCGAAGTAGGGGAAATTAATAACCGTGAGTTGTGATTAATTTAATTACTTTGCGCTCGTCTGAGGACACCAACATTCTATCAGGCAACACATGCTACCTAATAAATAATTATTGCTATAATAATGTTTTGCTAAGATTATGCTTTTTAAATGGCAGAACAGAATATAGTCAGCCTTAATAAAATGTATTTACTTGCAAGGTGCTATCCATGGTAATGTTAAGGTCAAGATATGTTTCACAGTGCCAATAGGATTTCTGTGATCTGACACAAAAGAGTTCGTTTGTTAGTTATACCTTGCTAAGGTACAGCCAATACAAGGATTACTGCAATGGTCTAATAGGCCCAGATAATAGAACAGCGTACAACCATGATATACTTGTACATTAGTATATTGAGATGATTCATTCACTCAACAGACTAATCGGTAGCAAATGATTCCTGCTGCATATGCAGTGGTATTAGAGTTTAGCCATTTACACTGCAAGGCTGATCCAATTACTGACATCTCAACCTTTACCCCCTACACACACAAACACACACACACGCTAGAAATGAATTAATTTTCAGTTTGAATTCAAATACGCATCTCAACACTTTATGGACCTTTTTACATGTGCAGTTTGTGAAGCCAAGTCTCCCAAATTGTAAAAAGGGTTAAAGGACTATTCATAGTTTATACAAAATACTAATAAACACAAAGAAGTACAACATTGTACAAAAATGACATCAAATCACACAGAAATGACTACCTTATTTTAATCAATAAAGTAGAGTTCTCAAAAGATTAAACCCCACACTGTCTCCCTTTCTCCAGTGGAGAGAGATTAGCTGGGGAGCTGAATATATTGAAATGCTTCCCCCTGGTGGAGCTGAACTGTGTGTGTAATAGAATATGCCTCCTCCTCCTCCTGTGTGTGTGTGTGTGTGTGTGTGTGTGTGTGTGTGTGTGTGTGTGTGTGTGTGTGTGTGTGTGTGTGTGTGTGTGTGTGTGTGTGTGTGTGTGTGTGTGTGTGTGTGTGTGTGTGTGTGTGTGTGTGTGTGTGTGTGTGTGTGTGTGTGTGTGTGTGTGTGTGTGTGTGTGTGTGTGTGTGTGTGTGTGTGTGTGTGTGTACGTGTGCGCTCATGCATGTACATGTGTATGTGGCATACAAACGGTATGGTGTGTGGTGTGTGTGTATATGTACCTCTCTATAGTAAAAACAACCATTACAGTGAGCCAGAGACACATGGACGTCATCTGTGTCACGAGAAGTTAAAAATGATCTCATGCATCAAGGGACATGGACGGTGGCTTGCCAAAATTAAATCTTACATAACTCCATCAATTAACAAGTGCGCATTTGTTTTGTGCTCATAATAATTCAACCAAAATGTAATTCTTCAGCATGAGACAGTATACTCATTGACATAGCTATTTATGGTGACTGATCAATAAAACAAATACGAGCTATATTTATAGTTCTATTACTCTAAACTGTACATTTATATTCAACACCTAGTTGCTGGATGTGATAAGAGCACCTTTGTGATGCTGAATAAAGGCCAAAATAAATAAAAACTTTGACCCACCAGCAAAATCAATTTGTACACACCCAGAGCTACTACTGGCTTTGTCTCTGAGGCACTAAATATCAGTCATCCTCTCCTCTTCCACTGATGGAATTAACCGATTGCCCTCATAACATCTGCTCACCTTTTATTATCCCTTCAAGACCAATCTATGTCTTGAACCTAGGTAAAACTCCTGCAAATTACCCCCGATTTTCTTTAGCAAAGACTGTTGATCCACTACTACTACTACAACTGTTACTGCTACAACAACTAAACACCAGAGGTGCTTTGTCTGCTAAAATACAGCAGCAAAGCAGCACAAAATGCCAAGCAACTGGTGTCATAAATGTGATGAATAATATGTGCAGGTTAAGATAAGATTTTCCCCATGTTTTCTGAAAAAAAAACTGAATCGCCATCTGTGCTCCTGGAGTTTCTGCTGTGCCACCCACACCCCATGCACAGAGCGCTGCATTTAAAGCACACGCACTCTTCTGACACACCTGTCCGCACGCCGGCTACTATTTCGCACGCCACGGGCGACGCAGGACAACAAAAGAGCTAGTGCTGACTGCATTTCTCAGGGATGGCAACTGGGAGCCTTGGGGGTGCCTGGCATGTTACCGGGAGGAACTAATGGAATAAATTAACCCTGGGTGGCATCGAAGGTATTGCAGGTTAAACCTACTCCACCCGTGGCAGGACCAAGGCCAGCCATGGCACAGGCCGGCAGATGACACATCCTATAATCCTGTATGAATTTTTCCAAGCCCATGTTTCATCAAATTCATGATTTAATAATGCACGAGTTAATAATATATCTATATTTAGATAGTACAGTAGGACCTTTGGGTGTGCTCTATGTTGATATGGCCTATGCTTACTTGTAAAATAGTTTTTGAAGCAAATAAATAAATAAAATCACAATAGCAAATACCTTTCGAGTTTCAATCGCTTCTGCACTACATATTTTATTGGATAATATTTGGCTTGCTGTAATGGCCACATTGCATTTTGTAGTCAAATAATGTGACCTTATGACAAAAGTGTTGAATCATGCATAGACTTCATGGCTCTCTAGAAATAAGTCTACATTATCTACAAAATGTGTGTTTTTTGATAAACCATCTTGGAGTTATAACCCTTTATGTAAAGTGGCAGAATAATTAGTAAAATTAGAACAAAGACAAATACTTATTATTTTGATTATGGGGTACTATTGGGCAAATAATAATGATAAAAAACACTACTAGTAGTATCTACTAGTACCAATAGCCATAACCAATGTGACACTGTGGCTCCAAATTGGTGATTGACAGGAAGATTTCATAGCATTACAAATTCAGAAAAATGCCAATGAAGGATTTCATCTAGAGATAATAAACACAGAGTAGATATGGGTAGTGTATATAAAAAAACTAAAGTAGACATCTAAACAGGTCTCCTGAGGGAAGGCTAATGTGAAAGTGCCAGGCACTTCAATCTCATTATATTCAATAGCGCATTTTACATGTGAATAAGGCAAATGTGCGATATGAAGAATCAATTAATTCAATGGAAAAGGTAAGAAAAATCCCAGGGGAATTAACTCAATCGTACTGCTGCATATGCAGTGGAATTACATTTGTGTAGAACACAGCAAAAAATAATGGAATCAACACAACATATTCAAATTGTGAACAGACTCAAAGACCTAAAGCATGAATATCTTAATTGATTTTCATGAATGATGAGCCAAGGTGGGCTGAGTGGTCTGTTTTTATTATTACATAGTGTTAAGTTCTTATCTTCCGGCCACAACAGGATTTATGTTGAATGATTTTTAAATGGCCTGGATAATCTGCCAAATGAAAAATCAATCAATGTAAAATATGATGACCAGCTTATATGTTTCTTTAAAACACGAGAGCTGTAGACTGCAATAAACAGTACGCACCTCCGCCAACATAAAGTACGTGCCTGATTTAAACCCTGATTTTCAGTATGACCATAATGAATGAGATGAGGGATTATAATGCCAATGTGCAGAGCATAGCAGGTGGTTCCACACTCATATTACGATGCTGACCTTGTTTTTTGATGTATTGTTTTTTTCTCTGCAGTGTCATTGAGGGTTGCCAGGCAACCCACATATGGACTGGAAGGTTAAGGAATGTGCAATTTGTTTTCCATGATCACAAACCCAGTAAACCCAGTTGCAGAGAATGGGTTACTGCTTGGCTGCTCAATCCCTCAACCTGTTTTTACTCTAGTGTGTTACAGGGTTAAAAAAAAACACTTCAATGTATCAAATACTGTAATTCCCAAAGCCATACACTGATGAGGTATTGCAATCGAAGTGTTGCAATTCACTATGCAGGGTTAATGCCAGTACTCAAAACATCAGTTTTAAACTTCATTGAGTACTTAATTTAAGATCGTTTTTTAGAGTTTTTCTAACGCACCACATTTTGGCTGGTCCGATATGGTGTGCGCTGCCTTCCAGAGACGCAGTTCAAAACCAGTCTCTACCAGACTGGTGCTGTTCATCAGCCTCGGTCGGGGGCGGCATTTGGCTGTCCGCCCAGAGGGAGGGGGGATGGTGAGCCGGCTCGGGTTCGCCGTGAAGCACGTAAGGGTGTCTCCAGAACGTGGGTGGGCGAATCCCGTCTCGAAGGAAGCGGAGTTCGCTGCCCTCAGAGAATTAGCTTGCCTCATAGAGACAAGCGACGGACTCATGATGTGGGGAGGGTAAATTGAAATAAATAGAGGGTGTAATTGGCTACAAAATAGGGAGGAAAACAGGAAAAAAATCAGAAACAAACTTATGAGAAAAATGAAAGAAAAAAAGTAGATGGCCAGTGCAATGCTAGCCGCCTTGGGCCTGGTCCTTCACAGGTGTGACGTGGGCCCTCGGCCGTGTGCAGGTGGGTGGTCTTACCTCCAGGGATGTAGGGTTAGTAACGGACTGCACGGGCTGCAGGGGCTCAGCGGAGTTGGGCTCTGGCAAGTAGGGGACAAACTGCAAGGCAAGACACGTTCACATGCGTCAGTGCACTCAGTCAGTGTCTACCCCGCCCCATCTCTCCGTTTCCCTCTTGGTCCATGAAGCCCCAAATCGGTGGCCAACATTGCGGAAATACACCTCCCTGACAGGGTGATCTAGTCACTGTCGAACCACTTACTGCTCCAGTTAGATTCTGACTAACTTTCAACCGAGTATCCTTACCTCATACAGTTCAAAAGATGTGTTTTGGTATGAAATACTGGATTGTGTTGAGCATAAAATGAGTGGCTTATGTTCCTGGGCTCGTTACAAAATTATGCTTGTTTTTCAATGATATGGAACAGACTGATACAGACATTGATTACATGAGCCTGGTTTATCATTGAAAAAAAGCCCCACCTAAGTCTTTTGCTATTTATAATATAAAATAAGGACAGTTCCTGTTTTTATCCTCAGATGGGCCAGTGTGCCTGTAATCAATCATATTGTTATCCATGAAATGCTCAAATTTTGTGTGAGGGTTCAGGGACAAATCCAGGTTTCCATTCAGATTAATCACAACCACAAATTCTGTTATTATTTAGCTAAATAGACTTACTTAGTTGGGTAATAAGCAATACCATATTCATTGAGAACTGAAAATTAATTCAAAGGAATGTTTCCAAATCAAGCACCAAAACCCATTTCCAGGACATTCATACTGGAGGTGATTTGCACCACAAGAACAAACGAGGATGAAATACCTTAAACAATGGAGCAATACGAGAGCAATAAAGTTTTTATAAATATAGCAATAAAGCCGTAAATATTATTAATAATAGAGGTGCTAATTGCTTTACCTCAAGGTGCTAATTGCCTTTGTTGCATTCCTGGTTTATATTCGTTAACTACCACTATGGAGGACAAATATAGGTGACATTTTCCTATATTATATGGCATTTAGGATGGACAATCTGTGTGTTGTCATCCATATGACCTTTAATTTAGGCACCTAATTGACTACAATTAATGTTTTTGTATTGCAGGTTGACATTTCCAGTCAAGACTTTTGGACGGATTCAAGACAAAATGTTATTTGCTGCCAGCTAGAAGTGGTCCAGTTGGCATGTCTGACTTTGACAGAAGTACAAAGAGCAAAAGGTAATGGCAACGCAGACGGCGTTTGCTGCGTGTCAAGACCCGATGTTGCTAAGTGCCCAATCATGCACCATAACTACACTCGAAAGGTCATTCAAGCAGTAAAACGTGCGTACTGACAACGTATTAACAGTGGCTCGGTCGGGGGTATCGGTCTAACGCACCGTATCTTGGCTGGTCCGATACGAGTGTGGCTGCCTATCAGGGACACAATCTGAAACCCGTCTGTGACAGGCGAACCCTGGCTGTTAGCCCCCGATTGAGAGCGGTATTTGGCTGTCCGCCCCAGGGGGAGGGGGGCAGGGTGAGCCGGCACAAGTTCGTCGAGGTGCGGAAGGACATCAGTGGTCGGGTTCCGTCTCGGAGGAGGCGGATCTGCCGGCCCGGGAAATTGGCTCGTTACCCGGAGGACGGACCACTCGTGGGGGAGGGTGAATTGAGATAAAGAGAGGGTATAAGTGGCAACCAAATTGGGAGAAAAACAGGAAAAAATGTGAAACAATAAATAAAAAAACAATAAGAAAATAAAGATGAAGACTGTTGGTGAGTCACTAAAACAAGAGCATAGACCCAGGAGTGCTCTGTGATCTCTGACAGGAGCGCCGACTCCAAGACTCAGACACCTAATCCTAAACAAGCAGACAACTAAAGGGAGCGTGAAAGAAGACACACGCACATAAGTTCTGCCGAGCAACAGTGCAGGAGCAGGAAAAGGCCAAGCCATTCCATAGCCAGTGAACAGTTCATTTTACTAATAATAGCAGCGTTAGTGATATCAAAGAGTGGCACTATAGAGTGGGAGAATATAGGAGAGTGAATGGTTTTGCCGAGTTTGACCTCATCCAACCCTGTTAATTGTTTCCAGTTGACGTAGCCCCTTGCACATCTTGTAAGTGGCTCTGGGTAAGAGCGTCTGCTAAATGCCAAAATGTACGTACCTCAGTTTGAACACCTCTAGAAGGCATGTTTCCTCTCCCACCTCAGGCATAACTGAGCATGACCAAGAGTGAACCCATCAAGGTACAGATCCCTGCATGTCCTTACTCTGGGCGGCAAACCATGCTGGGCGCGATACTGAAAGGTGGGACAATTGCCCAGGCAATTTCAAGTTTTTACTCAGGGAAGGAACATTGAAAAATGACTTTGTGATAACTCCACAGAATTTTTTTCCAGTGTTAAAACGATTATATAAAGCACTCCTTTTGTAGATGATTGAAAACGTTTGTCATATACCACCGAGACAAGCTTCTGCATAAAAACACCTTAATTACGCTTTTCAGGTTTACAGTACTTACAATAAGACAAAGTAAGACTGGCCATTTCACTTTTCTGAGTACATGTATTTAAAATGTATTAGTGTGCATGTGTTTCCTGGATAAACTATGTGGGTTACAATAAAAAGGAAATAAAAATCCAGTCCACCATATTTCCTGGTTATTTCAGTATATATAGTGCAGACGGAAACACGGTATTAGTGAAATAGACTACTTCCACCAGTTTGGGGAAATAACATTCCCCTTGTTGTACACTTGAAAAGTGTACCATGTCAAAAAAAAGATAAATATCCCCAGATGAAGCCATATGAATGATGGATAACCATAAATTAATTTCACCAGCAAACATTTACTCGTTAACTTATTTCATTACCCTGAACTAAAATGATAAAAATAGGCTTATATATTTTGTTTGGTTTACAAGTTTTTCCACACTGTGTCAATAGGTACGCCATGGCCACACAGCATCTTTCCCAAGTCAGGATTAAGCGTTAGTTAGTCAAAGTTGCGGTGTGTGCGTGTGTGCGTATGTGCGTGCGCGCCTGTACATGTGCGCACACTGGGTTTTATGTGGATGTGAAATAAAATATGGATATTAAAATATACCCCTGTTCAGGACCATGCTAAATAAACCCTGTGCAAATTATGGTAAAGATACTGATTTATGCTGATTATACTATATATATATATACACATACATATACAGGTTATAAAAAGTATTCAACCTCTTTTTTTACATTTTATTTTCTTCCTTTATGGAATCAAATTGGATTTAATTGGGATTTCGTGCCACTGATCAACACAAAACATTATAATGTCAAACAAAAGAAACAACAAGCTTTTTCTACATTATTTACCAATAAAAACAAACCCATTTTGATAGATTTTATATGCGTGTGTGTGTGTGTATATATATATATATATACAAATGTATTTCTAGAGGCTGTGAACACATAATACAGGCCTGCCTAATTATTCAGCGGTACAGTAAGTGTGCGGTGGACAGTTTGACTCCACAAGGATCTTTAAGGGCATTCATCTTCCTGGCAACACAAATCTGATTTAGTGTGGAAATTGCATTAAAACACAAATACGCCTTCAGGAATCCTCTGATGTTAGTTACCCTCAGAATCAGGCAGAGAGCCTCGTGTAGCTGCCGTCTCAGCGGTGCCCACACTTCTGCTTCAGGGTTTACTGGATCATTTTTTATTTACTTTGGGAATTTCTTATTTCTCCTTGTGTGCATCCCACATTTCTTGGATAAAGCGGTCAAAAAAATGACGGCTCCACGTGTGCTGCCACTGTGTATCCATTATGTCTTTTCATTCAGGGGGGGTTAACTGAACAGGCACGTGCTAAGTATAATTTCTCCCATCACCATGTAGTCATTGTGAGAACATAGCACTACTTTTGAATAAAAAGCATTGCGCACATTAAAATTAAATAAATTTCAAAAAATCTGACAAGGTTGTGGATTGCGTCTCAGACTTTGGTCAGACTGTAGACATTTCTGGAAGGGTTAGAGATTAACCTTGATTTGATATCAATCACACAAGCCAAGAGTGCAAGGGCAATGCTACACTTGTTATGATATAAATCTCATATTTTGGACTCTACCTGATCAAACTGCCATTGCAAACAAGAAATTAAAATGTGCACACTTTCGTGGGTGGATTTTTTGGAGCCTGTCTGCCTTGTAAGCAATATTTATCTTTCACTTTAATTTTGGTCAAGTCCATTTGATTTATTTAAAAATATTAGAACCAAATATTTGGTTAACCACCTGTTCTTAGAATTTATAACACAAATGGAACTTCAAATGGAAGTTCAAACAGAAGATTGCACATTCAAGATTAAAACTTCAGTAAACAAAGTGCAACACGTGACTATTGCACTATTCAAACAGTCAAGTGTTTATTTATTTTTCAAAAAGAGAGGTGCATACATTTCAAATGCATTTGTAGACCCCGTGTTCCAACAGTAAATACAGAGAAGGAACCATTATCTATGCTTTGCTTAAAATACATTTATCCTATTGGAGCGAGATGAGCTAAATACCGTTAAATAAACGTATTTGATTAAGGGTTATTAAATGCATCTTTATACTCAGCTTGATATATATATTCCTGCCAAGTTGTGACACATCACTGCAGAGTTGTTCAGCTGTTGACTGCGCATGGGCTGAAATATCCACACGTAGTCCACATAGCTACATTCCACTGCAGCGTTGAAGACCACTAGAAATGTAACATGCTTGGATGTGCCCTCTCCTTATTCCTTTAGAAACTAACACATCTAAACAAACAGTATTTATTTTATCAACTGGTATTGTACGTTTTAGTTTAGTCTAACACCTGCCTGCTCAGCTGGCCTGTAACCCATATGCTGCAAACACATTTTTAAATAAATTGTAGTGCCCATCTTTGTGGTGAGGTCCACTCGGTGGCAACACAAGTACCTTTGAGATCTTAGGGCCCTGTCATAATGTACACAGCACGGTGATGTACCCTGCTGCAGACGGAAGAAAAGGGTTGTCATAGTAATGGAGGGAAATGGTGGGAAAACAACCATTTTCGCAAAGACAGATCTCTGTTTTGCACAATCTAGGTCTCTGGTCATTTGTGATGCACCATTCACACCTCGTTCAATGTCTTCTGTTCACACTGTTCATAATTCCCATGCATTTACTTGTTCGTCAGCTTGTACTGTCCAATTTTGAGTTGAACATGGTAACGTTTAATTCTTTAAATTCTACTCAAATGTGTTATTACTCCAAGTGTGCTTGATAATGCTGTTACATAGTTAGTCTTACCTGTTTAAAGTCAAATTAATTATGATATACAAGAATAAGAAGAAGAAGGATTAACCAGGGGTTACTGTTTTACAATTTAAAGGTTTGAACATTAAGAATTGACCAAATGTTTTCAAATTTCCCAAAACATATAGATGTTTGACTTTAACAAATTCGTTTTTCCTTACAGCAACCAATTTTATACATGCCATTTCTCCCTGCTTTAAAGATGGAGTTCACTCCATGGCTAAAGTCTCTACTGCAAACCCATAGGCTTTCAGATGTTTTGGTTAGATCTAACAAAAAAGTATCAAAATAAGCTTTCAATGTTTAGAAACGTAGATTTCTGACCAAAAACCAATTAACAAATGATGCACAAGAGCCACGAAACGGCAATAAAATGATGCGATTAGGCTGTACATGAGCTGACCTTTGGTGCGTCACTTGCTTCCCGGAGAGTTTACGTTTATCACAGAGTACTGTAAATCGATAACGACTGGTTTGTGCTGGGGTCTGACTTTCAAAGAGGAAGGTACCGAGTTCGTTGTCAGTTTCTCTCGGTGGTGTGCCCGCGGGATTGAGGGTCGCGACACCACTTTTGGACCAGCTCTTTTCAAAATCCAGTCGACAGATGAGCTCCAGAGCTCCAGAGAAGGTCTCCTACGCTTTCTGGATCAAATCCCGATAGGCAGCCCTTGACCACGTTCACTGAGCTGGTAGAGTAGGCGCCGAGAGCATGACTGCAACGTCGCTCACCCCCGGAGGGAGGGCAGAGCTGGCCATCGAAATACGGGGAAACACAACAACACAGAATTCCTTGTAGCATAACAGTGAGAGAGTTCGGTGAATATTTGGTTTGGTTCGAGTTTGGTTTCTGCATTTATATTCCCCTTTTACCTCTCTAAAGTCCTGTCCGGATGAGCCAGTATAACTGTGTACAAAACATACATATTCAGCATACAAATCTCCTCTAATGTTATAGAGTAAAAACAGGCGGGGCAAAATAATAACGCAAACAAAACAGAAATGTAACAACAAAAGCATACAAACAAAACTGTTAACAAGCGGGTTGCGAGATAAGCTCTACCAAGCCCGTGTTTTGTTTTTTTACACGGAAGGCTTTAAAGGGGATAAGGTTTGGCAATTCCTTCATCAACACTGGACTGCGTACGGGGTCTTTGACACCTGTTAGACGCACATTCTGGGTGTAAAGACGCACAGTAGGCGGTAGCTATTTTAAACGAGGGAGTGATTGCTGCCAGGTGTCTCGGTAGGCAAAAAGGGTGAGTCAGCCAAGTGCTCTCCGTCTTTTCAGGGAGTCACTCAGTTTTAAAAAAAATGGGAAAATCAATCTTTTATTAATATATCGTACAATGCAGATTATGATTGTGAGGCAATCCAAAATATAAGTGTCTTTCCATTTATTAAACCAAGAGTTTCCAGGACATCATACAATAACCTTCATATTTCTGTTTCATCTTGGTATTCTTATTCTTATTATTATCATTATTATTATTATCATCATTATTGTCTTAGCAGACACCCTTACCAGGGGTAACTTACAAGCAACTGCCAAAATAAAGGAAACACCAACATAAAGTATCTTAATAGGGCACTGGGCCACCACAAGCCACCAGAACAACTTCAGTGCACCTTGGTATAGATTCTACAAGTTTCTGGACCTCTACTGAAAGGATGCAACATCATTCTTCCACAAGAAAGTCCATCATTTGGGGTTTTGTTGATGGCGGTGGAAAATGATGTCTCAGGCACAGCTCCAGAATCTCCCATATGTGTTCAGTTGGGTTGAGATCTGGTGACTAAGATGGCCATGGCACATGGTTTACATCATTTTCATGCTCATCAAACCATTCAGTGACCACTCGTACCCTGTGGATGGGGGCATTGTCATTCTGGAAGAGACCACTCCCATCAAGAAATAAATGCTTCAACATAGGATGAAGGTGATCACTCAGAATGGCTTTGTATTTATTTGCATTTAAGGCCTCTAAGGGTTGAGTGGACCTAAACCATGCCAGGAAAATGCACCACACACCAACAGAGCCACCAGAACCCCTCACTGTGGGAAACAAGCACTTGGGCCTGTAGGTTTCTTTTGGCGTGCGCCACACATGCACTCGTCCGCTTGTTGAGAATAGGGTGAAGGATGACTCATCTGATATTACTTTTTTCCACTGCTCAATAGACCACTGCCTGTGTTCTTTGCACCACTGTACTCGCAAACTTGCATTTTTAAGAATGGGTTCAAAAAGGGTTTATGCACTGCAACCCAGCCCTACTATCCCTCTGTGAAGTTCTGGATGGATTGTTTTTGATGAAACTGCCTGCTCATGCCCCAGATAGATATTTGCAGTCAACTCATTTAGAGTCGCTCATCTGTCTTGCCTTGCTTCTCAAACAAATGCATCGACATCACGGTCGAGGAGTATGAGCTTTTGAGCACAGATGCCCCAAGCTGATGATGCCCTTCCCTCAGACTTCCATGCCAACATCACCTTAGCTGTTCCTCAGGAAACATCAGCAAATTTCATCACTGAAACTCCTGCCAAATGTGCCCCAATGATCACCCCTCTTTCAAAGTCACTGACATCTATTATTCTTCTAGCCATGCTAGCCAAAATAATGGGCAACTGGGCCTGCCCAGCATGTTTATACATGACCCTAAGCATGATGGGATGCAAATTGCTTAATTAACTCAGGAACCACACCTGTGTGCAAGCACCTGCTTTTAATGTACTTTGTATCCCTCATTTACTCAAGTGTTTCCTTTATTTTAGCCATTACCTGTATTACCTCTACGAAAACGTTTTCAACGTTAAAGAGGTTACTCACAAGGCATATACTCTCTGTGCGTCTATAAAATACAATTGCTATCAAAATGATGCCAAGTTAAACTTCCATCAATATATTTCACAGAAACTAGCCTATATGTTGTTTTAAAATCACCCATCGATCATTGACTCCTGTACATTTTTTGATTTGAAACTTCCCACACTAATTTCTCAAACCCTACTTTTGGGGTGATATTCCCCAGTTTGGCAACCCTGTTCCTTTTATATAAAAAATATTAGTTTTGCCTGTGTGGCCTGTAATTGGCAACTATGAACATTTGGTGCTATTAGTAGAAATAGATCTGAACAGATGTTATTTGTTGATGTAGATATCTACCAATGGTGAAAATGAATAATTTGGGGGCATGGAGCATTTTGTGTGGCCGTGTGAAGCTGAATCTGAATTATGAGATTATGTGTGTTTCCATGACATCAGGGGGTACATAAGGAAATGTTTTTTTAACGGACTGAGCCTATGGCCATTGTAGTTATTTCTGAAAAGTGCCAAACTCTCAGTGCTGTATAGGTATGGGGTATGCCCCACCAACCCATAACTTGGCAGATGGCATACCTGCCATCCCAATAGCTCCTTTTTTTCTGATAATCAATTAGGCAGCTGGGTACACACTGGAGCAACTGAACTACCTGTTCATGGGGGGCTTGAACCTACAGATCTCTCGTTATAAACCCAGTTGCCTAGCCACCGCCAAACTACTCCCCACAATTATTTTTTTACCGATATCAGTCCACTCCCGATTCGCAAAGCAAATTCCGGAGTAGGGAGTGTTCATTTTGCTATTTGCGGCATTTGGATTATACTAAACTGTCCGCCGTGATTTCCTGCTAAAATGACATTTTTTTAAACTGATATCCGGTTCATTAATAATAAAACACGATTAATAATACACAATCTTTTCCCCAAGAAACATCAACGCGCACCGACATCCTTCTGAATACTGTACGACCTCGGGTACGCGGGGTTTCCCCCCCCACTGTTTCCTGACTTTCCACAACCACTTAATGATTTATCATGCGAAAACCGAGGGTGCACTACTTAGTCATTCATAAGAAATGCAATATTTAAAACGTGCAAACTTACTCCAGAGTAAGGGACGGGATTTTGAGCTTGTCCCTTCTCGACTTCATTTCTTTTCAGATGTTGTAGTTTGTGCCCCTGACGAGCCCTGTTAACTAGCCCCTTGCTCGCTCGCTCGCTCCTCAGTAGCCTTGACGAAGCAGAAACAAATTCGCGGACCGTTTTCCAGTCATCGTTGGAAGGACGCTAAAAAATAACGGGCAACAAGCTTCCACTCAGCCGTCAGGGTTTGATATGTGCTCAGTGCATCGCCCCTCGCCGGGGTGTTCCTTGCCGAAGGCGATGTTCAATGGAGCGCATCACATACGCCTCTAAAATTCATTCCAGTCGTTTTACCAGGAAAGACCAAATAAACACCAAACGCAAACAACTAATGCAGCGAGAGCCGAGAGATGATTCGGAATCATGTAATCATCATTCCCATGTGACTACTTGGGTGGAGAGAAAGAGAGAGACACAGAGAGAGAGAGAGAGAGAGAGAGAGAGAGAGAGAGAGAGAGAGAGAGAACACACACTGTCAATCAGCGATCGTGACTAAATTCTACGGGGTAGGCTATCATGGAGATTGTATTTCTTCGATTGGATTAAAATAATACCCTGTTGAGATCTGACACATCGCTACACTCCTCTGTACGGGATATATATTGATTGCATTTAATTAGTTCTCTGTGTGTTCTCCATCTGGAAGTTCGGGCAAATCAAGTGGCTACAGTGGCTTTTGAAATAGCATGCGTAATTATTTTAAATCAGAGCGACGTTTAAAATAGCCAATTAAAAGAAGAACGGTTCCCACAAAACGCATTCTCCGTTTGCAACAATTTCGCTGGTCGACTGTGCTGTGCGTGGTGACATTCTGAGCAGTAAACCTTGTGTCATTTACAAGAGCTAATTAACTTGCGAATGAATACATCCACTGGGACCCGCTGTTATTGCATTTGTGACGTACAACCGCCGTCAATATGCTCAGAGGCAATTAAAGAACAGGGTGTTTTGTTGCCCATGATGACAAAAGTGCGGAAAGCCTCTGACAAAAATCCGAGGATAAATGAGCGGTTGCTCATTATTACACTCGCTTTATTGTGGTTTCTTTGGTAGTCAAATGTTGCCACGGTGGCACGCAGGCCATTTTTTTCAATCTCATATACATTCCTTCAGCCTACTGAAGCTGGATATAGGCTAGCATCCACAATTCTCAAATATTATAGAAATGCACAAGTTATTTTTTCAGGTATGTCCTACATCACAAGCTCCCATCCCAAATTAATAATCCTGGGCCCTACAGAGTCAATTACACTTGTGTATACTGTATTCTCTATGGAAAACTCAGACACCAGTGGTTGCTAAGGGGCTTCACAGCGCTGGTTGCTAGGAGCCAGAACACAGTCCAAGCTGGACCGTGAGCAGCATCCTGGGTGCTGGTCTGCCTGTGATAATCACACGGTTAGAAAATACAGGTTTCGGAGTTCTCAGTCAGAACAAAACACCTACCTCCTGTAGACCTCAAAATGTGTTAAACCCACAGAAGCACAGTTTTGGCAGCTGAACTAGCTGAGGCAACAAACCCCCTTCAGAGAGTGCGCACACATTGGCATTTTCTAAATACAATGGGGGGTGTATGTATGCCAATTATAATATGTTGACCAGTTTTGCTTTTCATATTCTTCCTGTGCCAACAGTCAGTGGTCAGTCTGCGAGCATTTAGGGCACAAATATGGTAGGTGAAATGTTGTCAGGAAAGGTTTTTTGCATGCAGCTTTCATTGCAGAAATGTTAAAATGGTGGTTAAAAAAACTGTATGAAATATAGTATGAAATACTGCCATTTCCTAAATACAGCGAAGGGGGTTTCCCTGTGAATTCCGTTTGGTATGTCCTTGCCTTGTTTTGAAAATCTTGCAGGAGATCAGCTCTGGGAAGAGCCATGGTCCCTCAGTAACCATGGCAATGGAGGTTTACTTACTCTTTTTTTTTCTTGTGGTTTCGCTTTTTTTTCTTGCTTTTTTTTCTTCATATGTGCCATTTTGAATTTCAATACGCTAAACAAAGCGAAATAGACAACATGTGCTAGTCTGCTCCTCTGAAAACTCACTTAGGAGATTCACAAAACATCCAGCGAACATGTTGTCATTTTGAGGAAGAAAAATACGGCAAAACTTCTTGTCAGTGATTTTAGTCAGTGAGTTTCACTTATAAATGATGAGCAGAAGAAAGGGTAACAGTCATTTGTTGTACTGTAACAGGCACCTATTCGAATACAAACCTAATTAATTAAAATGAGGCCATTTGACCATTTCTGACAACAAACTGCAAAAGCAACTGTGGTGTGACCGTGCCACCTCTGAGAAAATCAATAATCCGGGGTGGAACCGAGAGATAATGCTTCAACAATATGCTCCGGTGCTTCCCGCTTCAGATTAGTCCCAAACTGCGCTCTGCTCTTAAACCTGCCAATATTTATCATATCCAAACCAATTAAATACATATTGGCTCAGAGCATAGTGAAATTTGGCCTCTGGGTGGCGCATAAACCTGAGAGGTTCATTGCTAGTCCAGCGATTTTTAAAGCTTTAGCCATGGTAGTGCTTATAAAGTCATATGAAATGCCAGGCAGTATTGCCAATTTTACAGTCGATGGAAATCACCCTCCTACTCCCTGCTGAAGTCTGTGCCTCACTGTACAGAGTTCTGATTAGATCATCTTGCTGCAGCAGAAGATAAGCTCAACAGTGCTGGAAGTACAACATAAAATTGATTGTGCTGTGAGTCATGTTTTCACACAGTTTTAAGATTTTAAGCAGGAAAAAAAGGAGTAACGCACACACACACACACAATTACAATGAAGTCATTTAGAAGGTCATATCCTTTAGCTTTTATCCAGAGTGGCTTTTATCCAGACACTGTTCGATCTGTGTGTAACATGCCCAAAATGTTATCCTTTCTTTTGTTTTGAAAAATGAAACAGACGACTGGTGTCATCTGTGAAAAGCAGTGAAGGAGGCAAATTGTGGAGGAGGCAGCTACCCAGTGGGAGACAGAGAAGCTGATGGCCTCTTCCACAGTTAATTAAAAGCTATACCATTATCCACTAAGTAGGTCATCATCAAAAAAGCTACTTTCAGAGCAGAATCTGAAGATGGACCTGTTGTGCACTCATTCGTTGACATTCTCTAAACAGTCAGCCCTCATAACAGCGCACGTCCTCTTTTCAAAAGGGTTTCAAAGGGATCGCTTTTCAATACGGTTACATAAATCAGCAGTTCTTCAGCTAGTTGTTGCATCGTGTATAATTTCAGTTCAAAGCAATGGGTAAAGTAATACTGCAGACCAAAATAACAGCCTCCAGGACTATAAAATATTTACCATGATAAACGGTGCAACTACTCATTTCCATGGAGATTTCACTGCGTGCGCATCGAGCCATTTGCATATACATTAAACAGCACTGAAACAGAAGTTCAGCCATGATGACGCATGGATCATGTACGATAGTCACGATTGTTGCATTGTGCTTCCACACCACAATGGCAAGACTCACACCATTTCAGCGCGTTTGCCAGGCTAGAGAATGGATTATGCACTGGTGTCATAACAAAAACATCAGCACAAAACATCACAGAAATTATACCAGGCCGGGCGACAACGCAGGACAAAAGACACATGACAACAGCAGAGGCAGTGCGGAAGAAGCCACAGGTCACTGAAATAACCTTATATGTTGCCCATGCTATGAGAGAGGCATAATCCACAGCAAAATGCAAGACAAAAATGCAAATATATGAACTAAAAAAGGGTTCGAATTATGTCCAAGGTTGCAGGCTAAACTAACAGTAAGTGGGTGAGGAATAGCGTGGGTGTACTGACCACATTCATAAAGGTTACACTTTGTTATAGTGAGTAACTACCAAAACCCACAGCAGCAAAGTCTTCAAATGACTCGCACGCAAGTCACACTTTGAACACTTCCTGTTACACGCAGCTCCGCCGCAGCCATCAGATAGACCCGAGAGTGCCGTGCCCCTACGGTACGCCTCTGGCCATGCACTGCTGACGACACCACAGGACGTTCAAGCCCGCCTCTCGGCCACATGCGCTCGAACCTGCAGCCCGGACCGGCTGGATGCCGCTGTGCGAACAGGGGGACAGGTTTCTGGGCACCCCTCGAGAGGGACCAGGATGCAGGCGATGTTCTCAGCAGCGTGAGAGCAAGGAACACCCGTCTGTACTCACATGCTGCCTCTTCTGGGAAGACTCAGCTCCTTCTGCAATGAACAACATGGAAGGAAAACATTAGCAGCGGCAAACTGTACACAAACGGCGTTGCTGCTGCAAGGGATCTATTGCAAACACCACCATTGCTAAGTGTACAGATTCTGAGATGCACACTGATGTACACAAGACTATCCACAAGATGGCACTGGGGTGGTATTTGTAAATACTAAACAGGTACATATTCTACTCAAAACGATATTCACGAAATTGCCTATCTTATCTGGGTAAATCAGATTGGTTTCACCCTGATAAAGAGTGCAAATGGAACGAGCACTAGAGATGCTGTCCTATCTAGCCACATCTTCAGAGCAGACCGACATCGGTTTCAGGCCTGTTTCTTTTCACGTGCGTCTTTCACTATGAATGCATAAGTCGATTATATTTATTCACCAACACACCGCATAGTCATCACCCTGGGATTATTATTGATTTATTGATTCAGCTTTAGTTTACATTTTAGGCATTTAGCAGACACTCTTATCCACAGCGACTTACACAGTTTTACATTTCTTTATATACAATCCATTTATACAGCTGAATATTTTACTGAAGCAATTCAGGTTAAGTACCTTGCTCAAGGGTACAACGGCAGTACCCCCACCTGGGAATTGAACCTGCAACCTCTGAGTTACAAGCCCAGCTCCCTAACCATTACACTACACTGCCAGCCAATATTTAAATACAATATGATATTTATTCATGCACAATGTGCGTTAAGATGTATGATCAGCAGGGCCAGATCTCCGCATAGGCTGACATGGCCAGGCCCCAACTTCGCATGGGGCCTGGAATTATGTGGAAAATATTAATATGTATATTATTTTTTCGTATACATTTTTTTCTTATTTGTATTTTTGTTTTTAGAATTGTAGAACTGCTCAGAGAAAAATATTTTGTTCTGTCAAAAAAAAAAAAAAAAAGAATATTTATTTCCCCACAAGATGTGTCACAATTATTCACACCCCTAATAATTATTTTAAATAGAATCCAACAAAAATAAATCTATAAAAAAATCTATTTGGTACCCACAAACCTGGCTCCCTCTGCCAGGAAGCTGAAACTTTGTTGCAAATGGAAGACAATGGTCCCAAGCATACCCCAAAATCAACCAAGAAATGGTTAATTGACCACAAAATTACTATTTTGCAATGGCCATCTCAGTCCTCAGTCTTGAACCCGATGAAAAATGTGGGTAAGTACACTGGTTTTGAATTGAAGAGGGCAGTCCACATGTGCAGACTGAAGGATCTGAAAAGATACTGTATGGAGGAATGGTCAAATATTCCCCCCAATATGGCCACCAAGCTCATAAAAACTATAGAAGACAACTAGGCAGTGTTAACATTGCAAGGGGAGGATTAACAAAGTCCTGAAAACAGGGGTGTGAATAATTGTGATACTATAATGATAGAGCATTACCTCAGCCGAGACACTGACTAATAATTAACATTTAATAAATGACAAACCCAGCAGACCCAGAGAAACACACTGCTCATCTACTGAACTCAAAGTCCTGTTAATTGATGCATAACTGTATTCAGTATTCAAACGAATAACCCATTTTCCAGATGATTGTTTGTGACAATCCCCAAAAACGATCCCCAAAATCAAATCAAGATTCGTATGCCAAGATGAAAGTTTATGAAATGCTCAACTTCTGCTAATGCATCAAGATTCATTTTAGAAATGAACTATGGGGGCACAGAGGAAAAAGAGAGAGAGCGAAATTGGTTTCAAATTAAATATGTGCTACCTTGACTGTTATAGCTTACGTAAGGGGACAGCACTGTGAACATGTCAAGATAAATCTTCATCATTGCTGTGTAACTAACAGATATCCCGTGATGCATTCATTCAAGTGCCTTTGACACTTCACGAGTGAAATAATCCACTTATGCAACGACATTTGAGACGCAACTACACTTATTCCAAATAATTTCACTATGCTCACATTTTCTGCATTAGAAGCGCTACAACGTTTCCCATTTCCACAACTGCTTTTCATTTTTAACAAAACAATTATGACGTCTCAATTGCAAATGTAGCACCGTCGCAGCACGTGCAATAGAATCGCAGCCTCTCTCCTTTCCACGCGTTACCTGTAGTCTTCTTCTCTTTATGTATCTTGAAGTACGTGCACTTCCTGCCTGAGCCTGGCAAGCCACAGAGAGATGGCCGCCAGCCCTTTGCTCAGTCACTTCCATGTCAGAGACAGCTCCGTCTCGCAGCCAGACCCATAATGCGCAGAATGGTAGAGAGCAGACACAAGACTTAACAGGTCGGTTGGCTTTCTGGGCAGTCGCAAGGTGTTTATCACGAATGATTAACTGCTGTTTTGTTTAAAGGAGGTGGACGTTTTTCCGTCTCACATCATCACATTCGGTCTCTGTTTCCTTTGAGTCTGGCCTGTTAGCCGATCGCTTTGAGGCCACGGGGGTCCTTCCTTCCTGTCATGACACACAGTGGTCGTGGCTTGGCCTTCGCAACGCTCGAAAAGGTCAAGTCGTCAAGCTCAAAGACTCGATGCACACTCAGTCTAAATATTTATAGACAGAGAAATGATCATCTCATAAATATTTCCCATTCAACCATGCCAGTTTGAAGCACCAGTTTGAATGGGGTCTGTTTCATAAGTCAACCATTACTACTGTTTTATTATGGTATTCTTTTGGCAGAGCAGCATACAGTCATGGAGGGCCAAGAGCCCCCGGGATTTATGATCCATACAAAGTTTCCGTTTGACGATTCTGCGTCTGACGTCACTGATTATTTCATATTATCCTTAATGCACATCTCAGACAAAAGGCTGCCCAGGCCTTGTATAACAATGACAGGACATGACACATGACACACAAAACCATCAACATTTCTCATCACTCATACTGGGCCTTTACAATAGGAAAGTACAGACTAAGCAGGCCTCTTTTTAGAAACACAGCACTTGCATCACATTTTGTGGGGTAGGGTTTTTTTCTTCCATATCCTGTCATGAAAGAGGCCCCCGTGACTGCTGTCTCAGCACAAGGTGCAGCTTGTCTGCGTTCTCATGCCTCTCACACACGTCTATGGCCTCCACGGGCAGGGCGTTCACTCATCTAGGGATGCTCTTCCTTTCCCTCCCTCCCTCCCTCCATTTCTCTCTCTGAGACACGGTGGTGGGAAAACACTAGCCCACCCCACTACAAAGCATCAGGCCAATCCACTGGCCTCCAGGCTCGCCCAGATGTCACCATAGCAACTGGTGATGCAAATCCTCCCCCCCTGTGCTGCAACCACCCACACCCTTCTTCACAAATCAAACTGCTGTATAAAGAGATATGAATCAATCTACAGTACGTTTCAGAAATAATAATGACCACTGGTTGAAATAATTGATTGAATTAGCACAAAATGCTCCCTCTTAACAAGAGCCATAGTGCAAAAACAAAACCTATTCGCAGGGAGGGCAATTGTGTCTTTAAAAGCGTGAAATAAACTATTAAAAAACGTCTCTTCGCATGCGGCAGTAATCATAGTAGCTGGTGTCATTTTCTCTCAAATATCTACATTGCTGATGAAACCTCATATTTTGGGGATGTCAGAAGAAGCATCTCAGGAGATAAATGATTGATGAATTTATAGAAACGTACAAAGACGGTAATCAATAATTAATTTGAACAGCAATAATGAATCAATCTTTGTTTGAATCCGACATCAATTATTCAGAATTTGTAAAACAATTATAAAACACATCCAGCCGTTTCCATGAAATAGACTATTTCCCATTGGCTGCTGTGATTAAAACATTTAATGAAACATATTTGCGAACATGAAAATAAATAGCTTGTGAAAATCGTATGTACGGTATTTATTGCTATGCGTTCAACCACACTGTGCCCATAATCACAATAGTTTAAGCATAGCCCATCACGAAGCAGATTTAACTGTAACTGTGCAGGGAACAACAGAAAAAAATCCCTCCTGTAGATAATGACAGACCGCAGGGTGGCTGTGGTGAAAGAACAATTTCATTTACGCACAACATTGTGCGGAGACGGGGCGGAGTTGCGTCTACTGTAGTAAAGCAGCCCCCCGCACAAGCCCATTCAACCCGCTGTACAGAACTGTCGCTGGTGACTGAAGCGTCCATGCAACAAACCTAACGTGCAACAGGTATACCCGTATGCAGGCTGTCAACTTAAAATGCCTTAACTAGACAATAAACGTGGGCATCCAGGCTTATGCGTTCAAATTGGAGCAACTACATGTTCCAAACGAAATAACATGACCCCTGGCTTAATAACCACGAGTAATACCTAGCTGCCATACGCGAGGGGAACATGATTTAGTCACTATTAAACAAAGACTTGCATAATTGGCATACCATGAACCCGTGCGTTATCACAATTAAACATTTTGTTTGCAATTAAGCATATTGTTGAATGGTTAATCCGACTGTGTCGCTGGCATTTCCTACCTGCAAGCCACGACGTCTTAGAATGTTTGGTTCGTCCATTGCCGAAATGAAAGGGAGGAGGAACGATTGTGGCGAGTGTCGTTTGCTGGTTTAATTCAGCCCATCCTGGCTCCTCCGGATGTCAATGGGCATGGAAGCGCAGCCGGGCTTCTGCCGCCCGCCGCTCGCTCGACTGCACAAGACAGGCTTTCTCGTCTCCCATTCGCACGCGGTGCAGTCAGCTGACCATACAAAGATTTTGAATGAATTCACATGGCCTGATCTGCCGTGGATTTGGTGTGTGAAACGGTGTGTGTATGTATATGTGTGTGTGTGTGTGAGAGAGAGAGAGGGAGAGGGAGAGGGAGAGGGAGGGAGAGGGAGAGGGAGAGGGAGAGGGAGAGGGAGAGGGAGGGAGGGGGGGGAGTTACAACACTTCCCAACAGCGTAACCCCTGTTTGCAAAGCCATCCAGGTAAATCTGGAAAATGTATTGTCTGTGAAATTATTTGGGTACCTTGCAATTAATTAGATATGCACCTGTTTCAGCTCCTATAGTACCTTTCATGATCATATAGGTGTTAAACCATGCTCCATTTTTCTCATGTTATTTTTAAGACAGCATTTGTTGGTATTCATTATTTTGCATCCAATCCAGACAAGTGCTAGTAGGATTAAGGTCCATATTGCAGATGGACACAGTCGCAAATTAAGGCAGAAAGTTGAATCTATGAATAAATCTATATCTGATTTGAGTGAATCTATACCAAACACATCATATGTACCAAAGACTAAATAATGCATTTTGTTTGTTTGTTAAATAATATTTCAAAGGAGCTATTGAAACGTCAAAAGGAATAGGAGGAGCAATTGAGATTATACTCCAGAACGTCACTGCATCGAGAAGTGAGTGGAATGGAACCGATTGCAGAATTGAATTAACCCAAATTTAAGATGAAGGCATCCTTCACTTGATGCTTTAGTCTGTCTCTCTCTCTCTCTCTCTCTCTCTCCCTCCCTCCCTCCCTCTCTGTCTTTCTTTCTGTCTGTCTGTCTTTCTTCTCTTTCTTTCTCTTGCTCTCCGCCACTCTCTCTGTGTCTCATTTGGGAAAGAACCTCCCAAACTCATAGTAGACAGACTCTAAATGGCACCCGAATTCAGAATTTTTAAGCCCAACAAAGAGCGTCTCTCATATGGACAACACTGTCATTGATCCAGGCCAGCGGCGTGAGAGCCTCTTTGTCCCAGCCTTCTGCTTTTAAACAGGCATGGGTTCAGTCTCTGGACATGGATCCAGCCCCCATGAACAATGTTCCAATGTTCCCCCCAACCTCACAGAGTGGGAGTGGGAGTGGGGGCCATGCTGGTGGACTCAAAATGATGTTTAGTGTTTTATATTTAGTTCCCTCTTTATGTTAATAACACAATAGTTTAGATGTATTTTTATTATAATTTAGAATTAATATTCATTAATGGAAGAATGGAAATTGTCCTTCCTTGCCCCCCACCCACCACAGATGTTGTTACAGCATAACTTTAGGCTGACTCAGAACACAACACTTAAATACATTAAAGATGAATTAATATCATAAGTACCCAAAAGGCAGGATGGGGGGGAGGTCAGACAATGGCTTCATTTTTCAGTTGTTTTTTTTACATTTACATTTACATTTTAGGTATTTAGCAGACACTCTTATCCAGAGCAACTTACAAAAAATGCATTTATACATGGTAAGATTAATCATGGTTAGTGCAAGAGATCAGTGCAGTAATACAGCAATTGACATCATTGTTGGCTGCTACATACCAAACCTGTAACACAGGGGAAAAAAGTTAGTTATTTGTATTTTTTTATTACATTTTTAAACATGGAAACAGTGATGGCAGTTAATCAATGTAGAGAGTCAGTTGTTCTAAACGTCTATGTTCTACCTTAACTAACTACTGATATCTTCTGTCCGACGTCAACTGTTTGTCTCTGATTCAACAGGAATTGCAAGAATGCAGGGACATATTTTAAAAGGCAGTGTTTTTGGTAATGAACGGGGATCTGTTTCCTTAAAAAGGAAAATGTTGCGCTTTATGGCCGAAAAGACAAATTATCAATGAGAGAAATAGTGCTTAATGTGATTGTCACCCCCGCCCCCCCGGCCCTCAAATGTGGTATGCCAAGGAGAATGACATTTCGTACAACTGCATACAATTCTACCTCTCTGCAAACAGAGTATGTATTATTGAAGAGCCCAGTTCTACTGAGGAGAGGATTTTTCTGCTCACACGCAAAAAACCACGGACGATGTCTCTCACTGTGGCCCTTAGCATATTATCTTGATCTTCCAAATGAAAAGGTTGTTTGGGATTGTGGCCACACATTTCCAGAGTGACTAAAATGAGCGGCCTCAGAAACTACACAGCCGCGCGGTTACGACCCATCGATGAGCACCGCAGAGCCAAATTAATTACTTGGCGGCCTGCCCTCTTACGTAACTTGTGGCCTGGTGCAGATGGCAACATAAAGGGCTTATATCTCATTCAAGGAGAAACAATCCTGTAGCTTTCAACAGTCTGAATGTGTATTCAAGTCAGGAAACTGTGGAGAGTCCACATACTGGAAGTGTAAAGATGAAGAAAACAATGGCATTGGTGTGCACATTAGTTAATCTGTCTGAGCTTAATGCTCGTTTCTAAGAGCCGACCGAGGTAGTTCCTGTCACACTGCCTCCTGGGTAATTGTGTGAAGTAGGGGAGGAAAAGAATAACACACTTTCCTTCTTATCAAAGTAAAATGAGTGACTTATGAGTGACTAGTTAAGAAGTTTAAAAGCTAAACCACCATCACAATTGTGAAAGCCAAGAACCTGTTTGGCTGTAACATTTAAAATGAATGTCCCAAAAGTTACATTGATTAAGTTCATTTCTCTGGATACTGCATGACCTCTGGGCAATTATACTTAGTAATTTATTCAACTCACACAAAATACTGTGCATTAGTCAAATAAATAAATGTAAATTTGACTTTTAAGTCAGTAAATTTAGCAATTAAGTCAAGCTATATCCTAATCAAATGAATTTACTCACTTCCCATTTGACTTATCAATAAATGACAAACCCTGGACACACGCCAGCTGATGGTAATCCCTGGCAGAGGAGCAGAGCAGCTGATGGTAAGAAGTTGGCAGAGGAGTGGGGTTTGTCTATGGCCAAAAACAATGAACTGAAATAAGAAACTAAAATAAACCAACAATAAATGAAAGCCCCACCTCCTCCGAGGGGGGAATCCCTTTCAGGGGAACACGCAACAAACACAGACAATCAGCGGCTTTCGCACCGCCTTCATACATTCACATTTAACACACATCAACACTTACGGGACAGGGTAGAACTCTACGCACTGTCCCGACACACACTCGACACACATCTCAACAAGACACCGCGCCCCCTCAGACCGGAGTTCCCCTAGAACCTCCCCAGGCACACACATATCCAGTGACTTTTCAAGTGCTTCCCAAACCCATGCACACAGAGACACTAACTTTTCAGTCCGAGTTCTCTTTTACCCCAAACACACAGAGACCCTCGCAACTCCTCACAGGGACAGTTCTCTTATAACCAGCCCCGAGACACTCTCCACTCTTTCAGTGAGAGTTCTCGGGCCGTTGTCCAGAAACACTCTCCACTGCCCGAGTGCAAGTTCTCCAATCACACCGAGGGCGAGAGGCGGACCCTATTTCAGAGTGCCCTCTCGCTCTCCCAATCACACCGAGGGAGAGAGGCGGACCCTCTTTCAGGGAGCCCTCTCGCTCTCTTTCACGATTACACCGAGGGAGAGAGGCGGACACTCTTAGTGCGCCTCCTCTCCCTCTTTCCCACACACAGGAAGCACTCTACTCAGTCACTTTCGACACACGCACACAGAACTCAACATAAACTCCACACAGACTCCGCCTCCCAGAAGCTTGGATTACAGACACGCGCCACCATGCCCAACAGAGTCACATCAAACACTCCACAATAATCCACAAAAAACCTGCACACGCACACACACACACACACACACACACACACACACACACACACACACACACACAGTTACAGACACAGACACACACACAGACACAGACACACACACACACACACACACACACTCCCCACTTGCCCCACCTGCTCTTAAATAGGCTTACTTTCTGCCTGGCTCAGGTGGGACTCGTGAGGCAATCACCCGTCTATCATTCACTCACCCATTCACAATCACTCAACACCAAACAATTCACATTCTCACACACAAACCCAATCAGTCAATCAAATTCCTTTGGAGCAACCTTCCGGGCAACAGTTCTCTCACACCCTGTGAGAGTGCCAAACCTGCCCCTGAAAGTCTTCCTGCTCCAAAGGCCTCCACAACATGGAAAAACAAAGGCGACCCTGCCACTCCCATGTTGCCGAGACCGACGCACTCCACAACATTATAATTTAACTGTAAATGTTCCAGTTGAATCAAAACACTGGTGCTACCAATGTTGCTTCACATTCAGTTTTCTGCCAAACTTCTACTTTGAAAAGGGTTTTGGTGCAATGGCTCAATGCTGGTCATGGCTAGATAGTAACCCTATGCTTCCCTATTTTGTCCAACTCTCGTGAGGTTTGACTCCCCATAGTAACGACGGAAAGCACCCAACCCTCGTTCCAGCTGTCTGACACTTAGGGTTAGGGTTAGAGTTAGGGTTACGGTTAGGGTTACCAGCTCGTCTTTGAAACTTACCTTGAATGCCTCTACCTATGCATTTTTTATCATCTTATTTTATCTTTGATTTTTAATTCTATTTACAATTGTGAAGCACTTTGAGCTGCATATCATGTATGAAATGCGCTATACAAATAAAGTTTATTAGTATTATTATTATTATTACCACTTTAGTGGCAAATGCGCATGCGCGAGATCTGGCAAAAAATAGGGTTACTATCTAGCAATGACCCTCAATGCTGTTCAGAGCTAAAGCAGCATCATCAGCTTGAGTCTGAGATGAAGATTCATCTCAGGTAGAGCCGGAGTTCAATCTATTTTAAAACGCAACAAAACTAGCTTGCTATTATATATAGCAACTATTAGCAATGTGTTGTTTACACTCTTGATTGCTTTCACAGCCTTGTCTGCCTCACTGCCACCTCAAACCCCTCGTAACAACATGGCACGTGGGATATAGGCACTGACTGGTGCAATCGTTCTATTGCAGTCAAATAATTGTCAGTCTCCTCCACGATCGTCAATGTCACCGCCCCTTGATGGATCTGGATGGAGGTGACTAAAGCTGAGGTCAAAATATTATAATGCTTTTAGATTTTTTTCTAAATGCTTTTTTCTGCACTTTCTCCCAATCTTTTTCAAGTCAATTATTCCCTCCCTCATATTGTGAGCTCGCTGCCGTAGTCCTGGCAGTGACATGTGGCGGAGCACCGCCTCCTCCGAGCCGGAACCCGCCAGGGCGTCACCGCAACTCCGGTATGCACACAGGGCCACTCCTATTCACAGCAATCTCATATCGGCTTCCCTCCCTCCTCCCTGGGGCAGACAACCAATTGCTGGCCCCTAGTGGCACTCCTGGCCAGAGCCAAAGCTAAGGTCAAAATTGGCCTTAACTTCACTTAAGCATGCTGCATGGTCCAGCCCCCGGGTCCTCAAAATTCGCCCATGGCTTCCTTAAAGTGGTCAGCACTGCTATGTTTTACACTGAACAAAGGAAGTAACTCTCCAATAAAACCTATTTTATTGCAGACAATCTACATTTGTGCACCCTGTATTGATAATACATACAAAATAAAAAATAAAATAATGATAACAATCAGAAAATTGTTGGAAAAAATGTATTTACTTTATTTTATTTTTAAGAATGGCTTGGAACCCAGGCAGGGTGGCTCGGAGCCGGCACTATTCAAATCTTAGTTCAGTGCCGTGTGTCAGGGGTTAACTGAGCTCTCCTTTTTCACTGTATCATTTTGTAATGCTCCATTGGATATTTATGTGCCACATTATTGGAAAGCTGGGCAGCATCGTCAAGTTAAACCTGCCCTATCCCTGGCAAAACCAAGCGAACTGGGCCTCGTCATGGGGGTTTTGAAAAGGATATCTTAACATTCACAGTCATGACTCTTATGTTGTAGCTAAGTATACTATTTATACTAGATCAGTGGTTCTCAACCCTGGTCCTGGAGGGCCGCAGGGCCTGCAGGTTTTTGTTTTCACCTTAAAATTAGCAACCAATTTAAACACAAGTAACCAGGTGAGGTGAGGTGAACCGTTTTAATTGATCAATTAAGTGCTGAGTAACAATGAAAACCAGCACACCCTGCGGCCCTCCAGGACCAGGGTTGAGAACCACTGTACTAGATAATCATACTAAATACAAAAAAATTGTCAATGAATTCATCGTCATTTAAGACGACACAGTTTTTTTTATTAAATTGAAATGTAAACCTCTCCAAGTATTAAACTTGGGTTTAACATGGGTGCCTGCCCAACATCTTATTAAAATATTTTACATGAACATCTTGTACTCTCAACTGTAAACTGTTGTTATATTCTACATGCACTGTTGTACATTTTCTGAATAAGATGAGAGTAATTCCGGTTTTAATATAGCGAAGTATAAGTGTACCCCCATCTGCCACCTGAAATGAAAAATCCTGGACTAGGCACTGCAATGTCTGTCACAGTCCCAGACATAGGCCATCTGACACAGTGACATCACAGAAGTAGTGGGAGCATGATTTCCACGTGTGCCACCATGTTGTGGGCTGTAGCACTGTTGCAGCAAAGTTCAGCCTCAGTGTCTCTCTAAGCTCTATGCAGTTACACATGTGGCTCTGACCACAGAAAAATAACTGTGGGGTATTTTCCTAAAGCTAAGTTGAGAGACAGGTTTGGGTGGCTCCTTATGAATCAGCTCCTGAAATGTGTTGCTTGTATCGTAAATGTGTGGGAGTTTAGCAGAAACGAAGGTGGAACAGCTTTGTAGTTTATGGGTCAAAGGGGTTACCTCAATGCCATCAGCTATTACAATTAAGTCTAGTGGGGAAATCAGGGACCATCACTAAAGTATGGGATTGTGTTTCTTTTCTTAGTCAGTAATATCAATATGATCCTTGGTCCAAATATAGGAAGCTCAGTAATCCTGAGAAAAATACATCATGTTGGGAATTTCGAGGAAATTAAGTAAATCTGTAGTTTGGGGAAATGAAAATCACACAGTTTTAGGATGTACATAAGGGTAGGCAGTTTCAGGGTGTAAATCCTGTTTCCTACAAATGACTCCTTTGCCTTGAGTATCATGAAAGCAAATTGACTTTTTGCACATTGTGTTATTATGACATTATTTGTGTCACTACCCTTATCCCTGGTAAATATTGCCTATAGCGAAAGCACTGCTTTTACCACACACACACAATTAAATATTTGTGTCCCTTTTCTCTGTACTTCTCTGAGAGTTTGTCCTACCAAGCTCACCAAGCTCAGACAAAATAAACTTTCTCTTTGCGCTTGATTCTTAAGAATTAAAGATCAATTATTCAAAACTTGATTTTAAATGTCTTACAAGAGATGCTTTGCTAGAAGGTGCCCTGAAAAATGGCGGCGTTTTTCCATCATACAGAGCAACTGCTTCACATACAAGTAAGCAAACAAACTTCTTCAACTACAGATAGCTTGAAAGCCTCCTGTCGGTTACACTAGTCAGGGGGAAGTTATGATTCGTACATTTCAGAATTAAACCCTCACTACACTACACAGTTTAGTACACATGGCAACAGTGGAAACAAAACCCTGCAGAAAGAACTGTGTGTATGTGTGTGTGTGTGTGTGTGTGTGTGTGTGTGTGTGTGTGTGTGTGTGTGTGTGTCACTCACGGACCCTGACCTGCATTTGCAGGAAGTCCATTGTCGTGTCTGTCCTCTCCTCTGTGTCAGTGTTTATTGAAGCACAGCAAAGCCCTCCTCCCCACCATTGTGACACTATCTCCTCCCCCAATAATGCATGTGGTTTGTGGTTTTTCAGCAGCCTTTACCTGAGCAAGAACGAAAACACCATGACAGTATGTTTCACAGACAGTCTTCATTTACAAGAAGGGCAACTGAAACAATTGTGGCGCAGCAAAACATTGCTTCTCCGGCCAGTCGAGACGTGAGCAGGTCTTACAAGCAGAGGAGCTGTCCGTGTCTGGACCTTCTTCGCAATATCTTCGCCCAGGAAGGGTTGTGTGTGGGATGGAGCTAGAGGTCCTTTTTATCACACTTGCTGTGGTCTTGGCGCACGGTATGATGCAACTTCTGGTTCAGTTTCAGGCAGACCGATAGCTTTTCTGGACTCGACACATGAACGATCAGATCAGGCAGTTAAATGAGACAATGCTATTGAAAAATGGAAGCTTTTCGTCAACGCAAGATTTCACTTACAAATGTAGGGCAGTCTGGTTTTGTCTAGTGTTTTATTTTTTATTCAAACCTGAAGATCTATTGCACATGGGCTGTAAAATGGGTGTCAACGTTGTGTTATATTTTGGAGATTATACTGCATGCCATCGATTAGATGCTACAAACTGTTGGACATTGCTACTGCCGTCCATCTGACTGCCGCACAGATTATATTGCTACATTGGTGTCCTGCATGGAAATGCTCCAAATGAGGTAATACTGTGTTGTTACTGGGTCTGAGGTTTAAATTCCCTGGTCTCTTTTTACTGTTTTTGAAAGGAGCACCAAATGAAACCCCAACTGATCTTAAATGCTACAAGAAAACCATTAACACAAATGAAGACTTTACATGTACATGGAAACCAGGGGCCTCGGCTGGGAATGCCACCTACACATTTCATTACTGGTGAGTTTAAATGCAGACCCATGGCTCACTTTGATAGTGGTTCTGTGTGGCTCAGCAGGTAGAACATGGTGCTAACAATGCTTAGGTTGTGGGTTCGTTTTCCTGTTGGGACCACACGTACTGAAATATTTATGCATTTACTACTGTAATTTATGCTAAATGGCATGTACTGTATATGTATATATATATATATATATATATATATATATACACATGCATATTGACATATTATGCCCCTTATCACCTGCTAAATTACTTTAACCTTTGTCCTCAGTCGTTTTGATGTACAGATAAAGAATGTCGTCTGTGCATCGCATGCGGTCGGACGGAAAAACGTATACGTTCTACTTAGTGACGATGCCAGCACGATAAGGGAGTCGTACCTGTTGGTGGAAGCTCATTTGGGCAACAGCAGTTACAGATCGTCCAACGTGTCGGTGTGTCTTCAGCACCAAGGTAAGCGTGCCTTCTCTTACCCAGGTGAACTAGGGCTTTGGAACAGTAAGAGATATAATCCTTCAGGGATATGAATTAAATAAGATTGACAGAGTACAACTTTAAAAGTAAGTAGTAAACAGTTGTTCAAATATACAGTGTATATATTTTTTTTTTTTATTAATTTTTTAATTTTTTAATTTTACCTTTATTTAGCCTGGGGAGCCCATTGAGACCAAGTCTCATTTACAATGGTGCCCTGATTACAAAACAATTATATAATTTACACAAACAAACAATAAGACAAGGACAATAAAAATAGATGAAACCGTCATACAAAATAACAATAATAAGAAGAACTAGTGTTACAATAGAAGTAATTACAATAGTTACGATAAATTTTGAAACACTCACATACCACTAACTCTATATCCTTAAGCATATTTTTAAAGTTCCTATGGAGACCACAGAGTCCAGTTTGAAGGTCTCCTGAAGCTCATTAAAAGCTCTAGGCCCACAATAGCTAAAAGCAGTTTTACCTAACTCAGTTCTGACACGTGGGATTTCAAGAGTAATCCAATCCTGAGTTCTTGACTGATAAAAAAATATTATAAATATTATATATAAATAAATATATAAAATATATATTGTGGTGTCCCTTGGGGTTGGGCGATACGCACGGACCTGGTAGAGGCCGTAGGCAGGTTAAATAACCCGGAGGAGGCAGTATTATAAACAAAACAATAATTTATTAACTCAAATATTGACACACACAAAACATTCGGGGAATCCAAAACACAAAGTCTGTTATCCAATGTCAAAGTCCAGTTCCGTTCCGCAATCCAGGTCAGTAGTCAATATCCAAAGGGGGTCCTCACACAATCCAGGTCAAACACAATAAACAATCCAAATCACTTTCAAACTCTCTCTCACCAAATCCCGGCTGGTCAACAGACTTCACAGGCTCTCTCTCTCTCTCTCCTCCCCGTGATAGGCCTCGAAATGACCTTCAGCTGTTCGTTAGTCCCAATTACTTGACTTCCTCAAAGAACAGAACCTCATCTAACCTAAATGGCCAAAAAGCTGTAAATATTGTGTTATTGTGGAAGGGTGTTTCAGTGCATGGAAGATTCTGTGTTTGTATGCGTGCTTGTGAATGGCTTGTAACATTTGAATATGTTTCTCTATAGTTCAGTATGATGCTCCTGATATCACGATGTCACGGTCCTCTGGCAACATCACCCTGTTCTGGCAAAGACCGCCTGAAGCCATCGTAAACGAGATTCAGTACAGAAGAAGGGGAGATCAACTGTGGGAAAGTGTAAGATGACTGAACCCGTAACAAACATATTTGACGTAAATGCCGAGTAGTGGTGGAGTAGTGGCAGTGGAAGGTCTACTTCATGCCAGTCAGTGTGGTAGAAAGTATGCATATTATCCCTTGCATATTATACTAACTGTACCTACCCACGCCTGCTGTATGTCATTGGTTCCGACATGGACCATGACCACTGGATCCACCCCTGCTCTGGTCCTGTTCCAGGAGGTCTCCAACCTGGGCACCAGGCAGACAACATGCCATCTAAAACTCCTGACTGGCGCTTTGTGAGTGTGAGCTACCTATTGCGGTCGTGGTTCGAAACCCAACCGCGTCAGTCCGTCTCTGACCAGGAGCCCCGTTCGGGGGGGGCAGGGGGCTTTTGGCTGTCCGCCCCAGGGGGAGGAGGGAGGGAAAGTCAGCACGGGCTCGCCGAGGAACAGTAGGGGCGTTCCTAAAGAGCAGGTGGGCCAAGTTACGTCTCGGAGGAGGCGGATCATTGCCAGCCTCGGGGATAATAGCTTGACCCGGAGAACGGGCGGTGGGCTCGTGAGGGGAGGGCAAATCAAAATAAATGGAGGGTTGAATTGGCTACTAAATTGGGCGAAAAGGAGGAGCGACTCTCATATCTGGTGCGTGCACTAGACACGCTACACACACGCCCCGGAGCGCCACAGCCCAATCCGATCGGTCATCCGCGTGTTTTTCGTGACGACTCTGATTCGCAGGTGTGCGATGACTTTTCTCTTGACCTTTGTGGTACGAGTCATCTGGAGATAGGCAGACCGTGATCTGACGTACGGTTTCATGCCAATCGTTGGGGCACGTCGACCGCACTGACGTCTTACGGGTATTCGTAGAAGCACGGTTACATCCGTAACTTCCGATGCAGGTGTCACTCAGCTGGTTGTCTCCTTTCCTCCCTCTCAAACTGAACTTGCCACTTGCATCTCTGCATGCCTCAATTACATACAGTGCCCTCCGAAATGATACACACCCTTGAGAAGGCTGTATAAAATAAACAATAAAGATAGTGAACTACATTGTATGCTCACAAATTTTTATATTATATTATTTTAATACTTATACAATGATTTTGTTTAACAAGTAATATTGTTGTCATGATTGTATTCAGTTGTGCCCCAGTGGTGATGCGAGCTATCAGCAGATATCTGCACTGCTGAGTTACTTACTATCTTCCAGTGTACATTTAAAAGTTAAATCTTTTCTGACAACATCTCGGCTGCTCTTGCTTTGATTCCATTCTCTACTGAGCAGTATGTGCTGGAAAGCATAGCCATTAGCTTGACTCTGCATGGCTTACTGTCTTGTCCTCCTTTTTATACTTCAAATTAAATCCACTGGCCTCCCGCGTGGTCCAGTGGTTACAACGTCCGACGCTGGCCACGGAGACCGGGGTTCAATTCCCCGTCTCGCCAAGTGTCGGCTCTGGCCGGGAGTGCCACCAGGGGGCGGCGATTGGCTGTCCGCCCCAGGGAGGGGGAGGGGAGCCAACGTGACGTTAAGCTGCGTATAGTGGCCCTGTAGTACCGGGTTACGGTCGACGGCCTGCGGGTGCCATCTCGTAAGAGGCGTCACTTTGCTTCGTCACTACCGGTCACAGGACTACGGCAGTGAACTCACATTACTAGGGGGGGATTGATGTAAAAATAGCGGGTCTAATTGGCTACCAAATTGGGAGAAAATGGGATAAAATCAGAAACAAATTTAAAAATAAAAAAACAAAACGTTGCTTTTGTTTTAGCACTCTACAATTGGCCCAGATTTGTCGGTGACTCCAATCAATGTCTGGATCTAGAACTGTCTGACCAGTTTGTCAGATGTCTATAAGTAAGTGCTAAATGATACAGGTACATAATGAGGTCAACTGCAGTAAGAGCTATGCTAGAACAGATTTGCATTTGTCATTTATTTTTGTCCCTTTGCGATTGTTCCAGGAAACATTGGAAACAGAAGGTGAAAAAAAAGAAGGTCAATATTTTTTTCTTCTTTGAATTAATTGTTTACTTTACCTCCCATTAAGATCAACTAATTCACTTTCACTGATTGACATCGCAGGATATCCAGAGGATAACTGGTTTCTGGTGCTGGTTATGTGCAGTAAGACATTATCATCATCTGTTTTTTCAGAGAACCACACTCTGACCCTCCAGAAGGACACAGTTTATAATGTACGAGTGAGACGCAAGGCCAAGGCCCTGAACATATGGAGTGCCTGGAGCCAAACCATGGAGGTACCTGTTGGTAAGGTATTTCTTGTCCCTTACCTTTAGTCTCAAAACCCCCAAATTCTCAGGGGCTGACGGATGGTGTAGTGGGCTAACGCACCCATATTTGGCTGGTCCTGTACGAGTGTGAGATGCCTATCAGGGACACGGTTCGAAACTCGTCTCTGCCAGACCGGCCCTGGCATTTGGCTGTCCGCTCCTGAGGGAGGGGGGAGGGTGTTCGGCACAAACTCGCTGTGAAGCATGTAAGGGTGTCTCCAGAAAGGGGGTCGTGAGTTCCGTCTTGAAGGAGGGGGATCATCGCCGGCTTCGCTGAGTAGCTTGCCCCGTAGAGACGGGCGGCGAGTTCGTGCGGGAGGGTTAATCGAAATAAATAGAGGGTATAATTGGCTTCCAAACTGGGGAGAAAAATGTGGAAAAATCTGAAACAAAATTTTTATTTTATTTTTTATTATCCACATACAGGAGAGAGTAAAACGTGGCTTGCAAGACATTCACCCCACACACCTTGGGCATTATTAGTGTTGAATTGCAGTTTGCTCAGTCCACCACTGGAGAACATGCCCCATTCTTCATTTGGATTCAGTCATCATGTTCACCATGAACTTGCTGTGGAGTTACACTCTGTGGTTAAGCCAATGTGTCTCTGCCCCGGCATCTTGTGAAACGTTTAAGAGCTGTTACCGATATCCTCCTACATCATTGCAGAAATTCGCGAGAAGCCTATGGTTACGTGGGACATAGGAGAACTGAACACGTTCGTGCGACCGCTGAAGCTGAGATGGGAGGCAAGTTGAAAAAGTGCTGAAATCTATTTTTCTGCAATGAATGTGTGCTGAACAGTGTGTGTGTTCAGCATTAAACCACAGAGAGGTGCATAGAGGATTAAGATCAAAAGCTAAACACAAAGTGAAACAAAGCTATCGCAGCACCGCTCTCACATCATCTTCAGCTCATCAAACTGAATGTTGGGAAAACATGTCATCAAATTGTCACTTCAATGAAACAGTGTGATTAATCCATACCTTTGTACAGTACACCCTGTTTAAGGTATGGTCTGCTGTCATTTCATATGATCTGGTCCTCCAGGCACCCCCAGAGCCCGAGTCTGCAGGAGGAGTGAGATACCATCTATCCCTTGCTTTTATACCTTGTGCAAGCGACCCTCGGATTATCCAAACGGACTCCACAGAGTACAACACTAATGTGTCTGCCTCTGCCGTCACGGTGAACATCACTGCTATTAACAATGTAGGGAAGTCACCTAAACAAACTGTCATCATCCCAGCCCAGCACCTCGAAAGTAAGAGAAATGTGTGTGTGTGTGGTGTGTGTGTGTGTGTGTGTGTGTGTGTGTGTGTGTGTGTGTGTGTGTGTGTGTATGTGTGTGTGGTGTGTGCATGTTTGTGTGTAGTGTGTGTGTGTTGTGTATGTGTATGTATGTGTGTGTGTGTGTGTGTGTGTGTGTGTGGTGTGTGTGTGTTGTGTATGTGTATGTATGTATGTATGTGTGTGTGTGTGTGTGTGTGTGTGTGTGTGTGTGTGTGTGTGTGTGTGTGTGTGTGTGTGTGTGAGAGAGAGTGAGAGGGAGAGTATTTTAGTGAGTATCTGTGTATTCATGTGTCTGTTAGAAACTAAATTAAGTGGGGTTTTTGTCCAACTCCCCAGACTGTCCTAAAGACAAAGCTTTACCAGTTGGCAATCAGAAGAAACGTAAATGTGTGGAGTGGTACGAGCTGACAGGGGCCAACAGTACAGGCTCTGTGCAAAGCAACTGGACAAAAAAAGAGATATATGACATAAGTCAAATAAAACAAGGTGAGGAAACAGCATACAGAATCTTGAGAAAGTTGAAATTGTTTGATTAAAATGTACTTGTGTCATTTTTGGAAATGCAACTCTTTATGCAACACAAAATAAAACATTTTGGTTTAAATTCAGTCATTGGTAGTCCTTATATAATGCTTTGGGAGAAAATAGGGGTGAAAGGGTGGCTTCATGACCTTTACAAAGTCTCTTTATGACTAATGTTGTATGTTTTTACTCAGATATGAAAGACTTTGTGCGTTATCATTACTTTTTTCACATTGGAGCGAATGAGAAGCCACGTACTATAGCATTGTGCCCTATTTACAAGACAGAAGGAGGTAAGTCACACTCAGTTTCATTGTACAAAATTACAAATAAGCTACAAAATTAATCATTTGGATGTATTTTTACAGTATTGTTGGGAAATAAGCTTTCGATTTTTCTTTCAGTACCCAAACACGGGCCTCCAAAGGTGACCGTTGTTGATGTAACACACAATTCTGCCCTGGTGTCATGGCAACCTATTCCAATAGCACACCAGCAAGGCTTTTTGAAGAATTATGTCATTTACATCACAAGAGGACATGACACAAATGTAGGTAAGGTTGTCCACATTCACGATGCCATTTTGTCAACACATTCATATAGCTAATTTGTACAAGTGTTGGCTTCACACCTCACAATTTATTTATTTTTCTCATTTGCTATTTACAGCAATAAAAGCAAAATGAGGCTTTGCTAAATAATAACATTTGAACTCGTGTATGACTTTATCATTTTGCAAACAATCCATCCATTGTCTTTGCCCATCATTCTGGGTTTTATGGCTATTTAAGCATTGCTGCACATTAGAAAGAGTTTATTTTGTCACATGTATCGAGTAGCAATCCAGGGAAAAGAGGACGGCCTGGGCCTAAGCCATTAAAAGAGATGTTCTGTGAGATATTGGCTGGCACTTCCAATAAACTTTACCTCCTATAAAAAGTCTGCTATAACAATGGTTCCCTCAGCACCAATGACCAAAAGATCTTGGTCTACCTGACTGACTTTAGTCTCTGCCAACAACCAGTTGCATCTACTTGGACAGGGGCTCTCAAAATCGAGAGAGAACCGCTGTTTAATTGTTCTTCATTATACACTTTTGATGCGGGATTTTATGCCCCCTTGTGGTCAGAAATGGATATGCACCCTACAAAGGATCAATATTCTATATTCATTTCGGGACATTTAATCAAATACATCAGTTCTTAAACTGGCCCAGAACTTCTGTTTTAGAAGCCCCTGTGCTGGAGCAGTGTTTCTCAAACCTGGTCTCGTGTGCTTGGCTTTCATTCCAGCTGAGCTTGCAATTAATCAGATTTGATTGAGCCGTTGATTGAACAATCGTTGACTCCATAAGCAAGCACGTGTGTATTTTATGACTATACGTTTTTGTGGTGGAAAGACAGAGTCTATCAATAAAAATGATTTTTTAAATGTATATATATTGTATGTGACGCATTTACCTGTTTATTTATTTTATGGGATTCTAACTTTGTTTTTATATATCACAATTTTGACTTTTAGCTGCTATACATGTTGATTGTATTTTATGTCAATATTAACAATATTTTTTAAATGTATTTTATGCCTGCTGTTAGTGGTTAGCTGAATTCCCCTGTGGGGATCAATAAAGTATATCCTATTCTAATACCAATCAGGATTTGACATGACATAACAAGTATTGGCAGTTGGTTATTTGTTATTGACTTGGATTGTGGGACATGAGTAGAACCAAGATAGCTTGACTGAGAAAACAGTCACAAAATATGTTGCATAAACACCTGTATATTAACACAAATACCTTGCAACTGCACATTTCTTCTACAAATATATATATATAAGATTAAATGTGGCGATGTCAAATAAAGCCAACTAAAAACTAAACCTAATTCATTGTGAGCTCAACAGTAACAAAAACCAGCCTGCATGTTAGGGCGCTGGGCCAGGTTTTGCCCGATGCCTGGCATATTTATTCAAGGTATATTGTGGGCATATTGTGGGCCTAGAGCTTTTAATGAGCTTCAGGAGACCTTCAAACTGGACTCTGTGGTCTCCATAGGAACTTTTAAAAATATGCTTAAGGATATAGAGTTAGTGGTATGTGAGTGTTTCTAAATGTATCGTAACTATTGTAATTACTACTATTGTAACACTAGTTTCTTCTTATTATTGTTATTTTGTATGATGCTTTCATCTATTTTTATTGTCCTTGTCTTATTGTTTGTTTATGTGTAATTTATATAATTGTTTTGTAATCAGGGCACCATTGTAAATGAGACCTTGGTCTCAATGGGCTCCCCTGACTAAATAAAGGTAAAATAAATAAAAAATAAAAAATAAAAAGAGGACAGTATAAATGCTGCCCTCTGCTGGTGAGATGCGCAACTGGGAAGTCTCGATCTCGCTCTTGTTTTCTTCAAACATTTTACAGTGCAAATCAACGGGTCTCAAACAAACTACACCATTCCCAATCTTATCGCTGGGACCCTGTACGTTGTGCACGTTGCCGGGGAAACAGTTAAGGGTGTGGGTCCGAGCACAACCGGGCAGATCCTGTTGAGCCCGCCACCAGGTGAGCGCAGCGTTAAAAGCACTGTCTCTGAAATTTCTGTAAGGCTTTCACGGGCCCATTAATTATTTTATCAAACTGTCCTCTAGTTAGCTAGACAGTAATGTGCTTCACACATTAAAGTGTTAACAAATATCAACTAGAAAAACGAATTGGTAGGTATATTTGTTGATATATTGACATTTGTTGATATATTTTACTTCAGAAGTTCGCATTTAAAATACTCCTGAGGTGCAAAAGACAAGAAAACATTGCATTAACAAATAGTATCTTCTCTTACTCGATGCAGGTGTATCTCATTCGGACTGGATCATTGTAGCCCCCATTGTGTTAGCGCTGATTCTCACAATACTCTGCAGTTTCATCATCAAAAGGTGAGGTGAAAAGCAATGCAGGGGACCTGAAAGACTCCACCCTCTGTCAACATTCAGCTGAATAAGACGGTAACGTCTGGACGCTTCAGGCATCCATCGCATTCTGAGTGGATATACCTGCATGCATGTGGTCCTCAAAGGCCAGCGTTGAACAACAACCACAAACAACCACGTGGTTTTATGAAACAGAGTCCTGGGGCCGTATGTACAAATATTCTAGGAGTAGGAGTGCTGATCTAGGATCTGGTTTCCCCTGTCTATGTCCTATCCATATCCATTATGAGCTAAAAGGCTAAACTGATCCCAGATCAGCTCTCCTACTCTTAGAATCTTTGCACATACAGCCCGTGGTATTTATGTTTTATGTTGCCTCCATAGTAATGTTTTGGCCTCCATAATGCTTCATAAGGCTTGGCATTAATGAGTTTTAATTCGTATTTAATGCGTCTGACACCTAACATCGGGTATAGTGAGGCTGATAGTGCTAAACTGACGTTCTGAATATGTTGTGCTGAAGACAGAGCAGACAGCGCTCAACCCAAGACCACAGGCGCAGCAAAGAAAACATACATTTGAATTCAGCTAGTGGTTAAAAATGTCAGCAGTCAGTTAACAAAAAAACGGCTTTCTGTTATGCCGCTAGCGATGCCTGTCTCTCGTCACAAGGCATTAATTGCATGTGCAAAAGTGTTGTGCAAAATTACACGGCGTGGTGGGGGCGTTACGCCGGCATCATGCATGTTCTATGAGTGACAACAGAATGCTTTTAAAAACGCTCTTGATGAAGTGCTTCCTATGTATACTATCTTGTGATTTCCCCCAGATTAAAGAGCAAACTACTGCCTGAAATTCCAACTCCAGTGATAACAGAAACGCCTGTCAATCTTTCAAGGAATAAGGAGGTAAGGGTTGGGTTGGGGAATCTGGTTGTGGTAGGGGGTGGGGTGGAGTGGGGTGGGGTGGGGCGCAGCAAGTCATGTCTTGAATTTTCTCCGATTTCACAGGAACTGTACCCTGCGGGGGAGGAGGTGCACCCCGTCCTCCTCGTCCACGACCACCAAGACAAAAGCAACAAACCCCCGCCTCCCTTCTTGGAAGAGAGCGCTCTGCTGGAGGAGCCGTGCGACACCAGCCTCTGCGAGGACGAGGGCGTGGAGAGCCAGGCCGACTGGGACTCGGACGCGCTTTGGGTCCAGTTTCCCCCTGAACCCCGATTACAAGAGGCAGAGGCTGAGCCTGCAGGCGCCCACGGGGCCGGCGGAGCGGAGCCACCGCCAGGCCGACTGCGAGCTCACCGCGACCGTCTACAGGAACGGCCTGGTTTTCGAGAACACCGGACATCGGGACCGAGCTGTAGCGGCTTGTGGAAATAGCGTCACGCGCGGACTTATCGAGTCTGTCCAAGAGCGACTGGTTACGCGTTACTTATTCAGCGTTGACAAGGAGTGCATATTCGCTTGTATGTAAGGAGAGCAAGTTGATGAGTAAATAGCACGATGTCTGTTTACTGCAGTTTGCCGCATGTGTTGCTCGGAGACGGTGCAATGCAGTGTTTAATCCGACAGCGTTTTATGAATCGTGAGAGATTGGGCTGTCACTCATATGCACTAAGGGCAAGCCACAGACATTATGGCCTGTCATTTAGTGATCGCGGGTTTTCTTTTTTTACTGTTTTTATATGCCAGGTGGAGGAGTAGGCTATGTGTGTAAGAATTAGTCAGAATCCGCAGAGAGAGAGAGGTGGAATTCTAGAGAGAATTGGCCAAACTGATATTAAATAAAGAGGAGGTGGACTGTCAGGAGAAGAGCGGAGTTATACCTTTGTGTTTCATTAAGTATGGCTATGCAGACGTCAGGCAAAAAATTGAAAATGCTCCTGAACACGAATCAGTTGAAAATCGTTCAGTTATAAACAGCCGTGTGAAAGGGATTTTTTTTTTGAGGGCAGGAAATGACCCACAAAATTGAGAGAAAAGCGTTTCAGAGAATTGCTGACATGGTTGTGTAACGCTGGAGTTTTGCTTTGTGGTCAGTGGTTCCTTTGGGCTTGATTTACCGTAACTGAGAAGTAAAATGCACATTTGCAGTTTTGCATTTTTAACATTTCCCCTTTCGTTGGTTGGTAAAGTATCTACCAGTTTATTTCACTTCGTCTCTCACTCAAATGAAAACTCTCCATAATAGGACTGTATTTTGTTATTTAGCCAGTGCCACTAGAGGTCGCTACACATTACTATCATTACAGTGAAATTGGAGCTGCAAAAGTCCCTCAGTGTGTTGGAGTCAGATGTTTTAATTGACTGTGGTATGTGAGTCATTACTTTCTTTCTATAAGCATATCACAATCAATTATCTCACACGGACTATGAATTGAATTCAATTGGATTTATATACCTCTTTTTTTCCAAGGAACCCAAAGCACTTTACAATGATAGGGGGCAACTCAACTCAACCACCACCAATGTGCAGCACCCACCTGGGTGAATGTGATGGCAGCCATAGTGCGCCAGTACAAACTCACTACATATCAAATACAGGCAAAGAGTGAATGAATTCCATGTATGTATATATATATATATATATATATATTGGTTGGGAATTTGGCCAGTGTTAACACCCTACTCTTTTTCTAAAAGCACCATGGGATCTTTTATGACCACAGAGAGTCAGGCCCTTGGTTTTTACCATCCCATCTGAATGACAGACATGTAGTCCCGTGGGATTGAACCCGCAACCTTGGCATTGCCAGTGCCACGCTCTACCAACTGAGTTACCGGGCTCCGATGAGTTTGTCGAGGGCTCTTTGCTATGGCCTGCTGCGATGGCCTCCTGCATGTGCTTCTGATATTCTCCCTTGATGTATCTCTTGTTTAGTTGAAGTTCTCGCCAGGTTGTTTTGAAGCTGTAGTAGTCAGGTCGGGCTGTGTCTCTGGTAGGAACCTCCTGGTTTCGCACTTCGCTCAAAGGACATGGGAGTAACTAAGCCAGCCGGGTCGCCATTCTAACACCATGTGTTGTCAAGGCTGGCAGTGTAGTGTAATGGTTAGGGAGTTGGCCTTGGGTTGCAGGTTCACTTCCCAGGTGGAGCACTGCTGTTGTACCCCTGAGCAAGGTACTTAACCTGAATTGCTTCAGTAAAATATCCAGCTGTATAAATGGATTGTATGTAAATAAATGTGAACTGTGTAAGTCGCCCTGGATAAGAGCGTCTGCTAAATGCCTAAAATGTAAATGTAAATGTAAATGATGGCTCGCTATCCTGAGGCAGGTTACACATCCAGACCTGAAGAGCTCCAACTGCCCAACTGGTGTAAGAACATGTCCCCTCACGCACAGACACGCACACCCACGCAGCTGGATTTCACGCACTCCGCCACACAAATATCAAGTGCAGTGACACTTAGCAAGCGTTAGGCACATTTCATTGTCTTCACGACGAGGAAAAACACTTCATTTTTACACAAGCTTGTTTAAAGATGACTAAGCCTTGTTTATATATTGCAACCTTGCCACAATGTTATTTGTTCTTATTACATTAACAAATATTTCCAGCCCCACTAACTTTCAGTTTTTATTGTACTGTACTTGTAAACTGTTGAGTCATTCATGAACACTTTGAATATTGCAACATGCTGTTATACTTCCTGTATATGTTACCATAAAATTCTGCTAACATACTAGTGAAATAACATCTGAACATAACACCCGGTGGGAATCGGAGTTCCAGTTTCGATCTCCGATTGGGACTGGGCTGCTATGGACAGATGAAACCAACATTTAGATTTTTGGCCATGCACACCAGGTGAAATATGGTGGTGGATCATTGAGGTTATGGTCATTTTTTTGCATCCTGGGCCTCTTGTTAAGGTCAAGGGAATAATGAAATCCAGCACGGCATTTTGGCCAAAGTCCTGGTCCCCCCCTACCACGAAGCTGAAGCTTAATTGATATTGCAGCAAGCATACCTCAAAATCAACCAAGAAATGGTTAACTGACCATGTCTCCAGACTTGAACCCAATCAAAATTTGTGGTTTGAATTGAAGAGGGCAGTCCACAAGTGCAGACTGAAGGATCTTGAAATGTTCTATATGGAGGAATGGTCAAAGATCCCCCCAAATATGTTCACCAATCTCATAAAACATTACAGAATATGATATGTTAATTCAGATTTCTTTTTTGTTGGATTTTATTGAAAAAAATTATTAGGGGTGCTATATCTTTGTGACATTATTGTGACATATCTCTTTGGGAAGAAGAAAAAATATTTCAAAGATGTGTAGGTGTGGTGATTCTGGAGGCCGTGGAAGATGTTTGACTTCATTCTGGTGTATCCAGTGTTGAATTTGTTTAGCAGTGTCTATGGGGGCGTTATCGCCTTGGAATATGGGAACATCTTGAGGAAACAACGTTTGCACCATCGGGTGCGCCTGGTTGCAAGAAGGTCTCGGGTTCGAATCCAGGCCAGGGGCCTTTCTGTGTGGAGTTTGCATGTTCTCCCCGTGCCCGCGTGGGTTTCCTCCGGGTACTCCGGTTTCCTCCCACAGTCCAAAGACATGCACGTTAGCCTAATTGGAGAGTCTAAATTGCCCGTAGGTATGAGTGTGTGAGTGAATGGCGTGTGTGCCCTGCGATGGATTGGCGACCTGTCCAGGGTTTATTTATTCCTGCCTCTCGCCCCTATGCATGCTGGGATAGGCTCCAGCCCCCCCGCGACCCTGACCAGGAATAAGCGGCTTAGACAATGAGATGAGATGAGAGATTCCTTGACCATAATTTTACCATGCAGAGTAAAAATTGGACCCAATGACTCCAACAAGATGGCTGCCCATAACATACTGTTATATCCACCACTGTGATTAACATTTGAAAACTGGTAACGTGGGTTGAAGGCTTCCTTTGGCTTTCCTCCAAACATAAGCCCACCCAGATGTATGAAAAAGTCAAAGATGACTCATCGGAGTCGTATAGCTTTGGTGGAGTGGTAGAGCTTTCTCATATAGGCAGGCAGTGTGGTAGGATGGTTAGGGAACTGGGCTTGTAACGTTAAGGTTGCAGGTTCAGTCCCCAGGTGGGACACTGCTGTTGTACCCTTGAGCAAGGTACTTAACCTGAATTGCTTCAGTTCAATATCCAGCTGTATAAATGGATTGTAAATAAATGTAAACTGTGTAAGTCGCTCTGGATAAGAGCGTCTGCTAAATGCTTGTAATGTAATGTAATGTATATAGAGCCCCACTGCTGTGGAACAACCTACCAAAACTGATAAGGGAATCAGACAGTCTCAATATTTAAGTTTAGGCTAAAAACGCACCTCTAAAGTCAGGTACTCAATCAATTATAATCTAGACACAGAGCTGGAGAAGCGTGTAGCCACAGAGTTTTGCGGGGAGGAAAGAGCCTTACTGTCACCTCTCAACAGCTGTGACCCCACTTTTCTCAGGTGCACTCTTGATGGGGAGGGTCTATTTCTTGCCCCTCTCATGGCTGCTTAGATTCTCTATCTCTGTCCTAGTAGCTATGCTGTCATAGTTCACTTCTGGCAGGGTCACCTGTTGTTGCCATATGTAATCTGTCTCTATACACATGTATTGCTTTCCTCTAACTCCCCGTACTGTTTCTGCCTCCCTCTCTCATTGCTGGGGCGTCTGCCCTGAGTCCCGATCTTACTCTACATTCAGAACGCCGCCATCTACCCAGCAGGCACTTGTCCCAGCCCGCTACCCCACCCCAGCACCACTGGTTCCATCTGCCTAGAAATAAATGAAGTCCCATATTGAGCTGTCTTGCACATGGACTCATTGACCGCTGATGGTCATTACAAACTCAGACCCTGGACCGGCCAGAGGAGGATGGGCTCCAGCTCTAGGGTCTCATTCCTCCTGAGGTTTCTTCCTGTTTGTTCCACCGAGGGAGTTTTTCCTTGCCACTCTTGCCTTAGGCTTGTCTTTGTGGGGTTTCAAGCCGAGGTCTGCTGTAAAGCGCATTGTGACAATTATTTTTGTAAAATGCGCCATACAGATAACGTTTGATTGATTGATTGATTGATCAGACCATAAGACTTTCTTCCACTGTACAGGTTATGTGGTCATTTCACCAAGTTATGCGTTGTTGCACATTGGCCTTGTTTACAAGCAGTTTCAAATGGCAGCCCAACCATAAATATCAGTTTTGTGAAGCTCACAATGTACTTTATTTTGTTGAGACTGGGTCACGGAGGTGTAGATTCAGTTCTCTGGTCATTTTTGAGGCTGTGTTTTTTTAGTTTTTTTGTGTGTGTACGTCTATCCCCTGTGTGTGAGCTTCAACTTGCAACCACTCTTCCTGTTGTAGTTTTACAGATGCAGTTTTCCAGTTTGTCATATGCCGTTAAGTGAATTGTTTATGCCCTTGATTAAGATGAGAAAAATAGTTACAAAAAAAGGAACAGATAATTTAGGAAAGGGTGATTTCATTAGCTATCAAGTTCTGAATACTGTTAATGTTCATTTATGTCACTCTCTCTTTTCAGTTTCCAGTCGTGCAACTTTGCAGGAGTCATAATAAGACACTGTTGTGTTGAATGTGCCTAAATGGACACGGCATAAGAGCTGTCCGTTGAACATTTTGACTGCACTGATGTCACGCTCAACTGGAAGCTGTCACCGTCCCACCCTGGGCTAGCCCTCTGAGGGTGTGGTGTGATATGCGTGTGATGAAACAATTCCCCACAAAATTGCAGCTCCCTTTCATACAGTTGTCAGTCTTAGCTTAAGATGATTGTTCAGCCATATCATTGCACACTTGTTTAGAAGGTTAATGTCACGGTGACATTTTGCTGAGTCATTCCAGAACCCCTTACACGACCGGCGCTTGTGAGAGTCCACAGAGTACATGACCACTTCTCCACTTGTGAAGCAAGAGGTCTTACTCCAGTCTTACATCACTCATTACACACAAAGTTATTAAACCATGATTGCAAGATCATACAAATTATTCCGATGATTTCAGGAAATGTCCATGTAATTGATTTAAAAACGGATTAAAAAAAAAAGTGTATTGCTCAAAATGTGGATTAAAATACTTTACAAAATGTGTTCTTGCGTCTTTTTCTTTTCACTTTACTATAGAGCAGGACAATGCACTCGGTGATGGGGGCCAAAAACTACAACAGAAACAACAAGCATTTGTTGTTGAACGTTCATATTGTACAGCATTCCACTGGCTGGATGGCTATCATGTATTTGTCAGGAAAGGATCAGGAAGTATTACACTTTGGTAAAATAGGGATGCCAGACATACAGCACTGCATGGGGAAGCATACCCTGGAGCCTTAAAGTGGGTACAATTACCATTTAAATATTGGATATAGATATATTCATATTTATCATAAAGCCCCTACAGTATAGTAAAACTAATTATTGGATCCGTTCCACACACGTGCAAAAGTGTTTTGAATCATGACTAATTTTTGCTGACATACTGCCAATGAAAAGCACAATGAAGAGTTCACCCCGTAATAGTCATATTGTAAAATTCCCCTGCCTTAGAGGAAGCACATCTTTTTGTGAGGGAGGTTTTACCTATTAAAGATGATATTTTGGGGCTTTGTCCTATTTTTCTGAGGTAGTAGACAATCAAATGTGTCCTGGGACTTTTTAAACATCAATTGCTTATTGGCCTTTTTTTATCCTGTACAATAACATATTTATATTTGACCTTTACATTTTGAAGCAAGAATCCAGGACGTATAGGCAGATATCATTTGGACATAAAAAGACAAACCAGCACAAAGGGACACGTGACTGACTGTTGTGTTGTGTCGTATATGAATACAAAAGGAAACTATTTAAAATTGTCGGTATTCAATCGTCTCCATGCATGAAAAAGCATTGGGAAAACATGTTTACACCGTTTACATGGGTATCATTAATGTATGGGGCAATTATTTTGAGTATGAGGGTTCTTAGAATCCCATTCAAGGAATGATTGTTGGGAGATTCCCTGGAGGCAGCTGGAACATTACAAAAGGAGTGCTGGTGTTCGACATTTCACTGAGAGGCGTGGCTCAACGCAGGGCTTGAGTATAAATGAAAGCCAAAGCTTCTGGAATTTCATTCATAACATTTAAATGCACACACGTTGCATCCCAGGCATGCACAGGATCGCACACTACTGGTTCTACAGCTTTCCCCACAAAGGCATTCCCGTGCAGATGTCTGGTGGCACGCTGCGCCTCCTCTGCTGGGTGCTGCTGTCCTGCTCCTTCGGCAGGGCGGGCGGCAGGCCCTACCTGGGCGAGGCGGAGGGGAAGGGGGAGGGGAGTCTGTGGCTCGCGGCCATCAAGAGGTCGTTCCTGGAGTCGCTGGGGATGGATGGACCGCCGGTCTTCCGGGAGGAGCCCCAGCAGGAAGAGCTGAAGAGGATGCACCTCCTGTACCAGAGGGAGCTTCGGCAGTTACGCCAGAACCGCAGCCGGGCCGGAGGGACTCCGCACTCAGCGGACAGAGCGTCCACAGTCCTTCTGTCAGCTGAGGGTGAGTTCTCTGTGGTCTTACGGCTGACACTTTTACCCACTACACATTGAAATTTCAGTTAATCGGGCTCTTATCAAACGCTGCAGTCAAGCTTCTAGCTTTGCCTCAGGTGAGCGTTAAAATAGAAAGTATGAGTGCATGCGTGTTGCCTTATGACGTCAATAAAGATCAGAGGAGATTGAGAGAGCGAGTGTACTTAGTGTTGTAATGCAGTCTTACAAGGCACCTTTACACTCTCTTGAAGTCATGCCGCTGACCGCACAGGTGGTGATGTGGCATGTGAAGAGAGAGACACGATGATGCAATCAAAGTGGACTTTGTCATACTTGCCAACCATGTGGCTTGAAAATAAGAGAGGTTATTCTCTCTAATAATGGAGGTCAGTTGGTCCTACCGCAGAAAAAATATATATTTTATTGAAATTAAGATATTTAACATTAAAATAAATATCTTTTAAATGGCATACAATTAAAATACTATAAGAAATTACATTATATTAAATTCATACAATTTATGATGACTACCTAATTTGATTATGTCCCGAATGATGTCCATCTCCTTTAAGATTTTAACTTTGGTGGACTGCACACAGTCCGCTACAAATGTAGCATATACATTTTACATTTTAGGCATTTAGCAGACGCTCTTATTCAGAGCAGCTTACACAGTTTACATTTCTTTACATACAATCCATTTATACAGCTGGATATTTTACTGAAGCAATTCAGGTTCAGTACCTTGCTCAAAGGTACAACGGCAGTGCCCCCACCTGGGAATCGAACCAGCAATCTCTGAATTACAAGTCCAGTTCCTTAGCCATTATATTACACTGCCAGCACTGCCATATACGTACGTCTATTTGTAGTTATATATTTGTAGGATATTATAGAAGGTAGAAAACGCTCAAGAGCCTCGTGCAATCGCATGATACTGTAGTAGTTCCTATTACGGCATGGTTTTATATTTTGGCCTTTAGAAAACCTTTTAAAAGGGTTTCTAAATAGCTAGATAGTGATGCGTAGCCTAACCGTATTTTCCCTATGTTGTCCAACGACATAGTCCCCATAGTAACGACGGAAAGCATCCAACCTTCGTTCAGCACTGCGAAACACTGCAATTCGCCTAACTCCGGTCTCTATGACTGGAGATGTTTTATTTATTTTGCTGCTGTTGTCATCGCAAGATCATTCTACTAAAATGATAGTATTTCTATGACGAACTTAACGTAGCTGCAAGTAACCTTAGCTAACGTTAGCTAGCTGGCTATTTTATTCACAGCTGCATTCGCAACGAACCTTAAGTCTATCGATTGGGAACCCTATAACGTTTAACCCTCATTCGAGTTATTTATGAAAATAGCCATTTGCGTAAATGCGCATGCGCGATGTCTGGGAAAACATAGGGTTACTATCTCATGACCCTCCCACACCCTCACCCCCTCCTCACCTGGCCTTCTCAACATTCCTCCCTCTCACCTCTCTGACATTCAGCTTTGCAACAATCAAGCTTTCAAAAACTTTCCCTGCACACATCAGCTGTGTTCAATCCCTCAACAACTAAAAACACACATCTTCAGCCTTGCTTTTACCTCACTATCATTGTACCACCATGTCTTAGTTATTTAAATTTTTAAAAATGCATTATTATTATTATTATTAGCATATACAATTTGAAGATCTATAGAATATAGATTGAAAAGGATCTGATGAGTTTTCTTCCCCACAGTTGAATCCCTTGCGGAAAACCCTCAGCGCTTCAGGGCTGTCTTCCACAAGACACACCTCATCAGGAGGGAGCTTACTCTGGTCCACGCCGAGCTGAAACTTTATGGAGATCCCAGCCGGTCCCAGTCCGGCCAGCCTGAGTCTCAGCAAGAGATTCAACTCAGGGTGCATCGGATGATCAACACGACTGCCCGGGAGCCACTGAAGAAGGATGGCCTCGCTCTGACCAAAGTCCTGGATTCAAATAGCTTGACAATAGACATTCTCCCCACCGTTCAGAACTGGAGGGTAGGCTCAGAGGAGCTCCTGGTGCTGGAGGTGGAGTTCGTTACGAGAAGAGAGACGCATCCACAGGGTGCTCCTGAGATTATCTTAGAAATGGAAGTGGCCGAACCTGTGCCGGGAGAGAGGAGGAAACGAAGGCGGGCGCCCGTCAAGGACGACTGCGACGAGGAGGACAGGTGTTGCCGAAAGTCCCTGAGCGTCTCTTTCAAGGACATCGGCTGGTCCGATTGGGTGGTGGCGCCTGAGGGCTACACCATGTACTTCTGCGACGGCTCGTGTCCCCACAACTACAAGCCGGCCAGCATGCACACCCAGGTCAAGTCCCGCCTGCACCGCATGACGAAGGGTGCCACACCTCGGCCCTGCTGCGTGCCGGCCGCCTACGACCCCATGGTTATAATGCATTATGACAGCCAGGGGAAGCTGACGTTCACCGCGTTCGACGACATGATCGTCAACAGCTGCCACTGCGCCTGATCCATTGCTGGCAAGGCCAGGCGTCAAAGAAGTGTGTTCACACTGAAAATACCCATCTAAAATGTGGGTACAAATGAAACCACCTGAATGGAATGATGCACGGTGGCAATATAAACTCTGCACCTCTTGTTTTGTTAGCATCCATTGATAAGCAATCTTTAAAGTGCCCACCTTATCCAGTTATGCTTACTTCACTATCTACTGCTGTACCTCATAGTGCTTTCTTTATATGAAAGAGTATTTTCCAAGGAAGACAACTGACTGCAATGACACATTTGACCAAAATTAACATCCTAGTATTAGAGTTAATCCAAGAGTTCTTGATATGTTTGACAAAAGATGTTTATGAACATTAAATATGTATGTTGTATGTTTTATTTTTTTCACGATTCATAATTGTTAGTGAAAATTCAATGTGAAAATTCAGTGTGCAATCCCACACTACAAATCAGTCATGCATTAATTTTTATTTTGTTACAGTCACATGGTAGGTGAGATAAACTGTTGAACAAGACTGTGACACTGATTTGTAATCTCTTTCAAGAGCTTGATTCTTTATAAATACAGACACGAAACCTAACTATTTTTTGTAACTTATTGGATATTTATTAAGAAGTGTACTTAGTTATTTATTGTTTCTGCCTGTTATCGAGTATGCATTGTGTGTATTTTTTATTAAACATTAAACTATTCATATTGAATAAAGCTTTATTTTCTGCATAAAGTATGAAATCCAGTTTGTCTGTCTCCTTGTAAAACATTTCTGAACAGGTACATTAATAACTGAAAATGTACATTACTATTGTTTGTCTTAGATGTTGTGTTTGAGTTTTTTTTCATCATCGCAAGAGATTAGAACTTAAAACCTTTTGGTTTACATATATCCTCATGCTCTGCCTAAGCATGAAACAGCATCAAAATGTTTGTTTTGTTGATCTTGCTTCACAAATATCGAACGAGTTTAAACATTTCAATGTGCCGTAATTAAATACATTGTATTCTGACTTATTATCTCTTCAGCCTTTCAAATCTAGGATGAAGGGAGTACTCTGAAATACAACTTCAAGCAGACCATTCTGCGAATTTACTGTATATTTCCTCCTGTCCTCATAACTGACCTAAATACTTCCCACTGTCACAAGGCACATTGCTCCACCACATTTTTAGCATAATAAACAATCTGTAAGGAAAGCTGACAGAGACAACTTTCAACACTATTTAAAAATCAAATGTGAGTGGTACACCATTGGCATTGGGCCGGCATTTAGGTGGCTACTATTGTGAAAAATGACTCAAGATTACCACACGATTGCTACACAAATAACATGCATGAGGGTTTTTGTGAGAGGTTAACAGATGACAACTTTTGGACAGAATGTCATGAATCACTTGATGATTTATAAAAGGCTGGCTGGAGATAATGTTGTCAAACCTTTCTTTAGATATTGTAAACTTCTATTGCTTCCATCATTTATATGGGAAAAGAGAGTGTGTGAAACTCTACAGTGTAATACTTCCCCATCCCTCCAACGATCTCAAAAAAATTCTGTGTACAGTTATCTTTAATCCAGCGGAGTGTGCAGCAGTTGTGGGGAGAGGCACCATTGAGGATGTGTTGTGCAAGTGGAAATGCTGATGGTGTGGGTTGCAATCAGGTGTTAAATTTGACTGGAACAAGGCGGAATGGCATTTGGTTGATTGAGTAATTAAGCTATGTTCTAATTTGAACAGCCATTTCACACATGAGAATGCTGTTCTCTCATCTTACATTATATTTGACATTTTAGGCATTTAGCAGACGCTCTTATCCAGAGTGACTTACAAAAAGTGCAGCTATACATGGTAAGATTAAACATGGTTAGTGCAAGAGATCAGTGTAGTAACACTGTAATAGACGCCATTGTTGACAGTTGCACACTGTACCTGTAACACAGGGAAAGAAAAGTTAGTATTTTTTAAAAATGTAAACATGTAGACAGTGGTGATGGCAGTTAATTAATGTATAGAGTCAGTGGTAGTGGAGTCTAAAGAGATGGGTTTTTAGTCTCTTGTGGAAGATGGCCAGTGATTCTGCGGTCCTGACTGAGTGTGGAAGATCATTCCACCACCGGGGGGGTCAGAACAGAGAAGAGGCGAGACCGCGAGGAACGGCTGCCGAGCGCCCAGAAGGATGGGACAATTAGTTTGCCAGAGGAGGCGGAGGGGTCTGGCTGGGGTGTAGGGTGTGATGAGTGTCTGGAGGGAGGGTAGGAGGGAACGGTTCACCTAGCGGCCTGATATGCCAGCACCAGTGATTTAAATGTAATACATGCTGCAATAGGGAGCCAGTGCAGAGAGGTGAGTAGTCGGGTGACAAGTGTGAACTTGGGTTGGTTGAACACTAGACGTGCGGCAGCATTCTACACTAGTTGCAGTGGCTTGATGGCACAGGCCGGTAAGCCTGCCAGCAAGGAATTGCAGATGTGAGATTACCAAAGCCTGGACCAGGAGTTGTGTGGCCTCTTGGGTGAGGAACGGGCGGACTCCCTTTTGCAACAGAGCAATGGGGTTTCCCTGCACATAGCAAGGGGGGTGGAGTGCTAGAGTACATTGTACATTTATCATTCACCGGCTGCTAGAAATACTTTTCTTTGCTAAGAAACTACTTTGTAGGTGATCCAATCTTTACGTATTTTTGACTATTTATAATGCTTGTTTCATGAACCAAAATATTTGTTAATTTAGCCAGTTTGGGAACAGAACAGAGCACAATTTGTATTTTGAGCTGACTAGTATTGTGAGCGTTGCTGCAGGCTGTCCCCTCTCACTAATAGTTTGAGCTAACGAGCCACATTCTCAGTAGCTGACAAACTATAATTTCATGTGAATGTTAATTCTTGAATAGATATTGAGACTTGGAAATAGTAAATACAAATCATGTCCTTGTGTAATCTTCATATTCTGTATACTCCCCGTGTCCACAGGGTCAAAAATGACCCACCCTCACCGCACCCCTATGATAACGCCTCTTCATTGAATTTTAAACCCGAAATCTATTTTGCATGAAGAAACAACCTGTCACTCATCAACAACTTGGTGAATAACTGTGTTTTTCCTACTTCACAGTGTAGTGACTGTATTTATTCAGTTACTACAAAACACACATCATAATTGATTCGTTTTTTTGTTATCATAGATGTGACAATCTTTGTACCCAGATGGTGTATAGCTTTTATAAGAATATAAAAGAGGGCAGTGTTTCACTTTTTCTAATGGTACGGTCACTCCAGGAGAACTGCTGAAAAGTAATTTAGGGGGTTTCCACTGCTGTTAAACTCAGAAAAGGGTATTTTTTGACCCGAGGACAACACAAGGGTTTCATTTACAGGGCTTTAGATTGGCCGGTTAAGCTTGAAAGTAGGTACTATGGCAATGAGAAATGTTCTAAAACCATGTGCATATGATATGGTGCCATCATGTGGTGACATCATGTGAACTTTGATATCTGCTGATGCATTGACAGAGATGAAGAAAAAGGGAACAGAAGAAGTTGCTGACAGATTATTTTCAAGGCTAATTTTGTTATGCCAGTAAACTTGAAATATATAATATAAGCTTACATTAATGACATGTATGATCTTTTTTAAACTGTTTCATTTACACTAATACTGTACACACTTGGTGCATCAGCGATGAACACTTTAAATAAAGCTTACTAAACTGTGCTTAGAACTCATTGCTGATGATTTCCCAGAGTGATAAGACCACTGCCTGTTTTCCTGTAGTCATTGATAGCTGTAAATCCACCCACAGCTAAGTCCACCCACTCACTAAACAACCAGTATGCACTGCTAACCTCAGGCCAAAAGTTCAAAACTCCCCTCTAAAACAAGCCGGGCACGCAAATCATTTATCCCAACTAGCAACAGCTTTTTAAATAAGGACTTCAAAGCATAATTACCTCACTTTACACATCATGCCTTATATGTTCATGTCATGTCTTTTATATTATTTTGTATGTGTATGTTGTGTTAAGTTGTATGCGTATGCGAATGCCTACCCGTATTATTGCAAAACAAATTTCCCTCTGGAATAATAAAGTATTCTACCTAAATGGGGGAACACACAAGATATTGAACTTCCTTCTTAGAAATATGGGACCCCCTCATTATTTATCATCCTTTGATTTGATCAAATATCATAATTTCAGATGACAATTAAACTTGAGTGGTCCAGAAATTATTGATAAGTTCTTCCTCAAAGTACTTACGTGTGTCACCCCAGAGTGATCTCATTCAGCCATAGACAGCACAAGCAAGGCGACACCTAAAGCCTCTCTCAAAACATACTGCCCACATACTCATAGAAATGTCCTCTTAATTCTTGTATGTGCACACAACATTCTCCAATAAATAGACAAAACAGCAGGCTCAAAGGACATAATATCCCAGCACAAATTTGTTCTTATGATTACTCATCAGTGCCTCTTACCTCTTATTCAGTTTGTGATTAATAAAAACTTTTCAATGTATTCATTCAGTCATTGTAAATGAGCGGCCAAAGGCAACAGTAATTTTTCTTGATCATATTGATAACTGTATCAAGGCACAATTTCTGTATTTTAATCCAAAGCTTGAATTTATTACTTAGATCAAACACATGTGAGTGCCTCGGAAGATGATGGGAGAGGAAACCCCCAAATAAGTACACTTTTTCATTTCCTTAGTTCACTGAGGAGAAACACACTCTTCTGCCGAACCATGTGGGGCATGTCTTTTACGCTGACACCAATGTTTCTGAGGGAGTTCACAGATCGGATAAACAGTCCAGTGGGAAGTATTTTTGAAAAGCAAGCACCGACACTTAGACGCAAATTCATAGCAGCTGTTTTTTTTACGAGAACTATATTACTTGCGGGAAGTTCATTGTACTTACTCTCTTTGCACAAATGAATTTCCTTGAATATACAAAAGAACCAATGATGTTGTTTTAAATTCTATATAATGGTGTTTCCTGACAGTCACACCACACACACTAATATCTCAGGAGCTGCGGGCTTAGTATTCCGAGCAGAGACTTGACAGGCCGGTAGACCATTAACACTAATGACATGAACATTATCATCTTGTGAGAATGAAGCATTCACAAGTTTTCCAGCTCCTTGCCTGAGTTGTATTGGGGCAGCAGTGTAGTATAATGGTTAGGTAGCTGGGCTTGCAAATCAGAGGTTGCAGGTTCTCTTCCCAGGTGGGGGCACTGCTGTTGTATCCTTGAGCAAGGGTACTTAGCCTGAATTTCTTCAATAAATATACAAAAAATAGTGAAAATAGTTAATAAAAATGTAAAAAAAAGTTGCTGTGGATAAGAGCATCTGCTTTTGATTAAAATGTTGAGGGATGAACATAAACTGGTAGACTTCCTTCACATGAGAAAAGCATTGACTTTCGCAAAAAGCACTTGTGTGCTTTCAGTTGGATGATTATATTAAGGTAACAAGTTAACTGGGGGAATCTGTGTGCTTAAATGCAGGCGTTGATATCAGTATGGGGAGTGGATGTACTTGCGGATGTAAATGTCTCTGTGTTTTGGAAATTCTACAGGGAATATTGTTGGTTCCATTTTAAAATATATTCTATTTGCAAACACTCTTGCTCATAGTTCAATACTTTGAACCTCTTCTATGACAAGGGCAATATCCAGCTCGTTCATATTGAGCATTGGGGAAAGGTGAAGAAGGAAGATTTTATTGGTCAAAATGTGCTATGCTTGCTGTAAGAAAGTTATCTTTGCCATTTTACACATGACTGTTGTGTAGGAGGAAGTATTGCACAGAAAATTGAGCTTTCATAAGTTTCATAAGCTTTCCTGTTTAACCATCACATTGGAAAATTTTAACATTTCTTTTTTTTTGCATTTTATTGTTTAGCAACAATTCTGAATACAGTCTTTTGAATACATTTCCTGCACAGCAAGGAACTTTTCTATATAGTCAATCCTACACTACGCTCTTAACAAGGGAGGGAATTAACATCATCTCATTTTGACGTGGTAGATCTATTCTTAGGGGATCCAATTCCTTATCTGATATAACCCAAGGCCACATCTAAGGAGGAAGTCCCCAAAAGCCAACAACTCCTGAGAAAAACGAGAAGTTAAAATAAGGGTGTCAGCATATCTAGACTAGAATCTTAAAAATTACTCCATCTCTTATGAATATAGCTTCAATGTGATTTTGCAATCATTTTTGTGAAATGTCAATCGTTTGGACAGAATGGAAACATTAAAAACCATAGTGTATGCGCTTGGTAGATGCATATCTTTTGCCACCCTTAGCAGTGTTGCAGTCCTGGGATAGGTTATTCCATGTTCCAAAGCCAACCAATACACAAACTTCCAATCAAATCTATCTGTAACTGCCGTCTTCAGTTTTTTTGTTTTTACAGACAGACACACCAAGGGTATTTACATAACCCATGATCCCACCTGCTGGTGGCTCAGGAAATGAAAGACATAAACTCCTAACTTCTCTTTAGCTGGTAATATTGAGAAATTCTCAAAGTGAAGAAACAAACTTCTTAACAACAAAGCCCTATGTTCATATCTGAAAATAAAAACAGCACAAACATGCCACTGCCATAACAATTGTTGTTATTTTACGGCCGTAAAACATTAACATTTTCTGTACAAGTGTGAGAGTCACTGTAGGGCCAAATTGAGCAAATGCCCCCTTTTCACCCCCTACTCAGAATATGGAACAGTAACAACAAACAACATTTGTCCAGTACTGGCTGTTCCCAATGGCCTACTTTAGATGCATGGATCACCAAATTTCCAGTGAATTAAATCCTATAGCATATCTGGCATGATATACTGATCATCATAGCTGGGGTCAGGCGGTGTGGAGTGATGGAAGCAGGAAGGATCATTGCTGTAAATGGAATCATCTTGAGGATCACACTGCAGATAGAGGTCTTCAGTATGAGACTCTTGTCTGCAAAAAAAAGACAAGATGTATTAATGCTAATAGTACATCAAACATCAAGATGTATTATTTTAACCAAACAAAAATTATTAGACAGTAAAGATTTTTACCGTTCATTTCCATTTGCACCATCAACAGTAATTCCCCAATGAAACATTATTTGCAATGGCGTATAAGATTCAAGAATTAAAGTCTTCGGTTTTCTTGTTTCTGTTTATTTCCTTCTGTTAAAACGCACAGCTTGGTACACTGGCACAAATCAGAAATTGACTAAACACCACTTAAGCTATTATACTACTGGTATGATTCTGTCTACTTATTGCATTAATATTTATCAGCAAAACTATGTTGCCAACTATCAGTGGCGTAGCGTGGGTTGCCAGCACCCGGGGCGAGGCACGTAACGGCGCCCAACCTTTTTTGAACAACGAACCGGTTTCATGCAAGACCATTTTCCGCGGACCGGGGGGTGCAAGAGGGAAAAAAATTGGCGCCCCTCTGAAATTTTACACCCGGTGCATGAAACCGGTCCGTGGTGCAAAAAAGGTTGGAGACCGCTGCCCTAACGCTGCCTCTATACACATCTTCTGAAATTTTGCGCCCCTCGGAATTTTGCGCCTGGTGCGCCCGCACCGATTCGACAGTGCACGCTACGCCTCTGGCGCCAATAGAGTAGGCTACAGAAACAGCCAGCGTCAGTTAAAAATGTCCCAAGTAAGATATCATGCAGTTTTTCATGCAGTTTTACAGGAGTATGAACAGGAAATCACACAATACTGAAAAATCCTAAATCACCCAGTCACCCAATCACCCAGTACAATTTTTTTTTATCTGGTTACTTTCTTGGGTATTATGACTAATCCCATTCAGTATTTGTTCTTTAAAAATTTGTTTCAGATTTTTTCCCGTTTTCACCAATTAGCCTACACCCTCTATTTATTTCGATTTACCCTCCCCACACGAGTCCGCTGCTCGTCTCTATGAGGGAAACTAATTCTCAGAAGAAACTCCGCTTCCTTCAAGACGGAATTCGCCAACCCACGTTCTTGAGACTCCCTTACATGCTTCACGGCGGACACAAGCCGGCTCACCCTCCCTGCCCCCTCCCCCTGGGGCGGACATAAAAAAATCCGTCCCGTTCGGGGTTGACAACCAGGGCCGATCTGGTACAAACGCGTTTAGAACCGCATCCCTGACACAGTATATGTTTTAAGAACACAACAGACATTTTCAGGCGAACTTTTCACTGGTGTCAAAACAGAACCCATTTATTTGCTGATAAATAACAATGATGACATTTTGGATATACAGTGGTTTAGAAGTACACACACACACACACACACACACACAAAGACAGGCACACACTCCCTACAAATATACATACCTTTGTATATTGGTGTCCATGGTGTTATCTTGTCTATTTTGTGTCAGATCTTGTCCTCCACTTTTGAAGTTTTCATAAACGGGTTCTTGCTGGTGGAGGAGCTGAGTTGGTGGAGGTCTCACAACCGGAGCAATATATCGTGGATTGGCAACATTCTGAACAGAATCCTCTGTGGTCTTTAATTCATCTGCCTGGGGAATATTTGAAGATCTACAACGTCGAGTAAAGCGCACTGCTGCGAGCACCGCTGCCACTGCCACCAAGACCAGAGGGAGACCTACACCTAGTCCAAGAGCAGTAGGCCTACTATTACTACTAAAACTTACCCCGGGATCTGGGGTGGTGTCAGTATCATTTTCCATCACCTGTAAATCAGTGAATACATTTAAAAAGTGTTTGGAATCATTTACAATACATTGGAATCGTGTAAAGTAGGCTATAACAGATGCAATTACGACTAACGGTCAATTGCAAGGTTAAACATCAAACGCATCAACAACCCTATCTTTCAGACACAGAAAGGTCAATATATGTAGGCTACATATTTATGGATATTCTGTATATATCAAGACATGCCTACCTGCAAGACAAGATGAACCCGAGGGTAAAAGCGTATTATCTTATTGATTGTTTGGAGAAACCCTTTGGAGCAAGCGTGATCTGAGTATACGTCTAACAGCGAAGAACCCCGGCGCCTCCTTTGGGTTCCCCTTTCTGTACATCTGTGTGGCAATGTTGCTTTTGAAATAGCGGAACCATGCCAAAGTTAAACTTTTGCTGGTTTTGCAAACGAATGTTGCAGTTTAAACGTGTCAGAGTGTTGCTTGGCTATGAATGACTTTAATAAAACAAGATAAAAACCTGTAAGACGAGAGAAGTAATTGGTAAATAAAATTCCCCTTATACACCGTTTCAAAAGTTTGGCAAAGACACAGCATAAGGGGTTGACATACTTTATAAATTCCATGGTGGTGGGGGGCGTATTACAACATGGTCATTATGAGAAATACCAAGCAACTTTAAACTGTTTATTTAATAAGTCATTATGCATATGCTTTTTAAAAACGTTTTTTGGTATGATACACCTCCCCTGTCTACTGGATTAGCAGGTAAAAAAAATATATTTAATAAAACTTTGTGTATTGCTTTTTTTTTAGGCTACAACCTTTCCTACAGTTCAACACATGACAAGGTGGGAGGATATGGGAAGTGGGCGATGAGGACAAACAGCGAGCCTAAATACAAAACAGAAAGGAAATTTTGCGATTTAAAAACTGTTCAAACCACCAAACTATTCTACCCCGTTTCCCCCTCTTTTAGTTTATCCATAAACAATAAAAGGTCACACACATTTAGAAATCTAATGGGTTCTTCATATAGGCTGCTTAATCATAGCAGAAATGAAATACAAGATAACGAACATACATGATTTAAGTAAGCCAAATCTAGTTATCATGTTTGCTTTCTCCAATAGCCTATGCCTAGTCAAAATTACTTGATTTATGATTATTATTATTACTATTATTATTATTAGACATGCTTATATTGTTCTTATTTTCAAATAATTATTCCGTCATTACTTGCTAAATCAGCTGTTATGAAGCGGCTTGCTACTATACAGATTTTGTGCTGCACCGCAGAAACGTCGATGTCCCGGTGCCACATTCTCAAGCGTTCTCGGACATTTTATCATCTCAAGTTGGCGCTGGCTGATAACCTCTTAAATAAGCGAAGCCTTGCCTTCATAGAAAAGGTTCGTAATTCGTAGTAAAAGATCTGACAGCCAAATCATTGAGATGATCCATTCACACTGTGTCCCCGCTACATTCTCCACTGACAGCGAAGATGGCGGAGTCCGGCGGCGGAGAGTTGGACTCGGACCGTCCGCAGAACAGGTGAGGACGAAACATTTAAGGGATTTAGGGATGTTTACAAAGCGAAATGACCATGTTACACATCGATAGTAAACCCACAGCTGACCGGATGCACTATGCATGTGAAGCGAAAAATAAAAAAAAGTCCCAGGAAGTTTGATACTGCTTGCATCATGGAGGGCATCGCGGGCGAGTTATGCAGGAAATCCCGAGGACACACACATGGCCTTTTGGCATAACATGAAAAGTAACGGATTGCATTGGTTTGTCACTAGAAAGAACGTCTATTTTTTTAGTTGCATAATTATGTGCACGGTTGTGATATTCCAAATGTGAGGTATTGCCTTGCACTCAAAATGGCTGTTTTGAACACGATTGCCAATATTGTTATTGCATATAGCCTAGCCATAGCCTAGTCAGCTAGCACCTTGCATAGTGCAACACGTTGGGTAAGCGGGTAATGCTGTTGGAAGTGCAATGCAGTTTAATGCACTCAAGAGAATATTACAGCTACATTGATTGTATAAATACTATGAATTACTGTGTTTAAATGGCATCAAAATGTGCATTTGAAAACTCTACATGTAATTATGAGGGCTTGTGTCTTAAGGGACAGTTTTCAGTGGCCCACTGAGCCAGTCAATTATAAAACGTTGGCGAAGGCTAAACACTGCTCGGGCTGCACACAGGTGCATTGAACCGACGCAAACGCTGATAAGATTTCTCGATTATTATATATTTTTTACCCAGCTCAACCAATAGAGCTACGAACCACTGTGCCCAACATTGTGTCCCTGCGTGCCTTGCTGATCGCCAACGCTATTATTGACCATTATGACTAAGTACCATGTTGACTAAGAATGAGAGGGTTGATATTCTGGTTATTTTTTAAAATACATGAACATATTAAGTGTAAAGTAGTATACCAACATTATAAATAACCACACAGTGGCAGGTTGGTAGAGCTCTCGAAATGGGCTAGTCTGTGTTGAGAGAGAGAGTGAGAGAGAGCATGGGGCATATTGTTTTTTTGAAATTCATATATTAGATTAATATGCAAATGACATACCTGGTATAAATGTGCAATGGAAATACAGGATCTTTTGTCCTCCTGCCTCTAGTTTAGGAGTCTAGATATTTTATAGCTTGTAGTCAGAGATTCAGGTCTACTTGGGAAGGCAGTGTAGTGCACAGAGATTTGGTGTGACTTGTATGGTAAAACAGCTGTTCCATCCAACCGCCTCTGAGGTTAGAAAGTATAGAAAGGGACCTCCGATAGCGTAGCCGTCTAATGCACCCGTATTGGCTGGTCCTTTACAAGTGTGAGCTGCCTATCACGGTCGCGGTTTGAAACCCAACAGTACCAGACCAGCCCTAGTGGGAAGCCATGATCGGGGTGGCGGGAGGGTGAGCTGGCACAAGTTCACTGAGAAGCGCGTCTCCAGAACGTGGGTGGGCGAGTTCCATCTCTAAGGAAGCAGAGTTTGCTGCCCTCTGAGAATTAGATTGCCTCGTAGAGAGTATAATTGGCCACTAAATTTGGAGAAAAACAGGAAAAAATCTGAAACAAATCTAAAAAGAAAAAAGAAAATATAGAAAGCAAATATTTTAAGTGGTGGGACAATTGATAATTGTCATCGATCGACATGTTTTTATGGTGGCTCGATTGGGCTGTAAAAAAATAGTTTAATGACCCGTTGTTGCCCCACAAGCAAATAACTGCTCCAGGCACTGTGCTAGTGCTACGGTAACATCTGCACAAAAATGTAACGTTTGAAGTTGAAGCTGATTTTAGGTGGCCTTATCAATAGAGTACAGTACTGCACTAACTTAAAATCCTGAAATGGCCCAAATGTATTCATCAAACTACCGTAGAACTTAAAAGAGCTGTTCATTTAACGTTAGTCACTTGTGCAAAATGAATACTTGAAATGAACTCAACAACAGGAAGTTTGTAGGACAACACCCCTACAAATGTCTCAAGGTGGCCTACAGATTATGATGCACTGAAGCTAATAATCAATCTTGCTTTGTCTAAGAAATAACACACTGACATCAACATAAATCAAAAGTAAGTTTCATTAGGCACCTATTAGATATGATGTTCTTTTCATCAGAAACATCAGTTGTGTGTTCACGGCTAGATTGACAGCCCACATAACAAAATATTATAAACAGTTTGTCCTGTTCCATTGTTGTTTCCATCCTATAGACTCAGACATTAAAACATTTCCTTTTAATTTACATTGAGGAATTATCCATATTATCCTTATCCAGAGCGACTTGCATAGTTTACATTTCTTTGTGGCACTGCCCCATCTGGTAATCGAACCTGCAACCCCAAGGGTAGAACCTGAGTTACAAGCCCAGTTCCCTAACCATTATACGACAGTAATGATATATGACCCCCCCCCTATTGTCTCCTGGTTACATCTTGGATGATATTTGCACCCCTTGAGAGCGTTTTATCTCTCGACCCAGTTCTACGCTTTTGCATTACATGCCATTTGGCCATGTTGAGAAAAGAGGAATGCAAAAATCATTGATAAATTACAGTCTTTCTAAATGGTCGCTCCCGCTTCTTAAGAAAGGGTTGCACACACTGAATACAAAGAGGGTGTCTTTCGCAATGAAACGGATGAATAATTAAAGAGGACAGGGAGTGGGGAGGAGGGTGTTGTGATGGATCTGCTGGGGAAATGGAGAGAGCAGTGTGGAGTAGAATGGAGTGGAGCAGGGACATGGTTAGACGAAGACGATTGATCTGAAAAGGTGAGGTTCACAAAAGATACTGCGTACTAGTCGGGGGAGCGGGGGGAGAAGCGTCAGTGAGCTGTGGAGAGAGGTGGGGATGCACCAGTGCCAATGAACTGACGCTCTGAGGGGCTTTCTCTTGCAGCATGGCTAACAAGAATAGCACCCTACGCTGCACGTTCTCAGCTCCCGGCCACAGTGCCACACTGCTGCAGGGTCTCTCTGTCCTGCGGGCGCAGGGCCAGCTTCTCGACGTGGTGCTGGCCGTCAACGAGGAGCGCTTCCAGGTGCACAGGGCCGTGCTCGCGTCCTGCAGCGCCTACTTCAGGTGAGGTGGGCGGCCAGCGAGAGAGAGAGGGACACGGAGGCAGATCGGCAGAGAAAAGAGGTGTGGGGATGGAGGAGGAGAGGTTTGGGTGGAGGAAGGGCTGGGGATGAAGCCCGGTAGAGGAGAGAGTGAGGGTGGTGGCACAAAAGAAAGAATGACATGAAGGGGGGCAGATCTCCACTGAGGCTTAAATCATGCAGGGAGGTTATATCATATATCATACAGCCACACATACATGCTGTGTATGCGCACAGTAAATCCTTCTAACTTCTAAAACAAGCCATAATTTTAGGTTAATACGTCCAAAACACACACACACTGCTTAAACAAGAATCAGCATTACTTCACTGATGGAATTTATTTTCATTTGTAAGATCAGGATTCCAGTTCATCTGCAGATCTGTCAAGTTATGGAAATGAGCTCAGATCATCAATCAGAAAGCCTGTGTAGGAGTTTGCTAAAGCAACACGACTTGTTTGCTTATATCAAAAGATTTAAAGAACTTAGTGGAACTGTTTACTAACTTGCACAGAAAAGTATCTTGCTAGTTAGCCAGCCAGCTTCTATAACTTCTGCCTAATCTAGCTAAGTTAGCTTGATACGATACCGTACTGTAATTGGCTAGTTTACAAGCTTGTTAAGTTAGGTAATTCATATTAGCTAGCTAGCTAACGTTAGCGCTGTTAAGCTAATCTTGATTCAAGCTAACCAGCTTTTTTCTATAATTCTGTCTGGTTTTGACAGCAAGGATATGACTGGAATAAATATCCTTTTCCAAAATAGTTTGTCTAATATGTCTCACATTTTATTTGGTTTGCCGTCTGATTTTTTTGGCCCATTGTCGCCATCTACTGCGCAAGCAATGAACGCTTCATTTCTTCCTGAACTTGGGCAAATGATGACCTATATTTCTTAGCAGACTTACACATGCCAAAATATGATCATTTTTACTTCCTAATATATTTTTTATACTTTTGCATTTTTTCCACATTTATTTCTGTTTTTTCCCCTATTTTTCTCCTAATTTGGTGGCCAATTTTACCCTATATTTCTTCAATTTGCCCTCCCCCACGAGCCAACCGCCCGTTCTCCGGGTCAAGCCAATACTGGCAATGATCCGCCTCCTTCGAGAGAGAACTGACCCACCTGTCTTACAGGGATGCCCTTCGCGCTTCTCGGTGAACTGGTGCCGGCTCTCCCTTCCCCCTGGGCGGACAGCCAATCGCCGCACCCGGCCAGAGCCGGGCTGGCGCAGCCAGGGATCGAACCACGGCCGCAGAGGGCAACCTGCAGTCTGGGCGAACGCTTTTACTGTTACACCACCCGAGGCCCCTAATACTTTTGCATTTTAATATTTTTTTGTGGCATAAGCGGAATAAAACACTCAAAGCCATGCATATATACGCATGCCTGGGGTGATGATGCCCCAGGTGTGTGTAGATGTCCTGAGAATGCATGTCTTGTGGTTTATTCCATACTGAGCCACTGATAAAGGAGTTGATCATTTTCTGCTACTCACATAAAAGAGTCAGTTGACTAATTGCCTGACATGTCAAGCTCATTTGGAGGAATTCAGTAGAATCAATGTTGGTAAATTATGAAAACCAGTTTTCTGATCATTCTCCCTTGGAAGTAGCAAACTGGTTGTATTATATAATTGGTTAGGGATGTTTTTAATTTTTAGTGATAATGTATTGGTTATTGACTATTGCCATTATCACCATTATTATCAGCCAGTGTGTATTAATAAATAGCCTTTAACAGGAAGCCAAATGCTTTTTCCTGGAATTGACAACTTGGATTTGTCTGAAGAAAGAGGTAACATTTCATGCATGGTAGCTATTGAAAGAATAAATTATGCTGTCCCTTGCAGGAGAATGATCCTTGCTGTTTTTGTTACAGTTGCTGTATCTAAATGTAGTTAAATTTAACAATACTGAGTAGGATCTTTTATGTTCGTTATCAATTACACAGTAGTCCACACTCATCTGTCCGTGACCTGACTTGCTTTTAGGACTCAGCTTATCGCTTATCCACCATTCACTGCTTCTGGCAGATATTTTTTCAAATTCATTTACATTTGGGGTACATAAATTAGCTTAGCTTGCTAGCTAAGGTAACATTTAAAGTATGTTTGCTGAATGATGAACTATGGATTATGTCCTAGTTGTCAGCTTTAACTAGCTAACTGCATTTGGGATTTAAATTGTGCAAAACTGATGACCTAGATGGCTAGAGATGGGTAGCTGTTTACTTTAAAAATGTCTTTAAATGTAAGTAAATGGAGCAGTCATGGCTTTGTAACATCACTGGAATCTTAGCTATGAACAAATGATGTAGCTTGATTCAGCAGCAGTCTTTCTCTGTACTTGAACTTATTTTTCTTCCCCTATTACTAAGAAAATGTGTGCTTTTTCCAAGGAAAAGGCCTACACTGCAAGGCACCGGACTGGGGACACGTGTTTGTCAAATTGAACAAAATGCATCTTGCCCTGATTTTGAATTTGCAATATTTAACATGGGGAAAACATGATATAATGTATGCTGTCCTTGGAGGCCAGTTCAACAATGAATGTGATGTGAAATAAAGATAATTATTAGTGCTGCAATACAGAAATATTCATGACATGACATTATCTCTGATAATTTGTTCTCTTGAGTACAACTGGCACCTTAACAACGTCACCAGTATTGTGCAGGTGTACAACACAGAGACTGACGAATGGGAGCGAGATCTGCACTTCCCAGAGTCCTTTGCAGGAATTGCTTGTACATTGAATAATGAACATTCACATTCACATTCACATTCACCTCTTTCTGGTTATGGAATAAGGTGTAAGTATGTGCTGTTGAGAATACTGTCCTTTTGAATGATGTAATCCTCTTCCTGGAGTAACAGGATGTCTGACTCACTCCCGATCTTGCGTTGCAGAGCCATGTTCACAGGGGGCATGCGGGAGGCCAGCCAGGACACCATTGAGCTGAAGGGCTTGTCAGCCCGAGGGCTGAAGCACATCATAGACTTTGCCTACAGTGCAGAGGTGACTCTGGACCTGGACTGCATCCAGGATGTGCTGGGGGCGGCCGTCTTCCTGCAGATGGTGCCGGTGGTGGAGCTGTGCGAGGAGTTCCTCAAGTCCGCCATGAGCGTCGAGACGTGCCTGAACATCGGCCAGATGGCCACCACCTTCAGCCTCTCCTCCCTCAAGGAGTCGGTGGACGCCTTCACCTTCCGCCACTTCCTGCAGATCGCCGAGGAGGACGACTTCCTGCACATCCCCGCCGAGCGCCTCGTCTTCTTCCTGCGCAGCAACAAGCTGAAGAACTGCAGCGAGATCGACCTGTTCCGCGCGGCCGTGCGCTGGCTGCGGCACGACGCCGCGCGGCGGGCGGGCGCCAACGAGGTGCTCTGCCACGTGCGCTTCCCCCTCATGCGCTCGTCCGAGCTGGTGGACAGCGTGCAGACCGTCGACATCATGGTGGAGGACGTGCTGTGCCGGCACTTCCTGCTGGAGGCCTTCAACTTCCAGATCCTGCCGTTCCGTCAGCACGAGATGCAGTCGCCGCGCACCGCCATCCGCTCCGACGTGGTGTCGCTCATCACGTTCGGCGGCACGCCCTACACCGACAACGACCGCACCGTCAGCGGCAAGGTGTACTATCTCCCCGACGCCGCCGCGCGCCAGTTCAAGGAGCTGACGGAGATGGAGACGGGCTGCAGCCACGCCTGCGTCTCCGTCCTCGACAACTTCGTGTACGTGGTGGGCGGCCAGCATCTGCAGTACCGCAGCGGGGAGGGCGCGGTGGACGTCTGCTTCCGCTACGACCCGCACCTGAGCCAGTGGCTGCGCATCCAGCCCATGCAGGAGGGCCGCATCCAGTTCCAGCTCAACGTGCTGCAGGGACAGCTCTACGCCACCGGGGGGCGCAATCGCTCGGGCAGCCTGTCGTCCGTCGAGCGCTACTGCCCCAGGACAAACGAGTGGAGCTACGTGGACTCGCTGAAGCGCAGGATCTGGGGCCACGCGGGCACTTCCTGCGGAGACAAGCTGTACATTTCCGGGGGTTACGGAGTGTCGGTGGAGGATAAGAAAACGCTACACTGCTACGACCCCGTGACCGACCAGTGGGAGTTCAAGGCCCCCATGAACGAGCCCAGAGTGCTGCATGCCATGATCGGCGCCAGTGGGCGAGTTTACGCTCTGGGAGGTCGCATGGACCATGTGGACCGCTGCTTTGATGTGTTGGCGGTGGAGTATTACATTCCAGACACCGACCAGTGGACCACAGTCAGCCCCATGCGCGCGGGCCAGTCGGAGGCCGGCTGCTGCTTGTTGGATAAGAAGATCTACATCGTCGGCGGCTACAACTGGCACCTTAACAACGTCACCAGTATCGTGCAGGTGTACAACACAGAGACTGACGAATGGGAGCGAGATCTGCACTTCCCAGAGTCCTTTGCAGGAATTGCTTGTACACCAATCATACTTCCACAAACCACGACCCAGCGGTAACTCCTCAATGGATACTGACAGACCGGTTGAAAATGTGGAGCATTTTTTGTTATTGTAATGATAATTATGCATTTTCAGAATAGCAAGACCTTAAACTCATTTGTATTTTCTGTGACCATTTTTGTATTGCAATTATAATAGGAGAATTTCATACCTGCTTGTAAAGGGATATTTGTTTTAAACATTTACTTTGAACATTCTTTCAATTGGTGGGATCCAACAATGGAAATGTTTGTTCTTAAAATTTGGTACAACCTGTTTGTGGCAAAGACCTTATTGGTGGCATTTGAAATGCGAAATAAGTCAAAAATTGACGAGAATGTCTTTGATAAATATTTGACTCATTTAAGTAACCTAGTTTTGACTTTACAATGTGTATCTCCAGCGGGCTATTTCCCAACAAATCACTTACTAGAGATGGAGGGACCTGCCATCATACACCAAAATTCACAGTATCTGAAAGGACAGCCCAGCCATAAAGTTTGTTATTGCTCATTACGTTAAAAGAGGCATCTTTTTAAAATGACAACCATTGGTGTTGCAGAGCAGCTAAAAGGTGTACATCAAGGGCCTCCGATAGCATATCGGTCTAACGCTGCCGTATTGGCTGGTCCTTTACGAGTGTGAGCTGCCTATCATGGTCGCGGTTTGAAACCCGACTGTACCAGACCGGCCCTGGTGGGGAGTCCCAATTGGGGGCGGAATTTGGCCGTCCGCCCCAGGGGGAGGGGGGAGGGTGAGCCGGCATGAACTCTCTGAGAAGCCTGTAAGGGTGTCTCCAGTGGGTGTTGCCATGTGGGTGGGCGGATTCCATCTCGAAGAGGGAAGTAAATAGAGGGTATAACTAAATTGGGAGAAAAATGGGAAAAAAATCTGAAAAAACCCCCAAAACAAAGGTGTACATCAGAGGTAGGCCCTACAAAAAACAAATTATGATCAAAGATCCTCATAGGGATATCACGATATATGAGAAAAAAATCAAACTGAATAGCGCAGTTAAATGACATGAACATTCCTCATATTCACGGACATGCATGGTTTTCAGGTGGGTAAACAGGTTGCTGGTGTTTCCACCTTTGGCTAAAACAACACGGCGACACAACTTGCATAGTATTGTTTGTTGGTCGAGGTCGGAGATTTTGAACCCAAACCAGTTCCAAAGACAGAGGAGCCCCTTTCTTTTTACCAATTCGTCATCATCCTGCTCTTGAGCAACATCACTTTCTGCGTGTTCGCTCATTTTCGATTCTTCACTTTTGCACTTGTAATAGGCTATAAATATTAGTACGTAGTCTGCCTGCTAACTGCAGCTGCCTGCACGCTTGTTTGTTGCTACATGCATGCAACAAATGCATAAAACGTCCGCTCAAAAAAATAGGTCAACATATTAACATGCTTCTTTTTTTCGTAGGAACCTGGAGGTTAGATTAAAATAAAAAATAGATGTAGCTACTAACTACTATCACTCAATTGAAATTTTGAACAAAACAATATGAATGCCAAATTAGAATTTATGAAAATATAACGGTATCCACGGTATAGCAAAATCCATATCGTGGCGCAGCATAATACCGGTATAGCGCCCACTCCTAGTCTCAGATGTACTTCAGTTTTTTTTTTTCTTCCAAATGCTCCTAAATCATTCATTCAGATGATCAGATCTGAAGTTCTGGCTCTGTATACCAAGCAGTTTTTTGAGATACACAGCAGATGTCAAATTTGAGGTTGGAAACTGCAACCATTTGATGTCATATTTGTAGGCAGCAATATCTCAGGAAGTAATGTGGATGGAAGCCTGGCCTTATTTGTGAAGTAAACACAGACATGGAGGACTCGTACATAGTGAAATGTTGAATTACGACGGGACACCCTCTTAAAATGACATGCATTGGGACATATCCAATGGAGGGAAGCCACATGTGGTCATACCTGAATGAGAGAACGGCCTTGGTGGTCTGTGTTTGCTCCATGTACAGCAGCGGTCCCCAACCTTTTTTGCACCACGGACCGGTTTCATGCAAGACCATTTGTCCACGGACCGGGGGTGCATGAAAAAAAAAAAAACTGAGACAAGTGCGGAAAAGGCACACAGACGGAAGTGGTCATTTTTCAAAATAAAACACCCTGCAGACTGCGAAAGTCAATAAAATGGAAATAAAATGACAATTACAACGTTTTTATTATTTCTGTGCGGCCCGGTACCAAATGCCTCACGGACCGGTGGTTGGGGACCGCTGATGTACAGTATCTTAGCCTTTGCCCTTGAAAAATGTGTGATCATGTTGAATAGCTAGAAAGGTTTTGTTTAATTCTGTTTTATGGGAACATCATCAAATGTTTTTCTGCAGTCATCTTCTGTGGCAATGGAGGGGAGCTGGGCAAACGGTTAGTGTGTGTTACTGCAGAAATCAAGGTGGGCACATACATTGGTGGAATTGGGATGAATTAAAACGGCAGCATACCAAATGCTTGACAATTGCTTATGGAGGGAAATATGACATTTTATCGTCGTGTTTTTGCAGAACAAAAAAAAAGTTACTACTAAGTTCTGGAAAGTTGAATTTTGTTGTGCAAAGACAGGATAATAACATCAGATTTGTGCATTTAATTTGCAAGCACATGGTCTTTACCCATGGACCACATTTGGATTAAAATATCACTTATTTGCCTTGTTTAAAAGGTTTCATCTGTGTTGTTATAATTGATGTGTATCAGTTCTTATGTTCTCTTGTCTAACTCTAAAGCACATTATCTTCTACCATGAAATGAAGTGCATTATAAATGTAATCTGGTCGAACTTGATGAATGTAGATGTTTGCATCTGATCCCAACTGTTACTAAAAGCAGTTCTCAAGTGTTGTAGCTTCAGTTGTGGAGTGTCATTTTTTCCTTGGACGAGATAACGATTCAACATAATAAATCAGTTGCTAATTTGCCCTATATTTAGGGTGAATTCAGCACTTTTAAACATTCAGTATTCCCAGTACTGTACCACAATGTTACATTTAACTTTGGTTAATGAGGACGTTGAAGAGGTGAATGTGCTCTCAAAGGCAGTGTTGGTTAATGTCAAAGGACTGGGCCTGATTCCTAGTGTAAAATATGTATAATTTGCATGTATAGATCTGGAATTTAAGATAAGTATCATCCTCGTCTTTCTATAATCATTTCTAAATATGTTTCATGGATCTACTCTGGCATGATTTGCTACTATAATAAGAATGCACTGTGACAGTCTTATCAGGGTTTATCCATATGCAGGCATAGCACTGGTCTTTAAAGACCAATTGAGACACTACAGGGTTCTGGTCGTATATATTTAATTGTGGCTGCAAAGAGCCATTAGCATTTATGGTGCTATGTTTTGGCTCTTAGAGCAGTTTAATATGAGCACACCTAATACAGTTACTTTCAGCTGTCCACATAAAAGCAAGTTGGTCGGCATATTCTGTTGGGTCAACAAACCTGTGTTGTGCTTTGTGGGTGTGTGTATGTATGTACACAAATACATAATGTACACATCAAAAGAAATGACCACTGTTTATGCATAGGTCCTTTTTGAAAAGTACGTTGACATGTTTTGGATTTTGATTATATTTCTTGCATTTTAAGATTTGCATGCAGTTGTCACAAGGCATCTTGCTGTTCGTCTCTTGAATGTGTCATGGCCAGTCATAATTCAATCAGATTGAGACCAAAAGTGATTGAATCAATATATATCATAATATATGTGCATTATTCTTTCTAAAAACGTACATGTAGGAAATAGTGACATTTCTGTTCATGCTGATCATATTTCTGAACCTCTTTGATCTGATTGTAGTGTATCTTCATTCACTGCTCCATAAAGACAATAATCGCTCTTCAGCCATTTCTCTCGTTTGTTTGTTTGTTTGTTTGTTTTTTCTGTGAGTTGTGATTGCAGGGCTTTCATTTCTGCCAGGCAACACCAGCTGCTGCTGTCTTATTGCCCAACAAATGTCTCTACTGCATAGCAGAGGAAGGGTGCCAACACAATCACAGACTGAAAAGACATCCTGGAAGTGATTTTCTGAGACTTGTTTTTGCATTAACAACTCGGCGAATATACGGTAGACAATGTAAGGGTTTTGGAGTGTTACTGTTGTATATTGCCTTGCTGATGTGACACAAGACATCTACAAGCCTTGGATTTGGTTAGTCATATCTAGATGAAAACTGCCCTGGTTAGAGCTACATTAAATTACCTAAAACTAGTTTTGTTTCATATCGTTTCTTTGATACAAGTGACCATTGTTACAAATAATGAGAATGGCCGGGATATTTGTGAGTTGAGACTGCTATAAGGGACCCTGTGAGCTGCCTCTACTGTATCCATCTTTATTCACTCTACTGCTTTCTTTAACCCTCTGCAGAATATGTGCTTCTGAAATGCACCATATTGGCTTTCTCTGCGCAGGAATATCATCTGCCCTGTGGAGTGAAAGTTTTAACATTTGTGCTTTGAATGTAGGAGTGCTTTGTAGGAGTGCTTTGAACGTACACAAAAGGGTTTAAATTTTAAACTTTAAACAGTTTTTTAATCGAGCAATCACCTCACGCGATCCGCTAATGTTTTGTCTCTGTGTTGGAGTGTGTCTCCCCTTAGTTTCGTGTGCTCTCTTGTGCAGTTTGACGTGCTTTTTGTGTGAATATTGCTGACTTCTGGACTGGTATGTCTCTTGACACCTACCTGTATTATTTCTTTCAGCACATTATTTCATTGCTTTGTTTTATATACAGGTTTTAATTGAACTAAATTACCTTTCCACTTACAGGAGCCTCAAAACTGCCACAGTGTTGGTATAACTGAATGTACTTTCCCTGACAGCACTTTCACAGTGTCAAAGGCTTTTTAGTCTGCACACCTTGTCTCTTCTGATTGATAGGATGCATTGACTTTTCATCCAGCTATCAAAACATAAGAAAAAATGGACGTGCATATGAATATGTTGTTTTAAATGAAATTGGTTGAAATAAAAAAGAAGAAATTCAAACTGGTAACTTGATTCTTTTTGTGTGTGTAGATTTTGAAAGCCAGAAACAACTGGCCTTATTTTAAGTCCAAATGTCCTATTATTCATATTAACCCTCTCAAATAAAGAGTGTGGCATATTAGAAATGCAGTAAGGTACAGTGAGCATAGATTCTGTGTAAAGATCGCCCTGACATTCCTGTTGCAGACAATACAGATTTAGTATTGCTGACCGCACTGGACCAATGCACTGGAACCTGTCAGAATTTACATACGTTTATAGTCAAACAATGTAATAATTCATAGTAAAGCTCACCAGATACTATGGGGGTGGGGGGCAACATTCATGTATGTGTTTCTAGAATTAATTCTAAGACCAAGGATAATATGGTAATATGTTACTTTAAATTTCTACCACAAGATAACAACAGTGCATGGTATAATTACCTTGCTGTAGGGTATGAGAGAAATAACTTGTGTGACCATACAGAGAATAGTAATGGGGACAAGCAGTCAAAAAGGGAGGATTGTAAGAAAAATGTGGATAAATTGGAGCAAATGTACCTCTTTGGTCTGCAGGGCAATGCAGTTCAGGTTTTATTTTAGCGTAAGCAGCCTAATTGAGATGATGGCCTCGTTAATATGCTCCTGGGCTATAAAGTGGGGAACTTTTTGAACTCTACTTCGGATGGTGTGTTTCTCTTTTCGGGTCAGACCTTTCAGGCCAAAAAAGTGATGAAATATACACAAATACATATGTATTTAAATAATAAATACTATAGTTTTTTGGATTATAATTGATATGGCACCTAAGCAGCTCAGTGTAAGTCGGTGTCTGTGGTGCACTGTATCTCCTCGTCTGACTGCAATGGCAGAATGACAATCGAGCTCTTTTGTCAATTTTCATTCTGACTGCTACAGCAGCTGCATCAATTAGCACTTAAACCTGAACAATGAGGTAATGTCCTCATTGGACACGGGAGTGATGTCGGAGTGCTTTCTCCTCTGCACGGCTGTTACGGAGGCAGCAAGGTTTTTCTGCAGCCAAATCTCTGTCTAATGCTGTAGCGAGAAACCTCCAACACACTCTGCGCCCCCTCCCCCCCCATCTTCCATTGACTATTGGTTTCCTTGGTTACTTTACAGCCAAGTTTTTTCCTACCAGCGCAAACTAAAGGTGAATCAATACACGGATTCTTCTTGGCTTCAATACCAGGAACAGTTGGGTGAAACGTTCAAGGATAAATATCTCCTTGGATTTTTTGTTAAATAGGACACTAATAATTTCGATTTTGTATAGGAGTATAATTATTATTACTATTGTATTATGCAGATTTGTGTGTATTACTTTATTGTATGTGGTATTATATCATCGGCTTCAATGGAAAATAAAGTGAAGGTGTTTTTGATATATGTAAGAGAGACAATTTCCCCTTTGTTTTTGTCCCTGACCCTTTGTTGTCCGTTATTTGTTTGGTGTCAGTTCAATAAACGAATATAAAAATTCCATTCAGTCGTATTTCCACTATTTGAACAATGCAGTTGCATTAACAACAAAATAGTCAATAGACACTGTCATGCACAATACAGTCCGCTGCTGGAATGAACGCCTTTTTTGTGTGTATTTATTTAATCCCTTTTCAGTTTCAACGCAACAAAATCTGCGGACCCGGGGGCGATTCAGATTCAGAATGCAAAGCGTTGTATCTGTGCGTGATGACGCTGCCCGTAAGCGCGATGACGCCATTACGCTACGTCCGAATCGAGGCGATAGAGTCGGAGAAGAGCGAAAAAATGGCGACCTCAAACAATCCGCGAAAATTTAGCGAGAAAATCGCTTTGCATAACCAGAAGCAAGCCGAGGAGACAGCGGCGTTCGAGGAGGTTATGAAAGACCTCAGCATCACCAGAGCAGCCCGGGTAAGCGTCCCTGTCCCCCAGTTCGCAGGCAAAGCTACGAGGTACCCTGCTAATAATAATATGCAGCGTGTACGGTAAGGCATATATAGCGTTTGCCACATTGATCAGACGTAAACAATAACAAACACGCTTAATCCAGTCATTCATTTCATAGATAATAATGTATGTCAGGACGATTGTGTTTGATGCGATTACGGTGCACCACTATTGTTATAAGATTCGCAGTTCTAAAGTTTTTTTAATACATATATCTTTATATATTTATATATATATATGTTGGGAAGACAGCAATGCTGTGGAAGGCAGTCCAGTATGCGTGTGTATTTGACAGTCCGTAGCTGAAGGCTGAAGTGCAGCTAACGTTAGCTGTCAATATTGCCCGGTTCGCTACGATAGCTATCTTAGCTATTCTATGCAGTTTATGTGTTCATAGTTGAGCCTCTGTCACATTTAATAGCAATTTTAAATAAATCTTGGTAATTTAGGTTGCAGTGTGTGCATAACATGCAATGTTAGTAACGTTACCATGGCTAACGTTTTCTACTGTCCGGCGTGTGTACCGCTTTTGAAAGAAAACAGTATTGTGTAACACATCTCTGATTCGATGGAAGAATTTGGACGGAGAATATGTCCAGCTAACCCAGTATATCTAGCTAGCTATGTGTCGACTATCAACAAATCCCGAACAGCTAGCGTGTTAGCTAGCCTAGATGTCTACATATAGACGGAGCTCAGTCGTTTGCGCCGGTCACAGAAAGTGAATTGATTTTTTTTCTTCATTTTGGAAGGATTTTGTGTTTTGACGCTTCTTTGACGGTATTACTGTTTCCAAGCCCCACGCAGTGGCCGATTGGTTGCATTCAATTAGCTATAGTTAACGTTAGCTTACGGATACTGCTTTTTTTTGTGTTCAAATTTTAACATTCATGTAAATTGCATAAGCTGTTTATATTGCTTTCCTGCTAGCTAACTAAAGTGAGCTCATTCTTATTTCCTTCATTTTTACGCAATCAAGAAATTGCTGTGTTCGCAATGGCGGGTTTGATTTAGTTCATTGCTGGCCACTGCAAGCGGATTCGAGAATAATGTGCCCATGATGAGATTTGTGTTTCAATGCCGAACGGGTGGTCAGGTCCCGCAAATAAGCGATTTACGAATTATGGCAACCGTCAGTGGTTTGTCCACTCTTAATTAAACAAACTCGTTGCTCGTTAACTAGTAAATGCCAACAGTTTGCCAACTTAACATAACTATGAGATGAGAATTGAACTACTGATGTAACTTATCAATTCCATTGCACTCTCCACAGAAGCCAAAGTGTGACAGTAAAATAAAAGATCTGTTTAATTGTAGTACCTGACTATGGAATTTCATGCACATTTGAAGCCTCTTCTATGTAACTCCTACACGTTAAATAGAATATACATACTATTTACGAAAATACAAATATATCTGTAGCTGATTAAATCCCTTTAATTTTACACAATTTATTTTATTGACGGCAACGGAATTTAGAACACTGGCAAGCATTAATTGTGTTTGCTTATTATTTGATCTGTAGCTCATCCTGTGATATTTTATGGGCCGAATGATTTGAAGAAATCAGAATCATAGCCACCTTTGAAACCTTGCATTAATTACAGAAAACATATATCCAGTTATATTAATAAATATCAATAAATATTCAATTTGATCTGTGTTCAATAGCAGCTAGCTATACAACCAAAGAGCATTTTGTTGCTTACATCCATTACAAGTTGTGATATTGTCGTTGTTATTTATCTTTTTTTCCTTTTCTTTTCTTTTGCCATTGGCCCTTGGAGATTTGGAGTTTGCAGGCATTTGACAGCCAGGCCCATCCTAGTGGAATAGTCTATTCAACAAACTATTTTTGTTGAATAATAATCCAAGATTGAGCAGCTCTACCACTTTATGTTATATTAGTTATTTATTTACCTTTTGACAGCATACCTTTCAGGCACTATGGTTCAGTGTAATGTGTAATGGAATGAGGAAGTGCATCTGGCACTACTTATGTTGTGTTCTTCATCATCAAAGAGTCATGCTGTTGTTACCTTGGCTTTAGTCCTGCGCTGTGCGCTCTATTGCTTTTCCCGTTATCAAAACTATTGGCGCCATTGAATTTGGCTGTTGTGAAGGTGTTGTGTTTACATTGAAAATTACATCTCAGCGGGGCCTCGCTGGTGGTGTAGTGGTAAGAACATCCGACGCTGCTCACTGCGACCGGGGTTCGATTTCACCAGGTCGCGCCAGCTTGGCTGTGGCCGGGAGTGCCACTAGGAGGCGGCAATTGGCTGTCTGCCCCAGGGAGGCGGGAGAGAAGCCGATATGAGCTCGCTGCATATAGGAGTGGCCCTGTGTGTTACGGTGACCGTGGTGAGTACCAGCTCGGAGGAGGTGGTGCAGCGCCCTCTACCGGTCTCAGGACTACGGCAGCGACCTCTCATACGAGGGAGGGGATAATTGACATGAAAAAGAGAGGGTATAATTGGCTACTAAAAATTGGTGGAAATACGGAAGAGTTTGAAAATGTGCGAAGCGTTTCACAGAGCATCTTCTCCAGTTTCACCATACCTTGTGCTAATCTATCATTTTAGAATTAGAACTGTCACTAATTATTTCCACATTGTCACTAACTCCTTCAAGGATATATTTCATAGGATTTCATTTTGTGACACTCTCTGAGCAAATTTGTGTTTGAATTTCAGTTTTTTTGTATTTTGATTCAATTGATTGATTGATTTATAATGATTGCTAGGATTTTCTACATTTTAAGGAAGTGAAATCAGACAGCTGTGTATGAGCCACAGGACATGTACCAGCCACTGGGCATGTACAGGAGCCTAACTGCCTTCTGGGATTTGAAATCTGTGTCAATCCATTAAAGCAGATGTAAGAGATATGTCTGATCTCCAAATTACTTTTATACAATGTTACTGCTGAATTGTTGTCCAGGAGTGAATGGATGTGTGTGGAAATATTGTGCACTGTTTTGGGTGATGAAACCTATGGTAAAGTAGGTGAATAGCAGAATTAACTATGTTCTGTAACTGGGCAGAAACTCAAATCAACTGCAACAGAAAATGACTGATATCATAATAAAGTCCACAAATTTCCAAATTATTTATTTTGCACTTGGATTGTTGGCAAGAACATAGTTACTGAGAATGCTGCAATGGTTGCTTCATAGCTGTTTTTAAGTTTTTCTTTACTGTGTACAATAACGGTAACTGAGCTTTTTTATTCTTTCATTTAAAAAAATATTTTCTCCTTCTGCTGTTTTTCCTCATTTTCTCCCAATTTAGTAGCCAATTATCCACTCCCTCATATTGAGACATATTGAGAACTCGCTGCCGTATTCCTGAAACCGGCAGTGATGTGCACAGAGCACTGCCTCCACCAGAACCCGCCAAGCCATCACCGTAACTCCAGTATCCACACAGGGCCACTCCTATACGCAGCGAGCTTGTATCGGCTTCCCTCCCTCCACCCTGGCGCGGACAGCCAATTGCCGCCCCCTAGTGGCACTCCCGGCCAGAGCCGAAACTGGCACGACCTAGGTGGAATCGAACCCCGGTCGCAGTCGACAGCGTTGGACGTTCTACTGCTACACCACCTGGGCGGCCCTTCCTTAATTTTTTAAAGAATGCACAGTGCTCAGTGGGATAACTACGTCCATCTGGTCCGATTTGTTATACTATACTTCTGTCAGGTGTCACAGGAGAGTTTAGAATAGCAGACATTTGGTTCTGCAGTTTGGCTTGTCCCTTTGATATTCTTCTGTATGCCTTACATGGGTTTTTTTCAGCTAGTTTTATCATCTTGGCATCGGTGCTAATAAGCTGAGTAACTTTAAGCTTTTATGTGCAAACCCCTTTTTTTTTACAGACAAAATGGAACACATTTGCAACACAAAATTTGCACAAAATATTGTTGCAAGTTGGAATACTTGCCATCTCTACCATCAAACCAGCTAGCGGACGAGAGCAAGCTAGCACCTTAACAAGGCTATCTAACGACATTATTTAGCTTGAGAGCTCTCTGATTATTAACAGTATTTCGCTAGCTATGTAGCTAAAGTGATTACTGTAAGTTATGGTATCTAATATTGCTGGTTTCAGAGTCAACCTCTAAGAAACTTATGCTAGCTAGATAATAGTTAATGCTAACTTTGCAAAGTGTGTTTTATGACGAACAAAAGTCAGTGATGGAATTCTACGCTTTGTCTCCGTTGGTGTTGCTAAGCAGCTCGGCGCTCAGTGACCCGGGTGTCTGACTTCTTAAGCGATATCGCTTAGGATTCATTCCAGAGGAATAGAGCGCTGAATTGAATGTCACACTGTCTCTTGTCACCCTGACTCAAGCCCAAACAAGTCTTTTCAAAGAGGGAATATCTCAGCAATTTCTTGTCACTTTACTTTGGGTTTGCTAGTGACATCAGTTCACAAAGCCAGCCAGCCGACCCCGATGTAAACAAAGCTAGCGGCAGTCAGTGCGCTGTGCATTTTTCTGACTCACATTCTGGATTTACTTCCTTTAAAAAAATATATAGGCCTGTATGTTTGCTATATTTTCCTTCCGGGGGAATAGCATTACATGTAAGTTCTACTGTGGGCTATTTTAATTGTATCCAATTTAATTGCATCATTTTTGTATGGGCTAAATGCAATAGTGTTTTGGCATTATACATACTTTGTGGCCATTATTGTCCAGAGCACCACGCAAGTATCTTTACTCCATATTGATTTGAGCTTCTAATTGTTATTGTTAAACAGTTAAATATCGTATGTTGAAACATTTATTCATTTTTGTACACGCTGAACATGTCTAGTATAGGCACTGTTCAGAGGTGTGCTGTTTTAGGGTCTGCAACAGTTCAATATGAACTTGAATGTATCTGAGCAAAAATATTTATGATTGCTTTTGCCCTTGCAAAATGTCAAAACTAGAATAGCTAAAACGGTATGTTCCCTGATGCTGACATTTCCTTTCCTGACAGGTAATATAAACGAGTTGTAAACAAAAAGTCATTAAACATATTAACATCAACTTCATTGGGTGTATTGTTAATCAACAGTCTCCTGGATAGTTGGGAGATCAATAAAGTCATTCGTAGGACCGTCGTGAATTTCTAAGCGCTACGCAAATATTTTACAGTGTGGCACATGGAATAGAGTCCTGTGCTGAGGAGAGATCCAGTCACTTAACCTAAGCTTGAAAAGGAAACACATGTAAAAAAAAACCCTGTTGGGGTAATCACTGTCACTGTATGAAACAGGTCAGGCACTGTGTAATGCTGCCTGTTTTCAGTGGCAGGAGGTCTAGGACAACACTCCCTCCCACAGTGGTGTGTCTGCTTCCGGTATGTGTGGTGGTCCTTTTTTTCTTCGCATTCATTCAGCCGTGACAGGTGTGACTTCTTTTTAACCTCTCTCGGCACGTACTGAGATAGCACTGTTGACAGCCGCAGTGATTTATTGTCATGCCGACAATTTTGGCAAGGCCTGAAGACCGCACTACTTTTTAAACAGATAAAATCTTTCTGTGTGTCGTTTACATCGCAGCTACGTTTCCATGCACAAGTTGTTTGCGCTTCTCAAAATGACAGTCTTGTTTTGGGATGCCCATGTACAGATTATACAAAATTCTATTTTTGTGAGTTGGAAAAATTACAATAGTGCTGGCATGAAAATAAATCCTTTCTTCCTTGCCTGCACTGAGGTTAATGCAATTATTAGTCCATTTCAGACTTATTTTATTTTCTCGAAGCCATTGTATTTCAATGGTGAGCTTATCACATTGACAGGCAGATTTTTTTTTAGGCGTGACCTTGACCAGATTGCAATGATTTCATTAAATAACTACACTCTTAATTGGATTTAATATGATCTGCGATTGTTAACTGCTATCTGCCATTCTCTCTTTTAATTTAATTTTTTTTTTTTTTTTTTATATAAATAAAACTGGTCCCTACAATCTGCCCTGCCTTGGCCACAGGGTCATGGGTGTCCTGTAATATGACATAAATGTACAATAAATAACAATAAATGAGACTCTTTAGGCCCTGTACAACTGAACAAGTTGAAAATAGAAGCATTATCCATATTCACTGAACAATTAAATTTGTCTGCCACAATTATTGATACTGGCCTGCTTTGAATTAGCCATTGGCCTGTAGATGTAGGCAATTTGAACAATGTTTAAAGTTTCATTTAAAAAAAACTAAATTGTACAACCTACGTTTTATTGTCAATTTTGAAATATCTAACAAATCTCAAATAAAATTTACAGTATGAATTTATTTTTACAATATTTTAATATTGCTAAATCCCCACTGTTGATCACAGGAGCTATGTTGGAATACCATTCAGTTTTTAACTAGATTCTCTCAAGCACATGTTCAAAATTATTCACAAGAGTGATGGATTTAGGAATGAATATTTCTGAATGTATGAATGGGAATTAATGAATTTTTGTAACGGTAAATGTACCTCAAATGTGTATGTGTACTTTAAATGTAAATATGCATGTACATTTTTCATGTTGACCCTCAATGAAAAAACTTACTGTGAACATGAAAAAAAAGAAACTACTGCTCTTTGATGTTGAATCTTATATTCCCCTTGAACAGCTCTCTTTGTATATATACAATGCAGATTTTCAAAGGCAAAACATGTAACAGGCTTGAACTGTTGAATGAATCTATAATGGAAACCTGCTAGGCATGTGACAGTTTTACAAGAATGACTAATTAATTAGTCCATCAGTGGTCAGAGCCAATTTCCTTCTCGAGTAGCAGACAGGAAGGGGAGATGTTATTGCTGTACCAACACAACACATTTGAGACAGACGCAAAGCATTTGGAGATCAACAATGACAAAACACAAGGCACTGATTCAGTGGTGTCGAACAGTCCGATAGCAGTAATGAATGGTGGGGTGTCTAAAAGAAATAAAGTTGCGTGTGATCTCCCCCTGTGTAGAGGGCCACAAGTTCAGATGGCGTTTGGACAGGTTACGGTGCCAGGCCAGACGAATGAATTACATTATTCTCCACCCCCCGGGCAAGGCCAATTCATGGTACTTTATCTAGCCTGATCTGATATTGTTCAGCAGAAAGAGGAAATAAAGCCAACAGCAGATATGTCTTTTCTTTTTTCTTTTTCTCCATGTTTTTAATGCGGTGGTTCTGGATGAGGGCATTCCAGAGTTTTTCAGGGACTCCCCTGTGTCATTAATCTGACATGTCGACGATGTGTTTAAGCACGTTCAGTGTGCATTTTCTCATGGTTTATGTGGGCGGGGGTGTTAACCGATGATCTCTCTTGCCTTTTGTTTTTTCTTTTCTCCGCTCTCTCACCTGAGCAATTGCCTTTGGTGATTATTTGATGTTTATGCAGAAGCCTCATGATTGCCTGTTTGCCTGTTCATTTGGTTTTGTCTGTTTTATTTTGCTTCGCTTAGTTGCAGTTGCAGAAGACCCAGTATTTGCAGCTAGGACAGAATCGTGGACAGTACTACGGAGGTTCCCTGCCTAATGTCAATCAGATTGGAAATAGCTCCATCGATCTGCCTTTTCAGGTGAGCTCCCCGTTGTCTTGTTGGCCGACTTTTTGCATATTTTCCCAGTGAAAGCATTGGCTTGCTCTTGGAATAGCTTAAAAACTCCCGTTTCTACCAGACTGGCCCTGGTTGTCAGCCCCAATCGGTGGCGGCATTTGGCTGTCCACGGAGGGGGGCCAGCTCGAGTTTGCCGTGAAGCACGTAAGGGTGTCTCCAGAACTTGGCTGGGCGAATCCCGTCTCGAAGGAAGCGGAGTTCGCTGCCCTCAGAGAATTAGGCTGCCTCGTAGAGGCGAGCGGCGGACTCATGTGGGGAGGGTAAATCTAAATAAATAGATGGTGTAATTGGCTACCAAATTTTTTTAAATGCTAAAAACTAATAGCATACTAACATAGCTAATAGACATCAGCAATACATACCTAATATGCAGGTGTTCTTTGATGGTGTTGATGTGACATGAATTAGCATAAACAGTAATCAATGTCCTTTGTTCTTAACTAACCCTATGTGTGCACCCATGGAGTTAGCGTGCTAAAACACAGCTATGGAGAATGAGTGAGATTTGATGATGTTAGTTACGAAAGCGGAATCTGGCATACGTACACAGTGGGTGTATTTACGATGTTTGTCATGTGTGCGAGTGGTGCCCGAGGCCAGTGACAGAGCCCTCTGTCACAGTAGGGGTGGGAGGTTCCCATGCACAGAGATCAGGTGTAGTACCTCATTTAAATATAATTACACACTGTTGGAGAAACATTTCCACCTCAAGCCTGCAGAGTCCCTGACTCGTACACAGTTGTAAGTAGCACACAGATGCCACCCCAGTGGTGGTTCCTGGCCTTGACACACAATGTGTGTGTCAAAACTCAACACAAATAACCCAGTGTGGAATCTGACACAGTTAAACGTTGCAATGTTCCTTCCTTTTTTAACAAATAAATAAATAAATGAATATGTGCCAGTTTGGGAACATGAAAAAAAAAAAAAACTGTTTTTAGAAGATTAGAAGAAAAAAACCCATTTTATTTTATTTGGGCCAAACATTACCTTTCCATATTTCTGTTTTCAGTCACGATTGCAGTGCTTTTTTTCCCTCGCCTCTTTTTCAAGTTTATAATTAGTTTGCAATAACACACTGTTCTCTTTTCCAGTCACCATGTTGTGATTTGTTTGCCGTTGGTTTTGACAGACTCCCTTCCCAACTGCCGGGCTGGACACGAATCGAACGACCCGCCACCACGGCCTGGTCGACCGCGTCTACCGCGACCGGAACCGCATCACCTCCCCTCACCGCCGGCCCCTCTCCGTGGACAAACACGGTCGCCAGATATCCTCTTTCTCTGCGTGCTGCATCGCACGGGCACAGAGGGCTCGTACGAGAACACGTTACATTCACATTTTGCATTTTAGCCATTTAGCAGGCGCTTATCCAGAGCGACTTGCAAAAAGTGCATTTAAACATGATAAGATTACGTTTGCAACAGACACCATTGTAGGCAGCTGCACATCGTACCTGTAATTAATGTATAGAATCAGTGGTAGTGGAGTCTGAAGAGGTGGGTTTTGAGTCTCCTGCGGAAGATGGCCAGTGATTTTGCGGTCCTGACTGAGTGCGGAAGATCGTTCCACCACCGAGGGGTCAGGAGAGAGAAGAGGCGAGAGTGAAACCCCATTGTGAATTGCACTTCTTCCCTCTGCAGTAACACAATCCTGTTTCGCCTGAGAGCAGTTTCAATGAGCGGCGCCTCCATTACGTTCCATTTCTTGTCACAGAATCAATTTACCCCTCAACGGGCTGTGGGCTGGTTATGTGTGTGCCGGTGTGCCATTACAGATCGCTGTCTCCGGAGCAGAGGTTCATGGGTAAAAAGGGAGTGGGTGAGATGGGATGGGGGCAGAGCGATTCCTGTCTCTTTGGACACTCGGCATCACAGATTAATGGCAGAGGAGGCAAACGTGTGACACTTTCCTTTGGCTTTCCCCCTTTGCTCGAAGACGAACACGTGTGTAGGTGTAGGTTTGTCCGTGTTTATTAATATTACCTGGCTTTTCTGCTCATAGGAGGCATTCAATCTAAAGGCACTTACGGCATGTTGTCTTTGAAGAACACAAATCTTTCGAGGTCAAAGGGAAGAGTTTGATCAGGCGGTCTTATATACAGGGACTCGATGACTCACTGACGCTATATTTCAAGGTTGCTAACGAGCTGGCTGTTTCTTCCCATTAAAAAGTTCTGACCCTGAATATCCTGCTTCTCAAGAGTGCTCTACCTCATTCTCACATTATTTATAGACTTTACATTACAACATTATCTTGCTATAGATGTTAACCAGCCAAGCACAATAGCAATCATTACTTATTATTCTGCTGTAAATGGACTGCATTGTCCAGTTATTGCCCACTTCCCTGTGACGCTTTATCTAAGTGAGGTCCACCGCTTAAACAATGTCGTTATTCTGCAGTCTGCATCCCCCTTGTTTTGTCCTTAACTTCCAGTTTCACATTGACAGCTGTCCCTACGGCGCTGTGTATCTGTCCCCCCCACCCGACACCAGCTGGAGGAGGTAAGACAACGATGCCTCCTAATGATCTTTGTTAGTGTCCTGGAGCTTTGTTTCCACCACTGCGTGACACGGCAACCAAACACCTGTGCTTGATGCTTTGCCTTTAGACCCTGCCAACAGCGCGCTCTATAATTAACTGTGTTAAAAAATTATGTTAAAGGCTATTGTTTGTTCGATTCATCGGTGGCCAGACTTGAGTTTGGCAGTCGCAGCCACGTTGAATGAACAGAGGGTTTCGCTATATGGTTAAGTCTTTAATGCAAAGTTAAGGACAAAGCACGTTCGTTTGCTTATTTAATCTTGGTCTTTGATTGAAAGACTGTAAGTTTGAAGGCAAAAGAAGTCAACGGGGCTGAAAGTTGAGTTCATCGGAACCCCAAACTGGTGTTACTTAATGCCCAGGCTGATGATACCAATAACCCCAACAATCATAAAAAAAGACACAAAGAATCGCATCAAAGAAGTTGAAGGGATACTGATAGGCTGATCATGACATGTGAAACATTACTCCCTGCGAAGCTTGATGCCACAACGTGCTGCACAGTTGCAAAAATTGCACTTTAGAAACATAATTTTATACATTATGAATTGATAACCTGTAGGCATGCTGGTAACGTCTCTATAAACTAGGCATCATCATTTACAGCCTTCTTCTCATTAATCTTTCCCAGAAACATTGCTTCTTTTTATGCTCCTGGATCATCACACGATATTAATCTCCTCTGCTTTCCCTGAGCGCTCTAAGCGGTGAAAGCATTATCCAGATACTTGTGCGGGTTGTGAAATCCACTTATCATGCATGTGAAAATTCATTCAGCATTAATGTTCGCACATCCAATGTTGTACTGGTGTTGTACAGGATTTTGTCAATGAAAAGAAATACCCAGAGTTAGTGTTCGGGACTTTATCTTTAACCAATGCGTTTTTTAAAAGTGATGGGTTCAAAACTGATCTGTGGTGTTTGGATGTGGCTACAGCCGATATTTACCCTGCATGTTACAAAAACTACGTGTTCATTAGGGCAAACACATCCATGGAGGGGGTCTCCTTCGTAATGAAGTGTTTTACCCAGAGCTCTACGATTTCTCATTTAGAGACATGTATTCCTGGTCAAATTCATCTGTTCTGTTCATCATAGCGATGTGCACATGCGCCGTGGGCCTTGTTCATTCCACTCCTGCTCTAGCCTTCCGACATTCCAACAACACTGTAGATGTGCAGTTTGGCCACCGGTGCCCTGTGACATATTTAAAAGACGAGGTCTAACGCTCCCGTATTGGCTGGTCCTTACGAGTGTGAGCTGCCTATCACGATCGCAGTTCGAAGCCTGACTGTAACAGACTGGCCCTGGTGGGGACCCCCGATCGGGTGCGGCGTTTGGCTGTCCGCCCCAGGGGGAGGGGGAGGGGAGCCAGCACGAACTCGCTGAGAAGCGCGAAGGGTGACTCCAGGGCAATTTCCATCTCGAAGGAAAGAAGAGTTTGCTGTCCTCGGAGAATTAACTTCCCTTGTAGTGACGAGCGGCGAGTTTGTGTGGGGAGGGCAAAATTGAAATAAATAGAGGGTATAATTGGCCACTAAATTGGGAGGAAAAAAAATAGGGAAAAAATCATAAACAATAAAAGACAAGGTTTCCACAACGTTCAAAGCTGCCGTGTGCACTGACGTTTGGTGATATTGCAACGTTCATGTTCAAACCCCCATATGCTCTGAAAGGAGTTCTGCGCAACAGAAGAATCTTAATTCCGATTTGGAGTTTCCTCCACACCCTATAAGGTTGAACTTATTTTAGATCTGTAGCAGAGGATTAGAAGTACTCTCGCTGATAGGGAAGTCTATATCAAGTCTTTAGCCTATTAAATTATGTTGAGGTTATCGGCAGTTGTCGCTGCTGATGCAAAGTAATTCATAATCGTGTCTACATCATAAAACTTTTGTTCCGGAATACAGTAAATGAAAAACATATACGTTAATTAAACTGAATCAGATACAATTAATAAAGGGTAGCACCTTTACATTAGTCCCGTAAGCATTGAAATTATAATACATTATTTTCTGCTGATAGAGTATTAGAATTTGTTCTGAATTTGTTTTCACACGACTGTCCTTCCTGCCACAGGACTAATTCCGATTCAGCTTTACACCAGAGCACCATGAGCCCCTCTCCACAGGACACGTTCACCGGAGGATCGCAAGACCTGCAGCCAAAGAGAGGTAACGGAAGAGCTTCTTGTTTCCCCCATTTTCTCCAATTTAGTAGCCAATTGTACCTTCTTTTTCATGTCAATTATCCCCTCCCTCATATTTGTGAGTTTGCTGCCGTAGTCCTGAAACTGGCAGTGACATGTGGCTGGGCACCGCCTCCTCCAAGCCGGAACCTGCCAAGCCGTCACCGTAACTCCGGTATGCACATAGGGCCACTTCTATACGCAGTGAGCTCGTTTTGGTTTCCCTCCCCTCACCCCTGGGGCAGACAGCCAATTGTTGCCCCTTAGTGGTGAAACTGGCGAGAGCCGAAACTGGCGCGACCTGGTGGAATCGAACCCCGGTTGCAGTAGGCAGCGTCGGATGTTCTTACCGCGACACCACCCGGGAGGTCTATTACCCCATGTACGGTTTAGACGCTAACAAATGTATCAACACGTGTTCACGGATTCCCTTAACGAAAGATCTGTTGCATCTAGATCGCCAATCTAATGTGAGCAAAACAAATAAGCATGAACAATGGTTTTCACTGTATTTGTGTTGAAGCACTTGTGCGTTTCTTCACAGCAAGCTCATATTACATTTACATAAAATATGAATTTCAGGTGATAATTAAAGTATAATTATTATGGTTTTGGGATTTTTAATTTGTTGTATAAAAATCCATCATTGAGTTGCATCACAATCTCACACTGGGCCAGAACATAAGGGAGTAAGTAGTTTGTTGTGAAAAGTAATCAGCCACATCAAAGACTATCATTCTGTTGATAACATTTTCTAAGATATTAATATTTCACCTATTTCTGCCTTTGCATGAAAAAACCCCCAGATTGTTTCTTTCATCTCTTCAGACTTTCATATCTTCGTATCTCCATTAGTTATCAAGGATATGAATACATCTGAAGGTTACTGAATGTATTGTAAAGATGTATGTAGATCTAAAGCTGTGGCCTGTTGTGTTTTCACATTAATTTAGGAGAAGTGCTGTTTTCCAGCCCTCACAGGATTGATAACAGGCGTAGAGACACACTCCACCGAGCTCATTTATCCCTGCTTGTACTTAATTAAATAGATTTTTTTTCCAGAAACACAAAGCTACCAGGAATATTAATAACACTTGCCATGGAAAAAAAGAAAAGCCTTTTAACACATTTTTAAATCGTCTTGGCGAGGAAGAACTTCAGAGAAGTCCTATCTGCTCTGCCATTGGCTATGGGTCATTTGCGCTCAGGGGCCTCCTACAGCTTGCTTCCTGTCTGTAATCGTTCAGAACAGAGTGAAGAGCTGTTCATTGAAATTGGAAAAAATTCAAATGATCGCTCTTTATCTTGAATTATTTTGCTTATTGATCTCTCTCTCTCTCTCCCCCTCTCTCACTCTCTCTCTCTCTCTCTCTCCCCCTCTCTCTATCCCTCTGTCTATCTATCTATCCATCTATCCATTCATCCATCCATTCAGTGCTCTTGCTCACAGTACCAGGGACAGAAGAGCCAGAATCTGAGATCGACAAAGACCAGAAGCCGATCTGGGATAACAAAAAGGTACTTTGAAGGGATTTCCTATGGATAAAGCCCGCTGTGGACATTGCCTTGGGATTATAGTGGAGAGGCGGCTCTTGTGCGTAACAGACGATGCTGTTCTTCTTTCAGAATGTGTCATCGAGGCCCAAGTCCTGCGAGGTCCCAGGAATCAAGTGAGTTTTTCAAAATGGCGCCTTAAGATGGACTAAGATGTCCCGCTGAAGCCTGCCTGCTCGTTGGTTTTGAAAGCCCTGTTCTGGTGTTAGTTTTTGCAGTTTATAAGCAAGGAAAGTTCTGGAAAGTGAAATTTAGTTTGGAAACTGTTTGTTTTTCAAAGCCCCTTCCTCAGGGACCCAAAGCAGCCCACAGCTGCCTCCTGTAAAACACCGTTGAAGATTGCGTTAGGGAGAGTTTCAGTACAAACCAGGGCCCAGCCTGTGGTGGTGTGCGACAGCCTAGCACGCCGTCAATGCACACCAGTACAGTTGACTCAATTGTCAAAGTATCTGTGTGGCAGCAATTAAAGCTTAAAAATGCTTAAAAATGCTTAAAAATGCTTTAAAATGTTCACTTTGGCCCCCAATGTGTCGGGGAGAGTGCTCACTCTAGAGAGGGTGAAGGCTGATACCTTAGATAGACACCACTTGCTGTGGAAAGTAGTGACAGACTTGCGGGTGAGTGTGTGTGCTCATTTCCACTGCTTCCTGGCTGGGTGTGGGTGGCACAGTGATAAAGTGGGGGAATAAATGTTAATGATATTAAGGGCCAAAGTAGCTAGCCCTGTGTTCCTGTAGTAATCACATCTGGTTAATAGTGTTATCCAGCATGGAAAATATATTTGTATTTTAGATGGCTTGATATTGAGCTAAAGTAGGAAATATGAAGTAGACTGTAATGGGGGTAGATTGGTGGTGTTGTTGTTGGTTTTTTTTAAAACCTTTTTAAAAAAAGATTTTTACCGAGCTCCTGTCCCTTTTCTCGAAGGTGCGATATTTTAAACCGAACCATCTGGTGCTTAATTTCGCGACTCTGGGGTTTTTCCCTGATTCACTCTAATTTTCTTCTTCCTTCCAACGGGACGCCAATCAAGCCAGCTTTGCAGGCCCATAATTATCTTAATTGTTTACAATCATCCCACTGCCTTTGATTTCATTTCAATTAGTTCAACTGCAATTTCAAATGACTTATATCCCCATGTCGATTGACAGCAGTCTGCCACCATTAGTCAGACAACCACGAATGTTAGAATTACATTTTTCCAGAGCATAGCTCACAGGGATCAATTGATAGGATGGGCATAGCTGCAATTTCACAATTGATGTGCTCAGAACATTTTTGAGCTTACTTAAATGAAAAGTTATGTGGTGACTCATTGTTTGAACAGAAATGGAATGGCACTATGGAACCCATGGAACTGATCCGCTAATTATTATATGTCTCTGACCGACCATGCTGAAAATATACTCGTTTTAATCTGTCCATTCCAAAATCATCCCTCAACAACACTGCATCCCTCCAATTGCCCTGTAGATTTAGAGGACAAAATACTTCATTTTCATAGGCAGATCTGATCTAGAATTTCTATGTTAATGAAGTCCCAAAATGAGTCACATTTGGTCTGTGGGGATGTTCATACAGCCATATAATGTTGTTTGAATTTAACTGAAGCCTTGTTGTGGGGTTTGTTTTCCTTCTGTCTACTTACAAATATGATTAACAATGAAAATAATCAAGTAATTTTATAGACGTGTGTGTATTTGGGAAAAGGCCCTACGAATGGGAATGGGTTTGTTGAGGGCATTTCCACTTTTAAACCCCTTAATGGATGGATTAAATAAAGTACTGTTTGTGCACTCTCAGCAAATAAAAGTGTGCAACAGTGTTGAAACTAATTCAAAGTTGCGATACAATTAATGATATTCTCCATAAGTCTCTACATACAAAATGAGGTCTTCCGTTCAAATAACATATAACGCAACAAAAAAAAACTGTTTCAGCTCCCAGAACCAGCAGGCTTATAGGTCTGCCATCCCAAGTGTTCGTATCAGTATGGGGCCAACGTACAGAACATGTGTGGCTTTCCACTTGACCGTCTTAGTAGAATGTGCTCTTTCAAAATGTAGGTCACATGAAACAGACAGGTGCGGTGAAGTGGAGGAGGGAAGCACGTGGGGTTCTGCTCTTCTGTGCTGCAGTCGATATGATATGATGCTGGGCATTTGGTTTTGCGAATCGTAAACCCACCCAGATGTAGAGAGATGCCTGACACGTACGCACAGTTTAAAAAATAGGAAAGGGGACGTGCGTAGTTGTGGACTGGCGTGAGGAGGAGCCACTTTCACTGTCAGGGGCTTCATATCCACAGCCTGCGTATAGGTGTGGCCCTTAAGGGACTGTACGTTTGCCATGTAGCCCAGACTGGCATGATGAAGACACTCTGGACATGCTGTCTCTTTGTCCTTGAAAAGCTGTGCTGCGGCCGTTGTGTTAAAACCGTCAGCATGAAGACATCTCTGTGAAAGTGTTAAGTGAGATAGTGCTGTCGACGTACATCAAGGGACCAGTTAAATGCTGTCAGACTGCTGAAAGGATAAATATAATCCCCCCTACAAAGCAGCTAGATGCAGGATGTGCCCACCGGAGTAGAACTTTGATAACGGTGCCAGACAGGCAGCTGTCAGGAAGTGGCCGTGATTCATCGTGGAAGGTGGACTCGACTGTTCCTCGGCGCTCTGTAATTAAGCCAGCGGTAGTCTGGTTGCACAAATTAATGCCAGGCTGAAGCAGACCAGTTTAATGTTCCCTTCTCTCCTTTCACTTGGGGAGCTAAAAATACCGCTTGATTGCAAAGTGGCGAAGCCCCCCGCTGGCATCCGCCCAAATAAGTGGAAATCGCTGTGAACGTAGCACGTAGCGTACTGCTAACAAGTTAGTCGTGCAGTATGCAAGCCTTCGGTTCGACGTTCTGTGTTAGTGACTATTTATGTCAGTGTTGGCCGCAGTTGGCAGGGCACCTGCCTGGGTGGGTGTCAGACTGACAGGAGGGAGACTGTGAGACAGGACAGACAGACAGACAGGCAGACAGGAGTGAGGCCGGGAGACTGGACAGACAGATAGACAGGCAGACAGGACAGAGCCTACTGCAGTGTGTGGAGAACTCACTCCAACTCTAACATGACTCATCAGGTGAGAGGAGGGAAGCATGGAGGATATGTGCGTGCATGCTTGCGTGTGTGTGTGGCCGTGTGTGTGTGTGTGCGTACGTGCATGCGTGTGTGTGTGCATGCGTGCATGTATTTGCGTGTGTGTGTGGCCGTGTGTGTGGCCGTGTGTGTGTGTGCATGCGTGCGTGCGTGCGTGCGTGTGTGTGTGTGTGTGCATGCGTGTGTGTGAGAGAGATATTAGAGTGAGGGACCCCATGGCCATGAAAGATAGCATTGTAATAATCACTCTGGAGGGAAATATAGTCATGTTGAGTTTTTTTTATGTTCACTGGTTTCTCACAGAATAGGCACTGACCCAGCTCAGAAAAACACACAAGAATGACTTGCAGCAGCATCCGATTTGACCACAATCACTCCATTAAATGGAGCACATTTTTTGTCAAAATTGCGCTTGAACTACGTGAGTGCACTATTTTTGTCTGTTAAAAATCATAATCCCAAACGGTGATGCAAGTTATTTCTAACAGGTTTGCTGTTTTACCCATATAACAAATTCCAATCAGAAAGTACAGGCCTTTCAGTGATGTCACTTATATCACTGTTTATGATTTTTAACAAACACAAATAGTGCACTCACCTAGTTCAAGCGCAGTTTTGACATCCCGCAATGGCTGATTGACGAATGGGTCGGAATCACCATCAAACCGCGTGTGCTGCGCGGGGTGCCACATAGGACCATATGAACGGGGTGATTAGCACAACAAAGTGCTCCATTTAATGGAGTGATTGTGGTCAAATCGAGTCCAATGGGCGTTACATGGTTGTACAGTCCGGCAAAATTAATTAACCAAACGTTTAAATGTATTTTAGCTGTGTTTAGATCATTTTAAAGCTTCTTTACTCAAAGAAAAGAGCCGATACGAAAAAACTAAATGACCTTTTAGGCATGCTGAGATGTCGTGAGAGTACGTCAAGAGAGTACTCAACATGTTTTTTTCTTTCTTTCTCTCTCTCAGCATATTTCCGTCCCCTGACCAGGAGATGAGCGCGTCTCTGATCCCAGCCACGCACAACACCGGCGGCTCCTTGCCCGACCTCACCAACATCCAGTTCCCCCGCTGCCCACTCCGCTCGACCCCGAAGACGCCGCCTCCTTCCCCACCCTGAGCACCTCCAACAGCACCGGCAACCTGGCCACCAACCTGACCCACCTGGGCATCAGTGTGGCCAGCCATGGTAACAGTTCTGCCAGTGTGCCGGGCCAAACCACTCCAACAAAGCGTGGGGGGATTGTTCCAATGTTGTCATTTGTTTTTTTTTTTAATGCTCTAAAAATGAGTGGAGAAAGGGGCCTTTAATGGTCTAAGCATTCACCCGGAATGCAAGTTGCAAGTTCCGTAGTTGGAAACCCGATTGTGCCAGGCGATTGGCTGTGCGCCCCAGGGGGAGGGGGTAGTGTGAGCCGGCACGAGCTCGCCGAGGTGCACGAAGGCTGTCTCCAGAAAGTAGGTGGGCGAATTCCGTCTCGGAGGAGGCGGATCATCGCTGGCCCCATGGTGACGGGTGGCGGATTTGTGGTGGAGGGCAAATCTAAATAAATAGAGGGTATAATTGGCCACCAAAAAAAAATAATAATAATTTAAAACCGCAAAAAAAATCTGAAACAAAAAATGTTTTAAAAATGAGTGGTTTTGTGCCCATGATGCCGTGTACTTCTTGTGGCTCTTCTTGTTCCCTTGTACTGTCTTGATAATTAGAGCGCGTGTGCGGTGTCAAGTGTTAGGGCCTCGGTAGCACAGCAGGTAGGCTGTAATGTGTCTTAACTCCCTAGCACTACCAGACAGCGTAACAATAATGTGTCTAATGTGTGATGAGGAACAGTGGAATAATTAAATGAGTCATCAGCAGGTTGTTCAATTAATTTTTTTTTCTATGAGAAAAAGAAAAATGATCTTTAAACAAATTGACCCCTGAGACCTTGATTCATTAAATCCCAGTGCAGAATTGATGTTGCGTGCTGTACTAGTGTTTTGCAATTTCTTTCAAATTAAAAAGGCAATGATTTTGCCACAGTATCAAATAAAAAGATTTCCAAATGCTACATATGAATGCCGTAATGTCGCTTCACTACATTGTGATGCTGTTATAGTGTATGGATGAGCCCCACGGTCTGTATCCTGTTAGGACACTGTTCTAGTGTGTGGATGAGCCCCACAGTCTGCATCCTGTTAAGGCACTGTTCTAGTGTGTGGATGAGCCCCACAGTCTGCACCCTGTTAAGGCACTGTTCTAGTGTGTGGATGAGCCCCACAGTCTGCATCCTGTTAGGACACTGTTCTAGTGTGTGGATGAGCCCCACAGTCTGCATCCTGTTAGGACACTGTTCTAGTGTGTGGGTGAGCCCCACGATCTGCATCCTGTTAGGCACTGTTCTAGTGTGGGTGAGCCCCACTGTCTGCATCCTGTTAGGACACTGTTCTAGTGTGGGGTGAGCCCCACAGTCTGCATCCTGTTAGGACACTGTTCTAGTGTGTGGGTGAGCCCCACGGTCTGCATCCTGTTAAGGCACTGTTCTAGTGTGTGGGTGAGCCCCACTGTGTGCATCCTGTCCTGTTAGTGTGTGGATGAGCACTGTATCCTGTTAAGTGTTCTAGTGGGGATGGACCCTATGGTCTGCATCCTGTTAAGGCACTGTTCTAGTGCCCCATGGTCTGCATCCTGTTAAGGCACTGTTTTACCCCATGGTCTGCATCCTGTTATGGCACTGTTCTAGTGTGTGGGTGAGCCCCACTGTGTGCATCCTGTTAAGGCACTGTTCTAGTGTGTGGATGAGCCCCACTGTCTGCATCCTGTTAGGACACTGTTCTAGTGTGTGGGTGAGCCCCACGGTCTGGTGTTGAATCTGGACCGTATCAGTACTGACTGTGGCCAGCAGTGTCACCGGCATTCCCGTTTTCTACTCACAATGCCAATGTGTTCCTGGGTCAACACAAAAGGACAGTTTTTAAAAGTAGCATAACAGATTTTTGCTCTTTAAATGTAACTACAGAGATCCCACCCTATTTCTTTATTTATTTATTTATTTATTTATTTTCTGTTCATGCTTTTTATTCCCCATTTTTCTCCCTATTATTAGTTGCCAATTATACCCTCTCATTTTGATGTCAATTATCCCCTCCCTCATATGAGAGGTCGCTGCCGTAGTCCTGAGACCGGTAGTGGGCGCCGCACCGCCTCCTCCGAGCCACCACGGTCACCATAACACACAGGACCACTCCTATACGCAGTGAGCTCGTATCGGCCTCCCTCCCCCCTCCCTGGGGCGGACAGCCAATTGCTGCGCCCTAGTGGCACTCCTGGCCAGAGCCAAAACTGGCGCGACCTGGTGGAATTGAACCCCGGTCGCAGTGGGCAGCGTCAAACCGTGTACCACTACACCACCTGGGAGGCCGATCCCGCCGTATTTCAGAGTGAGGCAGGACCGACCAGGGGGTTGTGGCAGGCAGGTGGCGGGTGGCGGGTGGCGGGCGGGGGACGGGGGGACCCTGTGATTCTCAGTAAACCATGCCGTTCCAAGAGGCAGCCCAGATGGCTGTCAAATAGAGAGAGCGCTCTTTGCACTTGGCTCAGAGAGCATCTCTAATTAAAAGGCAGACAAGTTATCAGGAAAATCTGTTTCTCCTGCAGGCCCAACATGGTAACGCCAAACAGCAAAGCGGATATGCAATCACGCGGATTTCTGTTTTCATGCGGTACCTCAGATGGAAAAACCGTTTTAAAAAAAAGTGAATTATTATATATTTTTTCCCCTGTATACCTGAAATGAATCCTTGTTGCTTGGCATTGATTTATTTATATATACATATATATATTTTAATTTTTAAAAGATTTTTTTCTTGTTTTTCTCCCAATTTAGTGCCCAATTATACCCTCTATTTATTTAGATTTGCCCTCCCCACACAAGTCCAGCCGCTCGTCTCTACGAGGCAAGCTAATTCTCAGAGGGCAGCGAACTCCACCCCCGATCGGGACTCCCCACCAGGGCCGGTCTGGTACAGTCGGGTTTCGACCACGACCGTGATAGGCAGCTCACACTTCTAAAGGATCAGCCAATACGGGTGCATTAGACCGATACGCTATCGGAGGCCCCCCCCTTCTGGCATCGATTTTTAGGCGTTTTTGTCCCTGCAGGAGTTGCCACATCCCAGCCCACCATGACAGCAGGATCCCAGCGCAGGCAGCAGAGCGTGGTCCCACTCGCCCTCAACGCCGACGCCCGCCACCAGCAGGTCCCACAGCAGCTCTCCCCGACCCTGTCCCCCCCCCTCACCATCGCGCAGGTACGGCCCTCCGTCTTTAAAATTGTTTATTTAATTTATTTCGGTACACAAAACTCACGGTTCAGTACGTACCTCGGTTTTGGAGTCACAGTTCGGTACGTTTTCGGTACAGCGGGGGGGAAAAGAAATGCAAAACATAAAATAGCTTTTCATTTATTATGAACTTTGTAAACAGTGGCTAATTGGGCATAATTTACTGAACAGTAAGGCACATATCTTTCTTTCTTAAATAAAAAAAATGTCCGTCAATACTGCTGCAACCACACACAAAAAAAGTTCTGCAAATGCGTTAGTGGTTAAAGCACGATTGCATTCGTTCGCTTCACAGCGCGTACCGAACCGAAAGTGCTGTACCGAACTGTTCAGTACGAATACGTGTACCGTTATGTGTATCTGCAAAAGCCATCAATGATCACAATGCCAGAGTTTGCTCGAGAGCTCATTTTCATCGGTAGTCCCTTAGCAGGTGAAAGATTGATACAAGACAGTTACAAATTCATACAGTACATTACATTTCAGTACAGGAGAGTATAAAAAAAGTGTAAGCCAGATAAACAAGAGCAAAACAAGAAAAAAGACAAAAGGTTCACAATCAGACACTACCTTTTTACAACATTACAAAATTCAACGAGAGCAGCTTTGATTTCCTCTCATCCCGTCTCCCTCACTACTATGGTTGGTCAGTCATTCTTTGTTTTTCTCCGTGCACCAATGTACTCTTACTTTAAATAGTAACAAGTTGAAGAGGTTCTACGTTTTTACTGCTCGACTGAACTTTCCTGACTAGAAAATGGGTCTGACTTTGCTGCAAGTGCTTAATGTCATTACAAATATAAGAACTATAATGATACGTTAGTTGTATTGTTTGTATTCAACATACTTTTACTACACAGTAAGTAAAATGATCGAGTATTATCTAGACTAGGTTGTGGGCTCAGCCCCGGACATTTCCAATTTCTAGTCACACACTTGGCTTTATTTAGCATTGTGTGAATTCTAGAAGTGCTTAGAGTCCTCCCTACCGCGAGCAGTTGAAGGCACAGCATGAACTACACTCTGCAAATGAAGCAATTATGACATTCCACAGAGCTTTTAAGGATGTTAAAAGCGAGGGTAACAAGTCTGCCACTGTAAGTTGTCTTGTTACGGTTACAATAGAGAAAAACAATTCCTCCAGGAATGCTGCCAGTGCGTTTGGGCTCTCTTCAGAGCAGTCAAAAGCAGATTTTTTACATTGTCAACATCTCTGGGGAGGAGGGGAGGTGTACAGTGTGAAGGAATTGTCAAGACTGAGGTGTGAAAAGGTTAGGTGACCATCATTATTAGGACAGTTAAGCAGTTAACAAAAGTCAGGATTTCCAGCTGTTTCGAGCAGCAGCAGAGAGTGGGGGAAAGTGAAACATTTAAGCATAAAAAGTGTTTATCTGGTGCATTTTTCCCATATAGTTGAAAATGTTTAAAAAAACAAGCACTACTGGAATGTATCCTATAATTAATATATTGTGTTCTGTTTGTCGTTGTGAAAAATGTTTGTGAAACCTAGAAGTTGCACCTGATATTAGCCTATGGAAATGACCTCACTGCGTTTCTTCTCTGGATCAGTCGGTGCAGTGACAGTGCCCTGTGCTGACTCTGGATCAGTCGGTTACATTTCTTTACATACAATCCATTTATACAGCTGGATGTTTTACTGAAGCAATTCAGGCTAAGACCCTTGCTCAAGGATACAACGGCAGTGCCCCACCTGGGAATCGAACCTGCAACTCTGAGTTACAAGCCCAGCTCCCTAACCGTTACACTGTACTGCCGTCCTGCTGACCCTGGATCAGTCGGTGTAGTGACGGTTCTCTGTTTCCTCAGGCCGTGACGATGGACGCTCTGACCCTGGAGCAGCAGCTGTCTCAGTACCCCTTCTTCGGCCAGCTAACGTCCCAGGGGCAGGTGATCGGCGACTTGCAGCAGCAGAACATCCGGCTCATCCAGCTGCCCCCCCTGTCCGTGACCACAGCCCTCACCCAGTCCTCCCCAGGCAGCCAGACGCAGACGTCTGTTGGCATCGACATTAATTCGGTGAGTTCACAGCCCAGTCCCCGCCGCGGCCCTGCGGTCAGGCCCTTTCCGGTATCTGATACGCTTAAAAGTGTGTTTGAAACGAGCTGCATCCAGTTCCAGCTATTCCAATTAAAGGTGAAGAAAATGAATTTAAATACAAATGAAAGCTTCAGTCCGTCAGTCGTGCTATAAGAAAAGGTTACAGGAGGGCTTCGGGGGGCGTAGCGGTCGAAGCATTCGGGCCGGAATGCAAGTTGCTCACTGCGGTGACGGTTTAGAAACGCGGCTGTGCCAGCCCGGCTCTGGCCGAGAGCCCCGATCGGTTTGGCTGTCTACCCCAGGGGTGGGGGGCGGGGAGCTGGCACAAACTCGACGAGGAGCACCAAGGGTGTCTCCAGAACGTGGGTGGGCGAATTCCGTCTCGAAGGAGGTGGATCATCGCTGGCCTCTGGCTATTAGCTTAGGGTATGGGCAGTGGGCAGTGGGCAGTGGGCAGTGGACAGTGGGCAGTGGGCAGTGGAGGGGTTGAAAGAAATAGAGGGTATAATTGGCCACCAGATTGGAAGAAAAACAGGGAAAAAATCTGAAACAAATGTATAAAAAATCAGTCATTGTCCCTTTAATATAAACAGGTGGTTTGTTCCATATGAAATCAGTCAACATGTTGACTTCGCCACTCTTGATTACCTATTTTCTTCAAATATTACGTTGCAAATGTTAACATATGAGAGCATTGGTTACTGTGAGACGTTCTGTCTAATATCACTACTCACTCAGGAGATTTTGCCTCGACTGGCCTGGAGACCCAAGCCCTGGGAGATAAACCCAATGATCGCTGTGAAGACCTGATACGTACGCACACACACACACACACACACACACGATTCCCTTGACTTCCCATCATGCATTGCTGCTGCGCCATTCCTCGCAGAGAACGTAAGCGCGGAAGTGCTGAAGCTCATTCCTGCCCCCTGTTTTTCTCTCTCCATTGTGTCATCTTCCATCCCTGGAGTCCACCACCACAGCAGCGCAGTGGGCTGTCCCCTGGGGAAACACTCGTTTACCATCGGCACTGATGTTCCCGAAATAGAGCGCAAGCCAAGAATGCAGGCCTTGTCATTTCCAGTAAACACAGTTTATTGTTGGGAGAATTCCCACCAATAGAATTAATCGGTTCTGTGTTCTGTGGCTCAGTAGCTAGAGCGTGGCGTTGGCAACGCTTAGGTTGTGGGTTCGATTACCATTGGGACCACCTGTCGTGAAAAACGTATGCATTCACTACTGTAAGTCGGTTTGGATAAAAGCGTCTGCTAAGTGCCATATATATATATATAATTCGGCAATTGTCAGGAAGTGTCTGATGTTTGTCATTTGTTATGCGTTGTTCAAGAGACTCGGTGTTCAGTATGGATGCAGAGGCTCCCAGTGTCTTTAAAATTGTCTTTGGTATGAAAAGCTTAGACATTTGTGAGCAGAGAGCATCTGCCCTCGATCTCAGTCAGTTTGCGTGTGCCGCACGGTGGTTTCTCTCTCCTGCCATTTATTACGGACCTCACGTTTGTCTTCTTCGCAGAATCAATCAGTTCACCATTACAAGTGGATCAGGTCACTTTAAAAATACGCCTATTGCAGCACGTTCCTTGCAACGTCTCGTAAGATGAGCGTTCAAGAGGTAGAACCTTAAGATTTGTGAACGGTCAGATTACAAATGCACTTCTTTCTGTTGTGAAGGTCTCAGTCTCTCTGTTATGGTGTGGCACCGGGGGGGGGGACATCAGATGAAGGGAATATCTTCATTCTCCTGCCTCGGTGTAGTGGCATTGCTGTGGATATTTGTAAGCCCTGTTAGCAGACTCTTGTCTGGCGACAGTCACTGAAGCGTGAGCCGGGCCCGCGTGAAAGCCACTCACACGCTCCCAGTGGGACAATCTGTTGCCTTCCTTGCGTTTTGAACGGAGCCAGAAGCGTCAGACTGTACAAATGTGCTATTTCAGTTTGTTTCGTGCCCTTCTGATTCAGCGTGACAGTGTTCACACACACACACACACACACACACACACACACACACACAGGAGTGTATCTGGGACTCAGCCTCTTGCAGGGGAGAGCATGCGATTGAGAGAAAGTTACGTCGAAAAGTTGAAGGTCACTTGAAAGCTTACCATTTCCCATTCTACCTTTTGGGGTTTCGTGAAGAGCATTAATATTTTTGCTGGACATGGTCAGGAAATGAACAGGAATATCATGAGGAACTTGTGCTTTTAATGTACAGCACAGTTACAGACATACCAACCCTCCTGATTTTACCGGGAGGCTCCCGGAAAATCACCCCAACTTCCGACCTCACGTCCATGTGCTGTATCCTCTCAGATTTGGAAATAAAAAGTGTGTTTTATTTTGTATTATTATTGTGTACCCGCTAGCGCTGGCGAAAGAGTGTAGTTTACTGCATGCAGTGCATATATGTGCATGTACCCGCTATGGCTAGCGCTGCAGCTGACAAACGAGTGTTTTTCACCGACATCACTCCAATATACATGCATGCCCAACTTTTTCCTATTCGTTAGTAAAGTCGCGAAAACAGTCAATATGTGCACCGCTCGCTTCACTCTGCGCTTGACAGATCCTCCCTGATTACAGGATTCCAATGTTGGCATCTCTGGTCCTAGTCCTCCTGTGGATTGGGACAAAACCAGACACAACTAAGACTATTTTTTTGCATAAATCAGTGAATGATCAATTATGTTATGATGCAAAGAAATCTAAAAAGGGGGAAAAATTGAAAACTCCTAGCTTTCTAAAGCACAGAAAACTTAAATTGCATTTCATTCAATTGACTTTTTCCCCCTATTCAAATAGTAATGAAATTAAGACCTGTTTAATCCCAACAGACCATTTTTTGATTGGCACCTATGCTGTGTGAAGTCTTAGTATTGTTTTCATGCTTATAGGCAGATGGCTGCTATTTCTGTCAGTGATGGTGCTAGTGAGTCACAGAGATGTTCATTGTTTTCAAACAAAAAGTTTTAATTGCAATGTTTCATGTGCTACACTTGAAATACAGGTACCAGCATTTTTTAATTGAACTACAGGTTGTACATTTGTGGCATCAATGTTCCCCTAGCGTGAAAATGCACGACAGTCACCATCTGTCCCCCAACGTTAATGTGTAAATCAATACTGTTTGCCAGGGCAAGATCCGTTCTCTTTAAAAACCCATTCTAACTTGCATTAAAAAACATACATATATGGCCGTATGAGCTTGGAAATTCTCTGAATTTGTTATTCTATCTTTATTGACACATATTCATGCGTTTGCAGCCCTTTTTTATGGCCGTGGTGGAAATGCAATAAATGTCGTGAATTAGGAAGGAAGGGATTCAGGTACACAGCAGGGACGTTGCGATGCATTACAAAACCTGATGAGACGAGAGTTTTTGATTTGTGCGGTAAATTGATTATGTCGGGGGTGCTCACAGGGAATAAACCTGTCCGTCTTCGCTCTGAGCACGAACGCAGTCGGCTTTGAGATGATGCCAAAGTCCACCGCTGCCTGCCCCTCGTAAAACATTCTTGAGGTTTGCCAGGTTAGTCGTCTTCCAGTCTGTCCATCATTTAACTTTATATTTATTAAGTATTAATATGTTCTGGTGGCTCAGTAGGTAGAGCGTGGCGTTGGCAACGATTAGGTTATGGGTTCAATTCCCACTGGGACCACATATACTGAAAAATGTATGCATTCACTACAGTAAGTCGCTTTGGATAAAATTGTCTGCTAAATGGCATGTATTATTATATTATATTATAATTTTTCCTGTGTGCTCATGTTGTCCTTACATAATAAAACATCAGAACGATTAGAAAAGCAGCCTAAGTTGGCTGTGAGGGACGGCGGGATGTTAGTTCGCCGCGATCTTAAGAAAGCCGCACTTAGCCTGTCGTGATCTGCCAACGTGGACGCGTTGACTTGTGTGGCCTTGTGTGCGCCTGATGGCAGAGCCGTGTGGAGCTCTTCTGCGGATCTAAAGCGGGGGGGTGGGACACCAGTCGTGGGGGGGCCGCAGTGTCTGCTGGCTTTTTGGTGAGTCCCAGCACTTCGGTGATCCGTTTAAGTCATCGATTGGCTCGGGAGTGCACGCATGTTATTTTCCAAGTCCTAAATTTAAGATTGAAATGAAACCGCCCAAAATGCCGCAGGTGCTGCAGAGTAGTTCATCTTCGGTGAAACCGTGCCGGTGCCACAGTTGGCTGATCGCGGACTGTGAAACGTTCCCTTTCTCTGTCTCTGTGGATCACAACCGTTCGTCCGCAGGCAGACGCCTCACTGTTGTCAGTGGACTGCCTACCGTCCAGTGGCCTTCTCTGCTCCATACACAGCTACACATTATTTTTAATTTTTTTTTCCATTGAATTTATTTCAAAGGGACAGCACATACTAATAAGCATATCCTCAAAAGGCGTCAATGGGTACAATACCATAGTTAGCTCGAGAGCTGGTTTTCATCTGTGGTCCCTACACAGTCTACATATGTGGATTGTGCAATGAGCAACATTTCTCACAGCTCCATTCAAAAGTGAAATTCGAGTCCTACAGCCGATGCATTCTGGGGAGGGTTTCTACCACCTCCGAAGCAGTCGGTAGGTGGTACGTTTCTTGATATACGACAGCGTTTAGTTTCGACCTATTTTTCCTGCCATTGTTTTTACTACGCTGCGGTTTTAAATGTCTCCTACCTACTCCGAGCTGTGTTTTTCCCGTCCTCGGAATGTAAAGTACGGTGTGCAAAATATTCCAGTGCAAAGAGGGTGTTGAGTGAAGTGTTGGTGCGTGTCGCAGCCGTCGCCTCTGGGTCCGAGTCTCCCGTCGGCTCTCCCCCTAAACCCCCCGTCCTCTGCCTTTCCCTTCTCTCTGCTTTTCAGTTTGCTGTTATCCTCCTACAAAGAGCAACGCTTACGCTTCTGAGAGAATATCAGATCGTCCCTGCCGGGGCTGCGGGTTTGAAAAGCAGGGAAAGCCGTTTCTATCTCGGCCATCAAATAGCTGTTGAAAAGGCTGTGGGGTGAATTTTCTCTGGCTGAATTTCGCCATGACATATTTAGCTGCAGAAGAATTCCTTCTGATGGAAAGAGCTAATGAACTCACATCTTTGAAGATCCTGCATGGACTTCTGAGCAGGGCTTAATACAAAGAAATGAGTGTTGAGTTTTGTCTCTGCTCTGCCCCTGTTTTCCCCTGTTATTCCTTTTAAGTCTTAAGCAATATCCAGTCATTCCCCCCCTCTGTCTTTGATAATGTTGTTTAATAATTGATACCTGTATTCATTATAAAGACTTGAGTCCCCTCTGAATTTATACACATACAAAGTTTGACGAAGCGTGGGAAGTGGCCGTTGAGGCGATAAGAGGGAACCTCACTTTTTCGGAGTGCGCACACTTTATATCTCTCAAGCCAAGCAGTATAATATTTTGCCAGCTATGTCTCACAGCGGTTTATGACATGAACTGTAAACAGGAGCTAACTGACTGGTTTGTATAAAGGGCAGGTGCTTGAGAACGTAATCGAGGCTGCTCTGGCCACTGTTGGCAGTCGCCCAGTGGTGAGTGGCAGCTGCTGTTCTGAGCTGTGCTGTTTGTAGTGTGTAGTCGGCGTATCTCTGTCTGTGCACATATATTTGTCCCCCCCCCCCGAGCCAGAGGCACGGCTCTTTCTCCCAGATGCCCCCCCCAGGGGCTCTGTCCGTCTTTAACTGTGACATTATCCTGTGTAGGCCTCTTCCCTTCAGCAGTATCGCAGTCAGGCTGGCTCTCCCTCCAACCAGTCTCCAACCTCTCCAGTCTCCAATCAAGGCTTCTCCCCCGGCGGCTCGCCTCAAGTAAGGGGCGTAAACCACCTGCTGCTTTATCTGTTGTTGGTTCCTGTTTGTTTATTTTGTGCCGGGGCCTGCCTTGTCCATCCAGCCGCCGCTCACATCCGCCCCCCCCCCCGGGGTGTCACCAGTCCAAGCGCTCATCTTGGTCTGCCTCTCTGGTCGAGTGTGGGTTGGCTCTCCCTGTCTGCATCTCACACCGCCTCCACCACTGATAATATATATATATATATATATATTATATATATATTGCTAAACAAATATATCGCCTTGTATAATTGGTTAATGCTAATTTAGTTAGCCTTTTTTGCCTAGTTTCACCGTTTGCAAATGGGGGGAAAAAATCTAATGAAAAGCAGAAATGGCCATGTCAAAAGAACCCCTTTCTTTTCTTTATTTTTTGTTTCTTTTTTTTGCTTTGGTTTTGTTAGTCCATAGCAGCTTTTTGTTTTTCACACATAAGTCGGTCAGGAGGCCGCTGGGAGACTGCGAGACATTGCAGATAAAGTTGGGTATCGTTCAGCAGCTGTGCGCCAGGGCACGGCCTGGGAGATCTTAGTACGCATGTTTCACATTGAAGGAGAAATGGAAGTGGTTTTGGAAAGACAAAGAAGTGCTTATGGAAGTTGAAGCTTTAGTCCATTAGTGACTGGATTAGAGCAACCACTCGATAATCTAAAAATGAAAATATGTTTTTCAGATTGTATATCAGATCCTGTGTATTATTTTGATTTTAAGAAGCATGGTTGCACTGAAAATTGGGACCCATGTGTTCCTAGTAAACCATGCTACTGACACTGTTATAAAGTTGAACGTAACATTGCATGTGGTTTTGGCTTTTTTCCCTTTTGCTGTGATGTTTAGTACAGTACGTGTAGTTATCTGCAACGTTTTTGTTGTTTTACATGCAGTTGAATCTTGTGCGTGTGTGTGTGTGTGCGTGTGTGTGCGTGTGTGTGCGTGTGCGTGCGTGTGCGTGTGCGTGTGTGTGTGTGTGTGTGTGTGTGTGTGTGTACTCGGGAACTGGCTCCGGACAGTGGACTATTGATCAGCTTTATTGGGAAATGTGGGAATCGCACGGATTAAAGCTGTTGTGATGTAGTAGGCAGAGAATCTGAGGGACTGCTGTGTTTGTGTCTCAGATCACTGAAAGGCTTCTGTGCTGCGAGGAAATAAAATATATACATAATAGCTTTGCTTTTAACCTTTAAAAATCCTGTTTAAATATATATGTATATGTATATATGTGTTAATCTCAACTTCATGATAAAATTAACCCTGGAATGCTATGAAATGTAAATGTATTTTCACATCAATTCTAGGTGTGTGCCATTATTTTATGGCTCTCTAGATTGTACCTTCAAATGATCTAATCTCACTACATGAAATTCCACTTCTGTGTAAATAAGAGTCACTGCAAAGATAATTAATTGTATTAAGTCACGCTCTCAGGAAAGAAAGTTTAAAATGGGGCTTAAATATTTAAATGTTCTTAATAAAACAAAAACAGGATTCATTCATTAGCAAGCATTTCGATATTAATCCAGATAATGGCTGAATAATCAAATAATCAGTCCATTGAAGTGTAAGATCTGCTTACAATTTCTACATTTAAATAATGACCACAGGTGATACTTAGGCTCAAGAAGGCTAATATGTTATATTCATTTATGTAATTGACTTATAAAATTATAATTAAATTGCATATTGATACTTCCTGCTTTAAGTAGGCTATATTTTCATTATATTGATAATCAATGAGTGTTTGCGTTTTGTCTCTATATTTTGGCATTGTTGGTTTCTATGTGGTGTTTCATATTTCCTTGTTTTGTTCTTTCAGCATTATTTCTTTTGAAATTACAAAGTGTTTTGATGTCCCAGTGAAACCATTCCTTTTGAAATCAGCAAGCAACCTTGACCCATTAGATTCAATATCAAATTGAATATTAAATGGATTTGCCCACCATCCTATTGTGGAAATAATTGTGCCCCAAAGGAAACACTATTAAAGGGAATGTGTGCGCTCATTACAGTGTTATTAAAGGGAATGTGTGCGCTCATTACAGTGTGATGTTAGAGGTCGGGGAGCAGTGCATGAGCGCAGCAAGTCCGGTGCCCCTTCCCAATACATGCTTTCGTTTCATGTGCGATCTGAAGACATTTGAAGTCGTCTTGATGATATTTTAAATGTTTAAACCCGCAACAGTGGCTGAAGTGGCTGGCTTGTGAAATGCCCTGTGCTCTGTGCTCTGTGTTTATTTTTAGTTTTGTTTTGTTTTTCTGTTTTTGCCCGAGACAAGCTCATATTCGGGTTCAGACTGTGTTTCCCAAGAGATATTCCGAGCGTCACAATAAATTGTCTTACTTTGGGTCCCTGAAATGATATTTCCTCCATGGGCTGTCAATCTCTCGAGTGACCTAGAATACAATCAGTTGCCTGCAATTTAAGCAGACATTTTTGTCTGTGAAACCTCTGTGACGCTGTCTCTGGGGAAAACGTCGCTTAGGTCAGTTGCCGTGGCTCCAACCGCGTACTCCAGTGGAAGTCTGTCCCTCTGTCCTCTTTTGCGTCTGCAGGTCGTGCCGTCGTCGTGTCTGTTGGTCTTCGGTCGTTTTGTTACGAGCGCGTCACCGTTTCCCTGCGGAGAGCGAGAGCCCGTGCATTGAGCCTGTGTGTGTGTGCTTCTGTTCCAGCACAACTCCATACTGGGAAGCATCTTTGGAGACTCGTTCTACGATCAGCAGCTTGCCTCCAGGCAGACCAACGCTCTGTCCCACCAGGTAAGATCCTTTACTCCCACCTGTGTCTCGAGGGCAGGGGTGGACAAGGAGGGCCGTATCCGTTTCTGGATTTCATGCCAACTTCTGCTCTTCATTATTTCATTAGCCCCAATCGTTTACGTGATCTGACATTTTAGCGACATTTCTTGATAGGCCCATGAGTGACAGCTGAGGACTGTTCCGGTGTTCCCGTATGAAACATGTTACTGTGGTCTAATCTGCAATAAAGGTTAATAAAAACCAGTGCTTCGGATTTCATATTTTAGATGACGTTACCCTGTATTATTATTCTTCCACTGTTCTGTTGCGTCGCTTATGCCTCTGTGATTGACACAGCAGCTATGGTAATTTTTTCTGTGGAAGTTTTTGTTTACAATTTCAGCTGTTCTTCTTCACCAGAATAGAAAGTATGTACTTATTGTTTGTTTTTTAACACTTTGACAGCAGCGTGCCATGCGGCGTCACATTTTTTATTCATTTACAAAAGCAGCAGCAGTTGTCCCAATGGCTCAGGTATCATCCCACATAGTTTCACTCCCAGTGGTCTTATACGGTGTTTGCGAGAATGCAATCAACATTACAGTGCCAAGGTTTTTCCGATGCTGTACTAAGGTGATTTCTCTCGGGATTGCGTTGAAGACTCCCCTAGAGCTAACCAAGGTTGCAGAAATCCAACTAAATGCGAGTCAGTGCTATTTGTGTGCTTTCCCACACTGAGCAATGCCGACTCTTTGTCCTGCAAACAGGCAAGGAGATGAACCCCACCACTCAAGAGGTAATGCTAGCTCCCTAGCTATTTAGCTGGCTAGCTAAGTGTTGTAGTCTTAATGTTTTGCCTAGTTTTGCAAGCAAGCTAATTGTTAAGGGTTTTACAAGTTATTTGTAGGGGCATTCTGAAATGCCTTGATATGTTTATCAAAGTTTGCTAATAGTTACAGTGGGGTGCAAAAATGTGGGCACCCCTGGTCAAAATGCCTTTTACAATTAATATCTAAGTGAACAGAAGCTAAATTTGACCTCTAAATGGTACAAAGTTAGACATGACACATTTCTTCACATTTTAAAGCAAGATTACTCTTTATTTCAATTTTATACAGTTTCAAAATAATAATTAAAAAAGGAGAAAGGCCCTGTGCAAAAGTTTGGGAACTCTTTTGGATTATTCTTTGTTACTTTTAAAAAAGATGATTACTAAGGCCCAGACCCAGGTGACTTATTTAATTGTTCCTCTAAACAGTTGTCCAAGGGTGTCAGAATCAAGAAAGTTCACTTCCACCAACAAGGAGAAGTACTTTGTACTTTGTAATCTCGGGCAATTATAACAGCTTGCTGCTGGCTTCCTGTAGCCAGCAGCTGGGCCTGGCAACTTCCTGTTAGACAACTGTTTAGAGGAACCCATGGTTGTCAACATCAGACAGAACAGCCACTGCAGTCTGATATTTTAGAAGGCATGGAGTTACTTCCGAATAAATAGTTTCACCTGACTCATTGAAGCCCTAACAAATAAATCACCTGGGTCTGGGCCTTAGTAATCATCTTTTTAAAAAGTAACAAAGAATAATCCAAAAGAGTTCCCAAACTTTTGCACAGGGCCTTTCTCCTTTTTTATTATTTTGAAACAGTTTTTAATAAAAAGTAATCTTGCTTTAAAATGTTAAGAAATGTGTCATGTTTAACTTTAACATTTAGAGGTCAGGTTAGCTTCTGTTCACTTAGATATTAATTGTAAAAGGAATTTTGACCAGGGGTGCCCACATTTTTGCACCCCACTGTAGGTAGTTAGATAATGTTGCTTAACATATATATTATTTAATATATATATCCAGTATATATATATATATATATATATATATATATAGTTAGCTTAACACTACTTTCCCTGCTAAATAGAATATATTGGAAATCTGTTGCAAAGCTGTTAGATACCTACAGGCAACTCACTATATAAAGGAAAAACTTTAGTAAATGAGAGTCATGCTTAAAAATGCTGGGCAGGCCCAGTTGCCCATTATTCTGGCTCCCATGCCAAGGACAATAGACCTCAGTGACTTTGAAAGAGTGTGTGTGGAAAGATATCCAAAGGTTTTAATTTCACCAGCGTTCTCCTTTTCCCTGTGACGACGATGATGCGGAAAACACAAACCCACAAAGCAGGTGCTGATGTCAGAATCAGAGTCGGAAGGCTTTTTATTGCCGTTCACACTTCAGTGTGTCGGAATGGTTCTTGGTGTTGCTGCAGTACAGTCGGTCACACAGTGAAAACGCACAGACAGTGTGCTCTTTCTGTGATGATTAGATTTCAAAAATAATCCTTACGCGTGAAGAAAAAGCAATTTTACAGCCTGAATCGAAACACAAATGCACGCGAATCGATATTATGAAATATTACCGTGTGTGTTTTTATTCCCCTTGTCCGTCACAGCTGGAGCAGTTCAACATGATCGAGAACCCGATCAGCTCCAGCGGCCTGTACAGCCAGTGCTCCACCCTCAACTACACGCAGGCGGCCATGATGGGTCTCACAGGGAGCCACGGCAACCTGCTCGACAGCCAGCAGCTAGGCTACAGTAGCCATGGCAACATCCCCAACATCATCCTCACAGGTATGGTTACCAGCTGCTGTGTTTAAATTCACAAGAACAGGTTTATTTTTAAGGATTTGGGCCACACGGTTCTCCGTCTGACCATGTCCGTCTGACATTGTTTTTTTTGTTGTTGTTGTTCCATTTTGTTTTTATAAAAATGTTAGTTTCAGATTTCCCCCCGTTTTTCTCCCAATTTAGTAGCCAATTATAGCCTCTATTTCTTTCGATTCGCCCTCCCCCACGAACTCGCCACCCGTCCTCCGGGTCAAGCCAATTCCCCTGAGGCCGGCGATGATCCGCCTCCTCCGAGACGGAACTCGCCCACCTGCTCTTTGGAGACACACTTTCACGCTTCTCGGCGAGCTCGTGTTGACTTACCCTCCCCTTCCCCCCTTGGGGCGGACAGCCAATCGCCACCCTTGATCGGGGCTCTCAGCCAGGGCCGGTCTGGCACAGTCGGGTTTCGAACTGCGGCTGTGATAGGCAGCTTGCGCTGGTGCACGAGCACTTTAGACAACTGCGCTATCCGAGGCCGTTCCCTTTCGCTTTCTGTTAAAGTCGTTTGGACAAGCTGTCCGGCGGCTCCAACTGACCTCACTCTCATTTGCCGACCGACGTTTCAGTGACGGGAGAGTCTCCACCCAGCCTGTCCAAGGAGCTGACCAACTCTCTGGCCGGCGTCGGGGACGTCAGCTTTGACGCGGACTCGCAGTTCCCCCTGGACGAGCTGAAGATCGACCCGCTCACCCTCGACGGGCTGCACATGCTCAACGACCCCGACATGGTGCTCGCCGACCCCGCCACCGAAGACACGTTCCGCATGGACAGGCTGTAGAACGGAGAGAGGAAACGGAGAACGGTGGCCCAGGAAGGTTGGGAAGAGAGAAGGGGCGGGGGTGAATCATTGCCCCACTGCACAGCTATCCAGATACCACCCCACCCCACCCCCACCACCCCCTCCCCCTGACCTCTGACCTTCACCCTCATGTCCTGAATGATTGGGTCAGAGATGTGCCACAGCTTGCCAGGGCTGGGGGTGGTTGGGGGATTTAAAAAAGGGAAAATGGAGAAGCTGTCACGTCCGGTGAAATTAAGCTTATTGTCCTGAGCTCGTAAAGCCAACTGCACCCACTATAAGCTCGCCACTGTAAGTGTCCCCCTCGTCGCAGTTGAAGACTGAAGAAGGTTTTTAGCATCGTTCAGACTTTCCTACAAACCTGCTTTGGGGTTGTCGATTTTTGTATTTTACAGAGCTTGTATCTACTCATTTTGAAATCTGTATTTTCTTTTAAAAGTGGGGGAAAAATGACAAAAAAGGGAGCTACAACACTATCTTACAATAAGGTGCAATGCCTATCTTAATTGCCGTTTAATATATTTACATCGCTGGTGTAAAAATGGCAGCAAAATGAGTTTCTTTCTGTTTTTGTTTTCGTTCAGGCAGATTGAGCTTCTCCAGGCCTGCTTGTCTTCACAGCTTCTGTCTCTTTGTACACAAAGCTTTATTTATGTCCACAGCCAAATTCTCATGAATGCTTTGTTGGTGTCTAAATTATTTATTATGCCATTGTCTTTTTGCTTTTGCTTAGCTTTTTGTACTTGTTGCTTTTTTGTCTTTAAATGACCAGCATTCACTGCCTATTTTGGTACCCTGCCGAATTGCACTCCGTTTCTTTCATTTTTTTTTGCGTATAGTTTAGTATACTTGTTATATAATTTCAATTGTAACAGCACTGGTCAACACTTTTGTCTATTTTTTTTTTTTTTTTTAAGGATAAGGAGTACTAATCCTCCCCATACTATATGTACTCAGGTTTATCAAAAAATATAATTACATGTCATTTAAAAACGTATCTCTAATACCGTCATAAGTGCAACATTAACACATTAATTCATAAGCATTCAAAAACATATGTAGTTGTTTGTGACAACTGTCATAAAGGGTCGGTGGTTCATCTTAGTTTTGCTGTGAGACTGTTTTTTGTCAGATATCCTAAGCAAGTACGAATAGTTTTGTATGATTACTAATGGCATGCAACTATTAAGGTGCTTTTGATGCTATATACAAAGTGAGGGCAACATAATTCATAATATGTACATGCCTTTGTCTATGTAGTATTGTTGTTGCCGTTATATTTTGCGAACAGTACTTAATGTGATTTACTGTATGGTACGCCAAGGGAATCCCCTAAACTTGTGACCCCGAATGGCATGTCCGTTGTGCTTCTTTAGCGTAGGTTTGCAAACTTAAAGTTAGCTTTGGTTTCTAGTTTCGAAGTCGTTTCCCCTTTTCTGTGGCCGTTGGGCTTTTTCCCCAAGGGGCGAGGAGGAAGGAAACGGATCGAGGGTAGACCCGAAACGAAACACTATAGAAACCAATGGAGCTCATCACTGTGAGATCACCTTATTTTGCCTTACATGAACGAGATGCTGTTTTCAGGTGTCTGTTATCTATTGTGAAATTGTATTTTTCTTAACGTCTCTTATATCTGTGCTCTCAAAAGAATTTTTATGATGTACAATCAGCTGAGATATTTGTGGCAGTGTGCAGTTATGCAAAGCTTGATTAAGTCCTGTGTATTTTTTTTTTACTCATACACTTTGAGCCCTGGTTCCTGACGCGTTGAGAACATTCAGGATGGCGAGTGCATGCAAGGGGAGGGTTACTACTCCTTAAAGTGTATATCATACATATCTTCGGGATAATATTTCAGCTTTTTTTCTTTTTAACATTTATTTTTCCCTTACAGCTCAAATTTAAAGTCGGAAAGCAGAAATAATCACGTTGCGTTGGTTTGCGTTGGACAGTGAAGTTCATGCGGTGTTAAATGTTAAATGTAACATTTTGCTGTCATTATGTGTGTGTGTGTGTGTGTGTGTGTTCACTGTTGTGTTGTTCAGCTTTTGCTCCAATGTGAGGTTTTAATCAAGGAAATTTGGTTTTGTTTACTAGAAATAAATTGATTCCTATGCAAAACAGATAAACTATTAAACATACCACGTGAAACCGTAAATGTTCAGAGGAAAACAATGATTAAGGTACAGTATATAACTTTATCGGAGCAAAACTGGGTTATTTTTTATTTTTTTGTATAATTGTATTCAGTGCCATTCATACTGTTAGCAAAAAAAAAAGCATAACGTACATAAATCACGTTTACAATTTATTTCATTTTGTCATTTTGTCTTTCCTGCAATATTTTTCCGCAAGATAGACAAAATACTCAAATGCATACTCTTGTATATCCTGTATATAGGTTATGGCTAAAACTAAAAAATGTTTAAAAAAAACTTTAAAAAAAACGGCATGACATTAAAACAAATTAGGACAGACAGAAAAATTGCCTTCATGAGGTAAGCAGGTTCGATGAAATCGTGCCACACATGGTACACGATGAACTCCCAAGCAGTTTGAGACTTTAAGCGATCACCACGATGTGACTACTGTGTGTAGGCCTACTTTCAGGGTAGTGATGTCATTCTCTTGTTACCATTGCAGCATACTGTTTGTGCACTGCCGAAATAAGAATGTATTTATTTTATGAGAACTTTGTGTGTTACACCAAATTACATCAGCGTCTGGAACCCAAATGTTAGAGCTGAAAACTTTTATTTTTTTCTTTGTTTGGCGTTTACTTTGAAACCCGATTGGTGACTTGTGTTTTCGTACTTCGTTTTCTCTGTTCCTTTTGCTCTGGCTGTTCATTGTGTTGACTTCTGTAACATGGAATCTTCACTCATCCTTAGAGAAACCCTTGTTGATCGTCGGTGTAGAATTAGCCCAACTTAGACAGCATGGTTTGTGTTTCTGATTCTCGGCAGTTCCCAGTCCAAAGGCTACTGTGGGTTGTTCTTCTCAAACATTAAAACCCAGGGATTGTGTATGGTTGAATCTATCTGTCAGTCTTGTCAACATAACAAATGCATAGCAGTAATAAGTAGGACCCTCTACTTAGCATGTGTATGTTATGTCCCGACAAGCACATTCACAATTTCTAGTTTTCCGTACATCCCTTATTTTCTCAGAAAACTCCCAATTAGACATTTTTATTAGGTGAATGTAGTATGTTTAAGTATTGTTTGTTTTAGGAGCGCAACCCAATGCTGTTCCATGGGACTTTGTGTCACACGAACTGGTTCGTTCAAAGATTCCGATTTTATTTGTCCTCCACGATCGTTCAGCTCCCGCCCCAGTGTCTGAACCAGTGTGTTTGTATATCTTGCTAAGAACCCCCCCGTGTCATTGTGCCAGTTTCATCCTGCAGGTCACTTTGCACTTTATCAGCTGCCGTATAGCACGTTACGACTGCGATGTGTGGTCAGCCCATTTCTCCTGTTCGGTTATAACTGCCACCTTCTTTAGAGAAATTTCTATTTTAAAAGAGGATGTGTATATTTTCTGCAAGAGAGGTCTTTGTCAGCTGCTTGTCTTTGTGAATCTTCCTCATGTCAAATAGTCCGTCGTCCTTCAAAATAATCTTATCTTTGGAAGCAGATATCTCATTTCCCTAGCGCCGAACTGAAAGGGCTCCAGTGCAGTTGAACTCGATTGTCCTGTCACTTGTTCTGTAACGCGGTTACGCCCGGAATATAAACAGGCTGCATAACTCAGAATGGCATGTTTGTGCGTGTAGGTGAGTTCACAGCGAGGCTCTCCACCTGCGACCAGAGAAGACGGTGGCTTGCTTGTAGATTAAAATAGACACTTAGACGGAGTTCCTTTCAGCCTTAAGAAAAACGATGAGATGCAGTATTCCTGAAAATGTGCAAACATTTGCCCAGCATGTGGCGTTCAACCAAATAATGGTAATTCTTAGCGAGATCGAAAATGACTACAACTTGCTTTTTGCTGCATTTTATCATAAATACATACTCCATGTGATATTTTCATTCTCCCGTTGCCAGTTTATACACAATCACACACTTAAATAAATACCCAGAGCACAATGCAGAGCAAATTGAACCCCAGGTTTTTCATCAACCTCTCCTTCGGATACCATATCATGAACCATTTTCTGCCACGTGATTTGCTCTCCGATGTTATTTTCCTCGTGCCAGTATAAAAATCCCAATGTGAGTTTGAACTGTTTGTAGAGATGTTTGTGAAAGCGGTGACTATGAGCTGTGGAAGGCAACTTTTCTCTGTACATAGTCTTGATTATAGCATAATATATCAGCCAGAGATGTCCGAGGCTGTGCTTCTAACCGCAGGGTATGCTGCAATGTGAACATGCATGAGATGTGAGCTGTGCATCAGATTGTCCTGGGTCTTCTTATTTTTATTTTTGTAATTTGTACCTTTTTTTTTTTTTTTTTTTTTTTTTTTTTTTTTTTTCTGTTTATAATGCTTGTGCATGTTAGTGAATCCAGTACCAGCGTTATATCACTGTAAGCAGATTAATTACACGCACATACAGACACAGAAACAACATTGGTATTTTGTAAAGGGGGGGGGGGGGACCTTCAAAGGAAATTAAACGTGCCATGTTGCCACTGTTGAACCGGCATCTACATGTACAAAATGCAAGGTTGTGGAAAAACGAATCTGTGTTTGCATAAAACCATTCAAGCATGCCAAGGACAATTCAGTATTTACAGTCCTGATAAATATTTACTGTGTTATGGGAGGAATAATCTTGTTGATAGTGCTGTTATATGGGTTGTGTGGTGGGAGAGGGGGTAGTAATATGACAAATATTATCCTTAGGGTCTACAGTGTGGCTGGGTTTTTTGTGTTTTTGATTTTAATTTTATTTAAATTACAAACATTATGTTCACTCTGCATGAATGATTTTATGCCAGTTCTTTTGTAATTAGTATGAAATGTTTTATAAGTTTGTTTTGAAAAAAATTCTAAGAAGAACTGATGTGGACCTTGATATGGCAATGAGCACTACATTTAAATGTTATTTGTTTTCCCTTGTTAAATTGTTTTTGTCTGTGTTTACAGTTGTTTTTATTGCTTTATATAGAAACTTGGCAAACTTTAATGTTTAATTAAACATTTGTCTTTCTATGTGTATCTGTGTAGATATAGATCAATGGTCATAGATATATGCACATATATTGATGTGTGTGTGTGTGTGTGTGTGCGTGTGTGTGTGTGTGTGTGTGTGTGTGTGTGTGTGTGTGTGTGTGTGTGTGTGTGTGTGTGTGTGTGTGTGTGTGTGTGTGTTCAGATATATCACCTCCAAATACCCTACACAAAAACGTATAATTTTATTTTCTAAATCTCCAGTTAAGTTTGTCAAGTTTTTCCATTTTCTATTAAATGTTTTTTTTGGAATGGTCATTTACCATGCTTGAATTATGTAATTGATTTTGAGAAACATGAGAGCTTGTGAAAGTCATTGCTTTTTGAATTATCCTAAATTTAACTGAAACTATTCGACAGCAAACATATATTTGTAAAAATCGGGATTAAGGAGAAATTTCTATCAAGAGGTGTTTATGGAATGTGTATTACTGAATTCTCCTCGCATGCATAAGACTGCTGGCCTCAAGAGTTGGTAGAAAAATCAATTTTCAGTAGTTGCTGGCTTGTTTGGTTTTATTCCACCTTCTTAAAAAAACACCAACATATTTTTTGTCTCTTGAGTAAAGGAGTGATGAGTTGTTTTTTTACTGCCAGTTTAACAGTAGCTTGCGCCATACAAACAGTCATTTAATTCTCCTTTGAGTCAATAAAATATTCCACAAAATGTTTTCCTTCGGGACAGAAAGAGAGTGAGAATCTTGGACCCGAATTACATAGAGAAAACTCTTGGACCCCTGATTGGAATATACAATAGCATGTCAAAACTCTAATTAAAAAATGCTTTTTATTTTTATTTTTTTATTTGTTTCTGATTTTATCCCTTTTTCTCCCAATTTGATTGACCCGAATATAATTGGGTAATCTGGTTATCGTAAAGCTGTACAACAACTTGGTATAGTAATTTAAAAAAATGCACATTTTTGCATATGATCTGAATTGCCACAAAATGTGTACTCTTAGATATTTTGTAGTCTAGAGCAGTGGTTCCCAAAGTCGGTCCTGCGGACCTGTTGTGTATGCTGTGTTGTCTCTTGATCAATTAAGGTTGTGGAAAAAATCTGTCTTCTACCATCATTTTTTCCTTCAACTTATTCGAACACAATGCAGGTTTGGCTCATTGCCCTTTGCTCAGTCATTTAACTTAATTTCCACAAATGGTCTAGTTTCAGTGATCACGTGTTCACACTTCCATCAAATAAGACCCCACTGATTTGACCTGCCAGTCTATAATTGAATCAATTAAAATATGTAGCCTCTTTCTTAAGGAATTGTGTGTCATATAGCACATTACAGAAAATGAGAGCATTGGTTTGTTGATCTGACTGATTAAAGGCCTGTGAATATGGTGTGAACATGAGGCTTTTATTCCCCATGGCATGCGTAGCTATTTCAGACGTACTATGGCCTTAAGATGGTAAATCATCCTTCCGTAGACATTGCAGTGCCTGATTGAGAATCAGTTAACAACTTGGTACAATTCAGAACTTGCAATTGTGCTCGTAATGAAAAACGTCAAACAGTCCCCAGGGCCGAGTTTGGGAAGCGCATGGTCTAGAGACCATGGCCTGCATCTCGCTAATATATTATGAAGTTGAGGTACTTATTACATAGATATGAAAGCACAGTGTCAGGTTAAAGGCATAACACGAGTAAGCACTTGATATTCTACAGCGCGCGCGAGGATGTAAAAAAATCTTAACTGGGAATGCCGAACCCAATCGATACGCCAGTGAAAATATCCTTTAAATAATGCAAGCACCACAAGCCATTGGCTTCATCTCTGTATCGATGTGGATTAAATATGCATGCATGTAGCTAAAAATCATGGGCGATGTTGAAAAAGCGTGTGGTTTTTTTTCATTTAAGAAAGCCCATAACTGGGACAATATTTGATCCCTGTTGAAACCACAGCACATCAACACTGTCAGTTGTTTACACATACTGGCAGAATGTAGTCAGCAGAGAAATACCACTTTTTTTATTTATGATATGCAGTCATTTTAATGAGCTGATGCATAACTCACGGACACTTACATAACTGGCATGCTCATTCGGATAAGTACAAGAAATTCCATCACTTACTTGTGGTTAGGAGCCTTGACGTAAAGTGCGATTTCAATTCTGGACAGATTGGTGTTACAAGTGGATTGCACTGCAAGAGCCTAGAGGGACTGAAGCTTTGTAAAAAGTACATCATCTATGTAGGAAACTAGATACAAAGTAAAATAAAAGTTATATCCTTTAATCTACTTATATGTTGATTTTGGGTTACTGAGCTACGTACACAAGGAAGTTTTTTGTGAATTTACCTGATTAATATTTAATTAATGTGCTTTCGTTAAAAAATATATTCTTTATTTGGGCAACATTTTGTCAGTACAATCAACATTTTTGATAGTGTGTGCACTCAATACTAAAACATTCCTCAGGCATTTGCTTTTTTCACTATAAAAGGGCCTGCCTATAGAAGTTTATTCGTAAGATTCACCTGACACTATGTATACAGATCTGTGCTGTGCCTCAACTCATTTAGGGGAAATCTGTAGGCCTATATAAAACAAGTGGAAAGATATTGACAACCTGAGCCTTGTGTGGGTGGTTCTTCAGATTCACTATTAGGATCAAAAGGCTGAGCCAAGGGCGGCGGATGGCGTAGCGGTCTAACGCGCCACACTTTGGTGTGGCGTGCGCTGCCTGTCAGGGACGTGGTTCGAAACCCGCGTCTCTACCAGACCGGCCCTGGTCGTCAGCCCCGATCGGAGGTGGCATTTGGCTGTCCAGCTCCGGGGGAGGGGGGAGGGTGAGCCGGCACGAGTCCGTCAAGGAGAAGGTAAAGGCGTCCGTGGAAGAATTTCCGTCTCGGAAGAGGCGGGAACAATCGGCCAGGAATGTGTGTCTCGCTCCCGGAGGACGGGCGGCGGACTCGTGGGGGTGGGGAATTGAAATAAATAGAGGGTATAATTGGCAACCAAATTCGAAATAAATGTATAGAAAAAAGGCTGAGTCAAAAGTTGGCCTCTTGAAAATATTCAATTTCAATTTTTATTTTTATTTTTTTTTTTTTTTTTTATAACAGGAGAGACCCTTGCACCAGTGTTAAGGTAACCATTCACTTTAGAACATAGAGACAGTACAGCTGTTTAGGCCACACAGAAAACATGAACATCTACGTTATATGACATTCTATAAGAAATTGTGACTTATGGAAGGAAAGACAAGCTAACAGTTTAACTTTGGTGGAACTGACTGTTTTAATGCCCATTTATAATGTGGTTCGTTTTTAGTTTTTTTTATGAATCAAAAAAGAAAATATTTATTCACATATAAATGCTTTTTTATTGTTCGGTGTATGTCAAGTGTATTTAGTCTGTTATCGTGAAAGCTCTCAAAATGCAGCATTTTTCAAGAGTAACAAAAGGGAATATTCAAAACAGGGTTCCATTCAAGTCAAGTGTCAGAACATGTTTATTGCTTAATGTGGTGTGTGGTTAGCTTTACAGTTTTGTTTTGTTTGTATTGATTTTGTCTGTTTGTTTTATTTGCTTCGAACAACAGCTGTTTTACAGACTGAAATCTTGTGTCAACCTTCAATACGTCCACAACATTTATGCCTGGCTCCACAGCCATACGATGGCTTTGTGGCACAGGGGGGGAAAGCAATAGATTTTACATTCTCAAATATAAGCGTAATGGGTCTGAATGTTTAGAATAATGATACCAGGCAAAAAATTTGAAAAACGAGTACTTGCCAAAGGTATATATCCATTTGTGATGAGAGGAGGTGTGGCTACTTTATTCCACTGAGAGGATGAAGTTCAGAATTCCCAGAAGCCCATGAGATTATGAGGCCTCAGATTGGAGTCCACAATAAAATTCCTGTCCCTCAGAGGAAGTTAGTCAAATGTTTTACATCCAGACTCAGTTCACTCCTGTCCATCAGATGGTCTTTGTGGGCTGGGACCCCCTTTATCATTTTTTATTTTCCAGACGTTAAGACTTTATACACCAATTTAATTAGATGCCGAAATGTTGTGTTTACAAGCGGGACAGCTCAAAAGAGTTACGCATCGGATTACAAGTTTACTGATGGGTAGTTTAAACATTATTTTCTTTCTTGTCATTTTTAGTTTTTCTTTTGAAACCTTTTTTTTTCCCTCTGCGAGGTAAATTCAGCTCACCTACTCATTTCTGTCTCTAAATCACATATTTATAAAAAATGGCCTTAACTTAATAACTGCATGGCAAGCTGAGGTTCTGCTAGTAATGAACCCTGTTCCGAGCAGGTTGTTGGTAGTCTGCAGGTCTTCATGAACTTGAACCATTTAATATCTGTTGCACAAATTCAGGTGACCTAAGCTTAAGGCCACATCAAAAATGATAAGTAATATACCGACCCTTTAATTGCAAGTGGAATATTGCTTGAATACCTGTGAGCGTAGTAAATACGGCGTTAATTAGGCGTACAGTGTTCTGTCATCGCAAGATGAAAACCATTGAGGAGTTTTGACTCTTCCCTCCCCACCGGGCTGCTACATTGTGTCATCTGTTTTATCCATGCATTTGTTTTTACATCCACTCTAATTTTCTTACGTGAACGACACTGAATAAAACAACCACAGAATTGACATGCACTGTTTACACGTTGGACAGGAGACTTTGAGAACTCAAATGTATGATATGCTTTAACTGTACGTTGTTGCTCTATTGCAGAAAATATGATTATATCATATGTGTGACTCAGCAATTATGTTTAATACAACATTGAAAATTCATGCCGCATGGAGCTAGATTTCAAACGTGCCCACAGGATACGGGGCTGATGTTATAGGCTTTGCTTTAAGCGTTTTTAGTCATCTCTGACTAGGTCACATTCCCCATACGCTAAAGAAACGAGTTATTCTACTGAGGAGGCCTCCTGGTAGGTTTAGGGGGAATTGCTCAGGTGTAACGCAGAGCATCACTAGCGAGCCTCTGGGACCCCTGGGCACTTTCCCCACAACCTCACCAGGCTGGAGATCCACACATATTTAAGATATGTTTACAATCCATTTTATGTGTTTCGTATTGTAACGAGAGAAAAAAAAAAAAAAATAGATGCACAAAAATGGATGGAAAGTCCAACAAAACTTGCGAAAGGGAAACCCAACTCAACAGCGATTCAACATTCAACGGCGAAATGTTGTAAGAGAGGAAAATTGCTTAATTAAAATCTACAGATGCCCCCATGAAGCAACCAGGATGAAACTCCCTCTGATAAGAGCATTAAATGAGGATGAACTCGGTCGTCAGTTCATTTCTCAGACAGTGGCAGCTATATTGTAAGATAGTTTATTTTTGTTTAAGTTTGATGGATAACCGTTGCTCAGGCATCTGATAGCAACTCCTGCTCACACTAATAGGATCTGTACAATTGTCATTGTTAAATATGCAAAACTTAGCATTTAGCAACACAGCTCAACAATCCAAGGTAGTTTTGTAGAGCTGCCCCTTTAAAAGGAATCAATCAAATCTGGTTTGATTTTAATCTTGCTTTTTATATTAAAAATTTACTAAACAAAAAATCAGTAGTAGGCTATAGGTATGTGCAAATAACCAAGAACTAATGTAGAAGCTGTACATTTTTAAGTATCTTTTCTTGTGTGAAGGCTTTTGTCTTTGTATCTTTGCATTACTATTTGTAAATTACATGTAATAAAAAAATGAAGAAGAAAAATCAACCAACAAGTTTCTTTTCATTTTCATCATTTTCTGTGTCAGCATCCCAAGGAAGATGAGTAATGATCTACAGATCATGTGATCATTACAACAGTGTTGATGTAATTACCTACTAATAACAATTCATCCTCATAGTCACTACAACATTCCCAAAGGGTGAAAATCAAATGACAGGATAATGGGGATATGCACTGCACTGTACTCATAGTGGGTATGTTATGATGGGAAAATAGCTCTTGCTACTGTGTGGATGTTTTCCTGGCCATCTGCTTTCCTCGTGAAATCTAGTTACTGACCATGAATGCTGCCATATTTTATATTCACTGCTCACTAAACTTTTAGGAGAGAGGGAGGGAGAGAGAGCGAGAGTAATAGTCTCTCACTCCACTCATTCTCCACTACTTCACCTCTTATAGATATGGTGTTTATGGCATATTATACAAGTTTATTATTATTATTATACAAGTTTAGTATGCCACAAACACCATATCTTTAAGAGGAATCCTCCCATTTTCTGGAATATTCCCATTTACATTGAAGATGCACGCTGGAGGAGTTATTTAGGGGATAGCACAGTCATATGCACAGTTATCAATATTCCCTGCAGAAAAATATTAAAATAGTCTTGATTGATTGGGTATTTTATTCATAAAGATTCTGTACATAAACAATATAGTTTACTTACTAGTAAAATGTATCTGTTTTTTTAAATTTTTATATACTCCGAACAGGTAAAGGACGTTGAAATGGCAATAAAGAACCCAGGTAAATAAAATACAGACACAGCCATCTTCAGGTGCTCTACCTTTATGCTTTGTGGGTGTTCACACGAGGGACAGAATCTCTTGAGGAAGCTGGCATGAAAGGAAGGAGCCCGTGGTTGTTTGCGGATAGGCTTTGGCGGCTCTGAGCTGGCTACCGCCACCCTTCACCGCATGGCTGAGCGGCCGCAGGTCTGGAGCGGTGCGGTTCCAGATGGACTGTCCTCCCGGAGGGGGTGTGTTTCGTGTCTCCCTGCGCTGACCGGCCGGAACACTCCCTTCCTTAGAACTGCAGCTGGACCTGCTGGACTCTGAACGTGTCAAAGTCCTCGGGGATCGTGTCTGTGGAGGAGAGCGCAGGGTCAGCGGACAGCCATCACTCACACACACACACGTGGGCACATACACACATACGCACGTACACTCTCACACTCACACGCACACGCACACACTCACACACACACACACACACATACACTCTCACACACTCACACTCATACACACACACACATACACTCACACACACACACACATACACACACACGCACACACACTCTCACACACACACACACACTCACACACACACGCACACACACTCTCTCACACACACACACACTCACACACACTCACACTCACACACACACACACTCACACACACACACACACACACACACACACTCTCTCTCACACACACACACACACACACATACATTATTGACACGTCCGGGGGGAACTACTTTCCTTTTCTTTAGAAACTGAATAAAACTCCACTTCCTTACTCACATGAACTTGTTTTAAAGTTTCAGACTTTTCTGCAACTTTTGCTGAATTTAATGAGTGATGTAAAGCTCACGTATCTGTCTTCCCCAGAGAGCCCTCGGCCAAATTATTGTGAGCATGGTCGTATTGATCACTGAGGTCTAATAAGCCTGGGCATCATTATATTTTGTTGTAGGCAGACCATCATTATCTTCTCTATAAATTTGACGGTTGTTGCGTTAATAATCTACCCATTCTCTAAAATAAGGACTTTTGCAGGCTACCTGCCTTATGTCATCCACCTTATCTCACCCATGTATCCAACTTAGATTCCCTCACTTATCATATTATAGGAATCAATGCACAGTATCACCACCCACTAAAGGGAGGTAAATATTGTCCATGATTGCAGTTTATGGGGAAAAACAGAACTGGTAAACGCCAGATCTTTATTTTCCATGTGGGGGTATTAGGAATGAACATTTCCTTGTTAATTGTGTTAGAATAAATTGTCTCCGGGTTGGAAGAAATAGACATTTTTGACCAGGATGCTGCAGGCCAGTGTAACGCAATGAGAAATGAGAGGGAGGGAGGAATAGTTCACTACCCACTAATTAATGTAGTCCACTGGGAACAAATGGCTATGCAGGTGTATGATTCCAGTGGTGGACACTAACGAAGTACATTTACCTTGCTTTTACTTATTACTGTACTTAAGTACATTTTTCAAGTATCTGTGCTTACTTAAATATTTTACTTTCATTTTTACTTTCACACTACATTTAAAAGGCAAATGGGAATTAAATGTAGGACTTTTTACTTTTACTTGAGTAGTATTTTATCAGGGTATCTGTACTTTTACTCAAGTAAAGGGTTTGTGTACTTTGTGGGTTCGTCCACCACTGATGATTTCACGTGAGAGCAAAGATACCACGCTTCCATTAGAGGCCTCCTGACTGAACGCACAGTCCCGTAAAACTGTGTCACCTCTCGTTTTAACAGGCATGGAAAACACAGGGGTGTCTGTGGCTGTGTCAGCTACATCATAGACTTCCACAGTATGATTACTCAAGAACAGGTATTTATGACTTATTTTTACAATATGACATAAAATGTATGAGAAAAAGTAGGAAGATTCATAGTTTTTCTTGGAGGAACGTCAGCTCTATGGCTGATTACATGATGAAGTACTGATCTTTGATTTATGCTTTTATAGCCAGTTCGATATGTGTGCATTGCTGGACAGAATGCGGCGACAGGCTTTTTGCCAATTATTTTGTGTCATCTTCTGCAATTTGCGGTGTGCATTAATGTGATGTCATGTATCAAGGGTATGTGTGTTCGCATTGTGTATATCCATTTTTATTTTTAAATTGTCTAATAAAAACGTACTAACTAACGAATCTTAAATTGGTAATACGCTTGAAAATTAGGCACAGCAATTTCGTACGAGCTTACTGTATATAACAGTAAGTGGTAGCCCACTGTCTTTCCCTCTTGAGCGGCGGTACTGTCTCTGCTTTCACATTTAACCCATTAAGACCTGGAGTGACGTTTAGGTCGCTTCGATTTTGCGATTAATGAAATGCGCTGTGATTCGCTGAAATAGACGTGGGGAAATGAAGTGCACGTTGGTGTCGGCTTTTTTTTTTTGAATTTTTTTCCAGAAAACCCTCAGGTTTTAAGAGGTTGTGTAGAATAATTGCTTAGGTTTTAATAGGCGTTTTTAGCAGGCATTTTAGGTCTGAATGGGTTAATGTGCACAGCCTGGGCCTCCCTCGTGGTGTAGCGGTAAGAACGTCCGGCGCTGGCCACTGCGACCGGGTTCCATTCCACCAGGTCACGCCACAGTCAGCTCTGGCCGGGAGAGCCACTAGGGGGCGACAATTGGCTGTCCGCCCCAGGGAGTGGGGAGGGAAGAGTATAGGAGTGGCCCTGTGTGCATACTGAAGTTACGGGCTTACGGCTCGGAGGAGGCGGTGCTCTGCCGCATGTCACTGCCGGTCTCAGGACTACAGCAGCGAGCTGGCGAGCAATGGCTGGCAGTGTAGTGTAATGGTTAGGGAGCTGGGCTTGTAACTCAGAGGTTGCAGGTTCAATTCCTAGGTGGGGCACTGCTGTTGCACCCTTGAGCAAGGTACTTAACCTGAATTGCTTCATTAAAATATCCAGCTGTATAAATGGATTGTATGTAAAGAAATGTTAACTGTGTAAGTCGCTCTGGATAAGAGCGTCTGCTAAAATGCCTAAAATGTAAAAAATGAGCTCTCAAATACGAGGGAGGGGATAATTGACATGAAGAACGAGGGTATAACTGGCTACTAGACTGAGGAGAAAAAATTGGGGAAAAAGAAAGTCTACAAAAATAAAAGATAAAAAAATAATGTGAATGGCTGGTTGCTTTTCTAGGCTGTCGGTTTATTCTGTTGGCGGTGTGTGGGGGGGGGGTGTGTGGGGGGGTCTCACCATTGCATCGGTAGCGTAGATTGGCCCAGATGATGTTCTCCTGGGAGAAGCAGAAGACGCCCAGCCTGCCACCCCTCATGGTGCTGTCGATGATGATGCCCGTGTCTGCCACCATCTGAGTCCCCTCATAGAAGCGTACCCTAGACACATCGCACATACGAATCACACACAAACCTCCCAAAATAAGCTTGTGAGAGTTGTGCTAAAAAACTGTCTGTCTCCCCACACACTCTCTGTCTGGATCCCGGGCATTTCGAGCAACAAGGCTGGCTTTCAGCTGGAAAAGAGGGTTACTCATGTTAAAATGAAGTCTTGGGAGAGGCTTGGTTACTCAAACAGTGTGTCCAGGAGTTTTTAAATAACCATTCTTTGTTTATTTTATTTATTGTGCACTTTATAGTAACTGAGAATGTTCATTAGCGGAAAACAGTAACACGATCCTGTCTTGCCTGCCATCCTTGTCTAAAACGAGGACTTTACTTTTTTATGTTTTTTATGTCATTTTTAATGTATGTACTGCTGTTGTTTTTATGTGTGGTTGCCAGTGAAGGCTGTTCCAGGTAGACAAATGTAATTTCCAGGACACAAAATTGAAAAAGATCATATTTTAAGAGCTCATTATGCAAAACTAAGAGTAATAATTCAAATTAATTAAATAATGACAAATATAAATATGCAAGAGCAAAGGGAATCATATTTCAGACGTGGCATTAATTAAAGCCAGTGAGCTAAATTGCTGTTGCAATGTTTCCTCTAGCTCGCAAACGTTGGCTAACTTAATTGCTAACTAGCTAATTTAGGCGCATTTTCCCCTTCAGTTTAGAAATCCTGTTAACTAACATTAGCTAGTCAAAGCTAACGTTAGCTAACAGTTAGCTTTTTCTTTGTTCTGGGCTCGGGTTTGAACTTTTGTTGAAAGGTTTGTTGCCTTGTGTTAGTGGCCCTCTGTGTTTTGCCATGCCATTTTGAGTTCTTATTTTTATCTTTCTTATTTGATTTCTTGTCAGTGTTTTATTGAGTCTAGGGTTCGATTTTTTCATGCAGTGTTTTATTTAGTTCCTGTGTTTGATTTTGTTGTTTGGGTTAATTCAATTATCAGTTCATTTTGGATTCCTGCCTCCTTTTTGGTTTCCTGCACTTGGGTCCGTTCTCCCTGCTCCTTTTGACATGACACTTAACGTTAGCTAAGTTAATGTTCATGGACAAATTCACATAGAACATATCATAGAGGAGGGGGCTTATGCTTAGGGTAGAAAAGCACCAGGAAACCATCAGGCAAAAATAGGGTTGTCCTTAAACAGTGAAGTTAAAGCACAACCATATTTCTCTCACACTCACAAACACGTACTCCAAAAGGCACCAGCATGCACATCTCACGCACACACAGACAGATACCACAGGCAACCTGATATTTTTTGAAAAACAATGGTCTGTGGTCTTGCATAATCTATGAGAAGTTGAAACCCGAGGCCCGTTGTACCTGATGTACCCGTCCTGGGGCCTGTGTTGCAGAAACCAGCGATAGGAGGTCTTGTCCTTCCATCCCACATTTCGGGAGTCTTTCCACAGCAGCTTCACCTGGTCGCTGGTGTCGCCCGTGTGCCACAGAGAGTTGCGGAGGTTCTCCCCGGGCCCCGTGTTCGATTTCACCGCCTTGGTACACAACACAAGAACGTGCGCTCGACAACAAGTAGCAAGAGGCAGTAATACGATTTCTGTTAACTGTGCCAATGAGCAGAAGCCTTTGTTCTGGGCAGGTAACTGTAGTGAAAGATACCTCAAGATCCGTTGAGTGTTATGAGTGTGTGTGTGCGTGTGTGTGTGTGTGTGTGTGTGTGTGTGTGTGTGTGTGTGTTTGTGTTTGTGTGTGAGTGTGTATGTGTGAGTGTGTGTGTGTGTGTGTGTGTGTGTGTGTGTGTGTGTGTGCGTATGTTTGTGTGAGAGTGTGTGTGTGTTTGAGGGCCCCAGCCTCTCTCTTTACCTTCAGTTGGATCCCTGGCTCTGCCACCGCGCGGAAGGGGTTGGCCTGCCAGTAGATCTGCTCCACCTGCTTCCACATCACCACATAGAAACTGGAGCTGTCCTGGTACCCGAAGATGAAGCCCGCATAGTCATCATCCGTCACCGTGTTCACATGGAACGTTCCTTCAAAATCCACCCCATTGAAAGCAGTGTAACCTTGCCGGAGTGAAGGGAGAAGATAATGGTGAGAACGGAAATTCTCACAAAAAAAACCATTAAAAAATAATATTTGTTTCCAATTTTTTCCCATTTTTCTCCCAATTTAGTAGCCAATTACACCCTCTATTTGTTTCAATTTACCCTCCCCACATGAGTCCGCCGCTTGTCTCTACAAGGCAAGCTAATTCTCCAAGGACAGACATTACCGCCTCCTTCGAGACGGAATTCACCCATCCACGTTCTGGAGATACCCTTTACGTGCTTCACGTGCTGAACTGGAGCCGGCTCACCCTCCCCCTTCCCCCTGGGGCGGACAGCCAAATGCTGCCCCCAATCAGGGCTAATGACCAGGGCTGGTCTGGTAGAGATGGGTTTTAAACCTGATAGGCAGTGCACATCGGACCAGCCAATATGGGTGCGTTAGAGACCGCTACGCTATCCACCAGCCCCCTCAATGTTTTGATTTTGGTGCAGATAAAAACTTGTCTACTCTTAGGAAACAAAGTCATTTGTTTCAATGAACAGAGAATTGTTCGATAGCCAATCCAGTTTGTTTCTGGGTCTTACCAACAGCCAATCCCGGGTCACTGTTCATGGTTTGGACAATCTCTCTTCCCTGTTAAATGCAAAAACAAAAAATACATTATCCGCTGGTGATGCAGCAGGTGATTATAGGTTCTGCTTTATGTCTGACTTCAAATACATGCTGATGATCAGTCAAGTAGATCAACCGATCGTTTACAGATTAGATGCCAACAGTCCCGTGTCAGCAGGGCTGACCTGGTTTAGCACCACCCAGTTGGGGTCTATCTGAGCATCGCCCTCCGGGTCCAACACCACGGTCTGATAGGCACGGAAGTCAGTCAGGGTGACCTCCGCGTTCTCCGGGCACACGTCAATCGTGTCGATGACCGTGTCGTTGTCAAAGTCGTGCTCGCACACGTTCCCGACACCGTCTCCTATAAGGAGTAAATCACAGCACAGCCACCGGCATTAGAAACACCACAGACGTACGCACGCTGAGGTTAATGGCAAGTCTTAAAATGGAAGATTCGTCTGTCTGGAATGCTCTTTGGAAACAAAACAAATGCCTTTGCTAAAAGTGAAATCCCTTGAAATAACAGTGGCCTTAATGGAGAAGAATAGAGGACCAAGGACAAGAAACGGGAAAGGAAAGGCCAGCAGACAGACGGATGGAGAGAGGGACAGGCTGACCATCGGAGTCCTCCTGATGGGGGTTGGGGATGAGCCTGCAGTTGTCGGGGCCCGGTGGGATGAGGTCAGGAATGCCGTCGTTGTCGTCATCTTCGTCACACTCATCCCCGAGGCCGTCTCCGTCTGTGTCGAGCTGGGAGCTGTTAATGACGGCTGGGCAGTTATCCCGAGAATCCTGGTGTCCGTCGCCGTCACTGTGGGGAGGAGGGGAGAGGCTATGGGTCTTGAACCACTTTATTAGTGTTTATGTCATGTGTGTTTGAGTAGGGACAGATACAAAAGACATAGACACATTGCATTGACGACATGCTGATGCCCTGTATCAAAACATTTGTAGCTTGCTCAGTTTTCAGTGTTAGTCCCTAGTTTTGCAGTCTCACAGTTAGTAGAATCTGTCTCCAAAGTCAGCAAACATCCCACAGCGGAGGAGAGGACAGGACAGTCCCACAGACACTAAAGGTAGTACCTGTCTTTGTTGGTGTCGCAAGGGTCTCCAATTAAATCGTTGTCAATATCCAGCTGTGGAGAGAAAAAATCGGACCAATCGTGACCCCGAATAGACACCAGGTGACACCATGACACACCCCACAGCAGAGGTGTGGCTAGGGCCTGGCTATTGGGCTGTAGCCCCGGACCTGTATTCATTAGCCCCTCATTCTTTTTTTAAATTATATTATTGAGTGTGTTTGATGTTGAGCATTTCTGATACAACTATGAACACTGCACTGCTAAATGTGCACTGTGTTAAATGCAGCCCACCCCCCTACTTTTCACTTTATTTCAACTTTGTTGCAAGTGCTTGATGTCATTATAAATATAAGAACTATAATGATACGTTAGTTGCATTGTTTACATTCAACGTGCATTTACTACACAGTGAGTAACATTATTGATTATTATGTAGACTAGGTCGTGGGCTCAGCCCCGGATGTTTGCGATGTCTGGTCACGCGCCTGCCCCACAGTGAGGCCCGGGCACCGGACTGACTGACCTGGTCAGGGTTGCGAACGTAGGGGCAGCTGTCACAGGCATCTCCCACTTTGTCTCCATCTCTGTCCTTCTGGTCGGCGTTGGGCGTCTTCATACAGTTGTCCACGTCATTGCGGATTCCTGAAAATGTCCATCGAGTTGTTTAAGTCGTACAGGCATTGAGTTTACAGAAAAATATTTTTAGTTGTGTACACATCAGTTGTTATTCCTTATTAAGGAAAATTTGCATAGATTACACTTTATAATATTTAATAAGTAATAGTCGAATGGCACCACAACTGCCGCGTGTTTTTATTAACATTTATTTCAAGATATTTTCCCCCTGTTTTTCCTCCCAAATTGGTGGCCAATTGTACCCTCTATTTCTTCCAGTTCACCCTCCCCCGACGAGCTCGCCACCTGTCATTACGGGTCAAGCTAATATCCCGTGGCTGGCAATGATCCACCTCCTCCGAGACGGAACTCCCCCACCTGTCTTACAGGGACACCTTTCGCGCTTCTCAGCGAGCTCGTGCCGGTTGTCCCCCCCCCCCCTCCCCGGACAGGGCTCCCGGCCAGAGGTGTCACACTTACCGTCGCCGTCTACGTCATCGTCACACGCGTCGCCCCTGCTGTCGCCGTCGGTGTCTTTCTGGTCGTTGTTGGTGACCAGGCGGCAGTTGTCGCAGGCGTCACCAAAATCGTCCTGATCCACGTTCCTCTGGTTCACATTGGGCACCAGGACACAGTTGTCCTATAAAAGAACGGAGGCCCATTACCCGTTTCACTCAAATTTTATCTGCACATATCTGACAATTCCGCAGCGTAGACACATATCTGTGTCTGAAGAGTACTTTAAAGAGCATTCACAAACTCTCACATCCCCCAGAGTATTATCTAACTGCGTGCAATTAGTCAAAATGTGATTATTAGATTGGGAGGAGTGATTAAGTGCTTTCCTATAAAGTAATTATATTCTTATTTAATGACTGACTCTATCTGCTCTGTCTATCTGAAATACTGCCTGCGCTGTTTCCCTGGGTCGGCCTTTATTTGGTCGTGAGTCGTGTTTCTTGCCGTCGGTCTGGCAGCAGCGGGCAGGGAGGGGGGTCTGGACTGACCTCTGTGTTCAGGATTCCATCGCCGTCAGCGTCTTCGTCGCAGGCGTCTCCGATCCCGTCTCCGTCTGCGTCCTCCTGGCCCGAGTTGGGCACCGTCAGGCAGTTATCCTGAAAAGACACGCAGCCACTGTTATCGCCGCAGGCTGGAATGACCCATCACATGACCCCATTTCACTCACTGTGGTGAAATCTCTCGACATGTTTTTTTTTGTCAATTTGTTTCAGATTTTTTCCTCATTTTCTCCCAATTTAGTGGCCAATTACACCTCTATTTATTTCGACTTGCCCTCCCCACACGAATTCGCCGTTCTCCTCTACGAGCTAATTCTCTGAGGGCACCGAACTCGTCCACCCACATTTTGGAGACACCCTTACGCACTTCACAGCCAATTCGTGCTGACTCACCCAACCCCCCCCCCTGGGGCGGACAGCCAAACGCCGCCCCGATCGGGGCTCCCCACCAGGGCCGGTCTGGTGATCAGGATGCGTTTTTTAATTTGTGTGTTTTACTCCAGGGGCCACTGCACAAAGCTCATCTCACCTTCACGCAGTTGCTCTCGGGACAGTCCAGTCTTTCATCGGGGAAACCATCGATGTCGACGTCAGGGCCACAGACGTACCCATTGCCAGCCCATCCCACTCCACACTGAGGGTAAAGAGGCAGATCCCTCTACTGAGGCTCAACGTGTACAGTAATGCACATGTAATGTTCCAGTAACGTAATAACATTTAAAAATGTATTACTAGTGTGTTAAAAACACACTCACTTTCCTTCAGGTACGATGTGCAGCTGCCAACTACGATGTCTATTGCAGTATTACTACACTGATCTCTTGCACTAACCATGATTAATCTTACCATGTATAAATGCACTTTTTGTAAGTCGCTCTGGATAAGAGCATCTGCTAAATGCCTAAAATGTCAAATGTATGTGTGTAAAGGAGAGGCGTGGAAGTGTGCAGCCTGTGAACCGCATCCGGCACGCAACCTAGCTGCATTGTCATTGAATTGTAATTTGCGCCAAACGATTAAAAAAAAAAAAGCTTTGCAGTTCATTCCGAGGATGAAAGCAAGCAAGGGGATGTGATATTATCAGTACCAGGCAGCCCAAGGTGACCTTACATGATTATGAAATTCACAGACATTGTTGTTAGGAGTGAATCCAACGACAGCGCAGTGCTTTCCGTGAGGCGTGTGTTAAGGGTGCCGGAGCAGCGATGGCCTCACCGTGCACTCGATGCTCCCGTCTCGGTGGACGATGCACTCTCCGTTGCCATGGCAGGGGTTGGGTTGCCCATTGCCACAGGCCCGTTCAGCCTTGCAGCCGCGCCTCTGGTCCCCCACGTAGCCCGGTTTACACGGGCCGCATCGGAAGGAGCCCTGCCAACATCAACACAGAGACGGCACCGTCCTCACAGCTCTGTGTATATCCTTTTTTCTGCTTTTTTCCAGTTTTTCTCCCAATTTAGTGCCCAATTATACTCTCTATTTATTCCGATTTGCCCTCCCCACACCAATCCGCTGCTCATCTCTACGAGGCAAGCTAATTCTCTGAGGGCAGCGAACTCCACTTCCTTCGAGATGGAATTCTCCCACCCACGTTCTGGAGACACCCTTACGCGCTTCTCAGCGAACTCGTGCCGGCTCACCCTCCCCCCTCCCTGGGGGTGGACAGCCAAACACCACCCCTAATCAGGACTCCCCACCAGGGCTGGTCTGGCACAGTCGGGTTTCAAAATGTGACCGTGATAGGCAGCTCACACTCATAAAGAACCAGCCGATATGGGTGCGTTAGACCGATACGTTATCAGAGGCCCACTTTGTGTATATCCTATAGAAATAAACCTGATTGTTCGTGGCAATGAAACGCACCGGTGTGTTGTTGCAGATGGAATTTGCAACACAGCCTCCATTCGTGGGTCCTTCACACTCGTTGACATCTGCGCAGACCTTCAGGAGAAAGAGAAAACATCAAACACCACACCACGGAAGTCCCCCACAATGTACGACTGTCCGAGGAATTCGATATTATATGCATGTAATATGTGGAATGCCAGCTGTGCCTTTGATTAAGTCAATGTAAGAAAGGCCCCCAGAGGTTTTCTGCTGTGAACTGAATGTAAATCTTGTAAGAATACGTGACACACAATGAGGTCTGACTAAATCTCAGAGACCTGTTTAAATAAAAGCTCTGTGCCGAAGCTGCAGCTCTGTGCTCCTAGGAGGAGCAGGCCTGCTGTGAGGAGCTCCAAGTGGGGAGCTCACACTGATGAACAGTGTGGACAGCTGCAACGTTACGAAACATGTTATGTTACCTGGAGTGTTAAACATATGCACACATACACGCACACTCACACAAACACACACACACACACACACACACTCACTCACACACACTCACACACACACACGGACGCACACATGCACACATGCACACACACGCGCGCACACATACACACATGCGTATACACGCAGGCACAGGCTGAAGGTGGTTGTGTGCAGGCAGGCACAGACTGAAGGTGGTTGTGTGCAGGCAGGCACAGACTGAAGGTGGTTGTGTGCAGGCAGGCACAGACTGAAGGTGGTTGTGTGCAGGCAGGCACAGACTGAAGGTGGCTGTGTGCAGGCAGGCACAGACTGAAGGTGGTTGTGTGCAGTTAGACACAGGCTGAAGGTAGTTGTTGGGCAGTGGCGTAAGACAGGCCGACCCCATGCAGCTGGGGGCCCGTGTATCCCACAGGGCAGGGGCCACAGCGGAACCCAGGAGACGTGTTGATGCACCGAACACCCATGTGACAAGGCTTCACGATACACTGTCAATACCAGAGCACAGTAAAGTGTGACAGGGCTTCACGATACACTGTCAATACCAGAGCACAGTAAGGAACTGCTTCTACAACTGCTCCATTTGGAGCTCTATAACCAGAAAGACACTTTAAGTATGTATGTGCCTTAGGGTCCATGTGGAATTCAGACTGTCAAATGTAGCCAGGAGTTCAGGGGTGGTGCAACTGCTTTAACCCTAACCCCTTCTGTGGTCAGGGAACTTAGTGCTTCTACAACCGCGCAGGCTCAGACTTTCAACGCATGTCACTTTCACTCAGACAGCCATGAGAGAAAACATCTTTATTAAATTGCATGACTCAGTGAACACACAGAGAAAGACTTTTAAGTGTAAGTGCTTTAATATTCAATTTTTTATTTTGAGGGGGTTTTCTTCCCATTTTTTCTCTCAATTTAGTAGCCAATTATACCCTCTCTTTTTCATGTCAATTATCCCCGAGGTCGCTGCCGTAGTCCTGAGACCGGTGGTGAGCACTGTACCGCCTCCTCCGAGCTGGCACCCGCCTAAGCCAAAGCTTGTCACCGTAACACAGAGGACCACTCATATATGCAGCGAACTCATTCAGCTTTTATCCCTTGCAATTGCCGCCCCCTAGTGGCGCTCCTGGCCAGAGCCGACACTGACGCGACCTGGTGGAGAATCGAACCCCGGTCCCAGTGGGCAGCGTCGGACGTTATTACCGCTACACCACTGGAGAGGCCCCTAATATTCCATTATTAACCGAAGGACCATGGTAAATGTAATTTGGAAATAGTGCCGACAGACTAACCTCGTCTACATCCGCACAGTGCGTCCCGTTGCCAACCATGCCTTCAGGACATGGCCCACACTTGATGTGCCCTCCTGTCTCCATGCATTTCACCCCGGGGTGACATGGGTTTGGGTCGCAGGAGGGGCGTGACGGCTCTCCTCTCATACCTGCAGGACAGAGGCAGCGTCCCGTCACAACAATACATCACCACATTCTATACCAGAGTCAGTCTGAGTGAAATTAGAGCCTGGTTTCCATTAAGACTCATCGGTCGCTGGTCTTTTGTAACAGTGTATTTAGGCTAGTTTGACACACAGGCTTGAAATGTTCTGCGTTTTAAAATAACGACTTAACAGAGAATGTTTTTTAACCAAAGCTAAACACGGAAAACCCCCAAACCATTATTTTTCTAGTTGAAACCTGACCTTCCCCTTTGCTTTTTGCGCCCAACACCAATTGTATTATTATATACAATGTCTCCACCTGCTGTAGACTTTAGGAACTGCGTTAACTAAAGCGACGTGTCCGAAGTGAAGACGAGCCAAATTGAAATGCAGTGTTGCGTTGCAGGGGGAGCCACACTTACCGCAGGCCTCGCACTCCATCACGGTGTTCTTCAGGAAAACGATCTCTTTGATCTAAAAAAAATAAATACATTCGGAAACAATTTAATGCCCTCAGTCATCGCCATACGATGGCTGGAATACAAACAGTGAAAACATAAACGTAGAAATAATTTTCATTTTGACAGCATTCGAAATTAATTGCTTACCTGCTGTTTCAGTATCTCTTTGATCTCCGCCAGTGCTTGATTCGTACCCTTTATCTGATTAATGATTTCGCCATCTGTATTTGATAAATGCAACCGTTTTTAATGATGAAAACATGGCACACAGTAAAATTGTCTTAGATTTTATTTCTACAGTTTTTACCATTTATTCATACTTGTTACAGTTCTCTCTAGGCTAAAAACGACTACAATCTCCACATACTAATAGAAAGACGCGTTTATCATTTGACAGATGGTGTATATATTATAACCAAATAATATATGACACCCTGGTGCAATTGAGGGGGGAAAAACATCTCATAATCTTTCTCTCGGTGTAGCTGAATGTCATTATTTTCTCATACACTTCTTCAGAACATTGCCTCGGAAAAAGGTATTTCCTGGCGTGAAGTCAACAAAGTCGGGCGGCATTAGAAGCGGATGAAGAGCGCAGATGTCTCCGTCCCTACATCACACTCGCATCCATCATCTTTACTACCAGCGCTGGCCCTGCGCCTCCTCCCTGCCTACGGTCCCCCGAATACAGCCCGCCAGAAAATTACAGCAGCTGTCATCATAAGAGCAGCTTCAACACATGAAATACGGGCTTATTCAAAATGATCCATTCTGGCGGGTTTTATTTATTTTTGGGTGGGGGGTGGGGGCTTTTAAATAAATGCAAATACATTTACCAGAATACATTTAAAGCGAGCAAACAAACAAACAAACAAACAAGCGATTTTGTGTTAACACCCTATGTGATTGAAAGAAGTCCGGAGCAACATATCCTGGCCTATAGAGTCCCACTGAGGTGGAATGTAGGCTACGTCGTGCCACGCAAACGGCTCCCTCTCGTGCGGCCCGGTGTGACAGAGCTCTCCCTCCTGTCGCTCGGGCCGTCTCTATTTGTCGACGCGAGCGCGTGACTCCCCGGGGAGCAGTTGGATATCAAAGCCTCTTGGGCCAGAAGACAGGAAGTGTGGTCTTTCCATTAGGAGCATCAGTGTTCTCCGAATGAATTCCAGGGAAAATAAAAGCTCCCGAGAAATGACTGGCTTGCAAAAAAAAAGCTTGGACTCAGGAATAAAAAAGTGACATTGCATAAGAATCTTTGCAAAGAATTTTGGGGATTTTAGAAACTTTTTCAAAGGTTTTAATCAAATTGGTGGTGGTTAATTAATTTAATTCCCCCCAAGGGAAATGGCATTTATTATCACAATAAGATGGTTAATAATAAATTAAATTAAATTAAGTTTCCAGTTGAGCTCTCACAAAGTATTTAGCTTTATAATGGTAGCAAGTCCCGCGACCCTGACCAGGAATAAGCGGCTTAGACAATGGATGGATGGATGGATGGATGGATGGTAGCAAGTCAAATATCATAGAATTATTATCCTGAACTATATTTATTACATAATCTCAAATTTCAAACTCTTAAAAAAAATCCAGTATACTCTAAAATCCGGACTTTTCTTTTACCATGAATAGTTTAGTTATATTTAAAATACGTAGTGTTATAAATCACCGCTTCTTATAAAGAACATACATAAATTATGTGAAAATACATATTCTATAGATACTATCTAAATAAAGTAGAAACAACAAAATACATAAATAATGCTAGTTTATTGGCAGTATTGCTAATGTGAACCAGTATTCATATACAATATTAATTAGTTTTTGGAAAGGTTGATAAATATTTTTAAAAACTTAAAATATATGGATACTCAATATGTGTTGAGACATTAATTGAAGCATTCAAACTATTTAGATAAGAAAAATAGATGAATAAAAAGTAAATGAATTCGCCATTTTGTTAAGTCTCCTGTAAAACAGTTTTAGATATTTCAAGTGATCATTTTATCAGTCTGATTTCTGTCATTATGAAACTCATTAAGGCTGTTAACTATCCTCAAGTGGTTTATTTTCATACAACTGTCCAGATGTATTCCACTTGGGAAAGAAATAATTTAACACTTAAATTCAATGAAACAAAATTGTTGTAGCTCTTTCATGTTGTTGTGGTAACATTGTTATATTATACTATACTTTTCTACAGTTATTTCCATCCTACATAAAAAGTCCAATCATTAGTCCTATCATGTACTTACTTAGATCTTTAAAGCCAAGATCTATAAAAATAGTTCATATTATTGTCTGCATTAACAGTGTTGCCAATGATTTCTACTCCCACAGGTCTTTAACTAGCCCTGCTGCAGTACTTAACTTTAAATTAACCAAATAACCACATTTAAAATGTTTAATACAGATATTCAGTTATTTATAGAACAGCACAGAAAAAGGTATACTGTTGACATACATACCTCTATTTTGCCCAGACACTACCTGGAGGTCCCAGCTCGCAGCCCAAATGAGGATGAGGGTTCCCAGCATGTCTGCGTCTCTGTGTTCTCTCTCCTCGGACTCTCACATGAGAAAGAAAGGCTAAACGATTCTGTTCAGTGTTCAGTGAGGGTGGTCAGTGAACGGGGCGGATCGTTCTGCCCTGGCGACGGGGTTGTTGCTGAACAGGGAGCCTCCCTGATGTGATATCAGGATGCCTGTGAAGATCCGCAGGACAGAGTAACCTCTCTCTCCTCAACCTCCCCGCCTTTATACCCCCCGAAATGGACTGACATCACCAACACTGCCTTGGGTAGGATGCCCTGGAATTTCTCCCACTTTGCTGCACAACGTTGAGAAATCAGAAATAAGCACGTTAAATGTGAAAACGAATGAAAACTGTATTTATACCACAAAAATTAACAAATATGTTTGGCCTTTTTGTGTGAATAATGATTCAATAACACCATTTATAAACGGTATTGACAGCCCAGCACATGGATTGCATTCTTCAAACGTGAACACAACCAGCTCTTGTAGTTATTATTTCTTTGTAATGAGCTGTCACAAAATAAGCTGTTTTAATCCGTGTCATTAGTTGGAACAGATTATTTCAGGATAGTTTCCTGTCCTTTAGTTCCTATTCTGCCCTGGTGCTTTAGTGTGGAATTCACCAGCCTGATAGAACTCCATGTCAATGTGCCACTACCTGCTTTAGTCAAACCAAGTTTATTGATTATTGATCACATACATACGGCTTACACGGCGTACATGGCAGTGAGATTCTTTGTTCCTGTTGTTACTCTCTCAACTGGCAATCACTCAATCAAACAAACAAGATAGACAAACAGTTAAATAATGAAAAGCAATACAATCTTAATTAAATTAAATCTTTAATGAAGTTGAATAGAATCTTTGTGGAGATAGGTCACTGTGTTGGCACTGAGGAATGACTGAGGAAGCATCCAACAGAAATATCCTTTGAGGATGGAAGCGGGCTAAAGTCCACTCCATATTTTGCCTCTACTCAAAGAGCTCCGGGAACATGGAAAGCTGGAGGCATTTGCGTCGGTGGATCAGTGTGTAGGTATCTTGTTTGCCAGTGATGGAATCTGCAGATGTTGGTAAAATTCCAGTTCGCATGTATCCTCCCTCTTCTCATCTTCGTGATCAACTGGAAAAACAAACAAAAAAATACATTCTTCCCTTGCTCACTCACACACACGTATACATCACACTTGCATAATTCATTTTTTTAAAGGATGAATCATAAATGTACAGGCCATCTATTTGTGTCCTTCTTTGAAAAATCTTGGGGAAAAAAACGGTTAGGAGAAATTGATATGAGCATAACTTCTTTCCGTTCTGTTGCGTAGTATGTGCTGTTTCTACTGTAGAATGGCACAGGCTTTAAGAATTGAAAGTGGTGTGTAACCCATCACATGGTGGGCTAGAGTTAAAGGTCTTTTGGCTCCTTGTGACTTGCTGGCATGAAATACATATTTTCCTGTATGGAATAATCATAGACCCCTTGAAGTTCTTACTTTTGGCCCTCAACATTACTTCAAATCACAACGATGTGTCTACATCATAGCGTTATCTTTGGAGCAAGCGAAGCGAGCAGGACACAAGCTCTCTCAGAGGACAAAAACATGTTGGGAGTACGCAGTGGGTGATCTCTTTAACTGCTGTAAGGACTGTAGGGTCAAAGGCTAAAAGTGTGTGACCTTCTGAATGGTCCATCCATTACGGGTCATCGGCCATGCGATAAAAGGCAGCGGAGTCTAAGAAAAACAAGACAATGACCTTTAATTACCTCCTTTTGTGGCCAGTTTCACAGCGAGTTCAGCTTTTGAGATGGTCGAATAGACAATCCGTTTAATTTCCTGCATTTTGTTTTAAGAGTGTGGTTAGTTTTGATGTGATTCACTGTTTCTACAGGATTCTTGTCACAGCAAAAAAAAAAAACATCTGTTCTATACCAGGGCTGTATGTGTCCCTTCAATTCCTCAAATTAAAGATTTGTATTAAAAACAGAGACTTATGCTGTGCTGTGCAGCGGTGTAGTGTAACGGTTAGGGAACTGTGCTTGTAACGCAAAGGTTCCTGGTTTGATTCCCAGTTGAGGCACCACTATTGTACCCTTGAGCAAGGTACTTAACCTGAATTGCTTCAGTAAAATATCCAGCTGTATAAATGGATTGCATGTAAAGAAATGTCAACTGTGTAAGTCGCTTTGGATAAGAGCATCTGCTAAACGGCTGTAATGTACTGTAGAGGAGCATAAATATTAAAACTGTTGATGGAAGTCTGTAGGTCTTACAACATGTTCCACATAATAAGGGACAAGTTAAATTTGAAAGATGGAGGAGCTTTTTCATGAATAACGTGAATGTATGTTCATATGCAGGGCAATCAACAGATGATATTGAAATGTTTCATCATTGATTTTATTCTGAATTCGCCATTCTTAACTGTCTGTTTGGCCCTGGCCCAGAAAGTATCTTGTCTTAGCTCACTGCTAATCTCCCTGTGTGTTCTCTATTCCTTTTAGCCTCTCTGCGCTCCATAGTGCCTGAAAGCAGCCCACTGTTAGCACTCCTTTTTCTCCACCTGTGTGTGCTGAAGTTCTCCACTGTGCATCTGATGCGTAGTGAGTTCGTACTGGCGCACTATGGCTTTCGTCGCGTTCACCCAGGTGGGTGCTGCACATTGGTGGTGGTTGAGGTGTGAATTACCCCCTGTCATTGTAAAGCGCTTTGGGTTTCTTGGGAAAAAACCACTGTATAAATCCAATGTTCAATTCAATTCAATTCAAGTTATCGTCATTACAGAACCTGTGACATCATTGCTCCCAGAGTTTCTCTGTACGGTGAAGTATACTGAAGTGCACAGGGTTGCAGCTGAGCGTTGTGATCCTTGGACAAAACATGACGAGTTCATTTGATTGGTGCCATGAGAATATGGGGCGTGTCCTCTGGCAGGAGGTGCAGACTCAATGGTGGGTAGACTGCAGGTGTGTCCAATTGCCTGGGTGGGTACAATCACACTGCATCCACTCTGGCTTTCTACATTTGACATTTGACATTGACATTTTAAGCATTTAGCAGACTTACAAGATGTGCATTTATACATGGTAAGATTAAACATGGTTTGCGTGAGAGATCAGTGTAGTAACACAGCAATAGACATCATTGTTGACAGCTGCACACCGTGCCTGTAACACAGGGAAAGAAAAGGTTAGTATTTTTAAATATTTTTTTTTACAGTATCAAACATAAATACTAAAATGTAATGTACATGTAAACAGTGGTGATGACAATTAGTTAATATGCAGAATCAGTGGCAGTGGAGTCTGTAGAGGTGGGTTTTTAGTATCTTGCGGAAGATGGCCAGTGATTCCGCAGTCCTGACCGAGTATGGAAGATCGTTCCACCACCGAGAAGAGAAGCGAGACCGCGAGGAACAGGTGCCTGGGGCCCAGAGGGGTGAAACAGTCAGTTTGCCAGAGGAGGCAGAGCGGAGGGGTCTGGCTGGGGTGTAGGGTGTGATGAGTGTCTGGAGGTAGGAGGAAGTGTTTCCCTTAGCAGCTTGATAAGCCAGCAGCAGTGATCTAAACTGCCAGTGCAGAGAGGTGAGTAGTGGGGTGACATGTGAATTTGGGTTGGTTGAAAACGAAACGTGCGGCGGCATTCTGCACTGGTTGCAGCTGCTTCATGGCACAGGCCAGTGAGCCTGCCAGCAGGAGACTGTAGTATCCAATTGTCTGGGTGGGTGCATCCATTCTGGTTTTCCAGTCCTGTCACCCTGTGAAACAAATCAATTTTATAAAAAGAGAATAGGGGTGTTGAAGTCAGAGAGTGCCTTGTACTGAAAGGCACAGAGTTTTCTGGAAGCTCCGTGAGACCAGCACACAGCTGGGTTGTGGTTGTCACTTTAAGGATGGGCGTACTAGTGGCTGAGCAGAGCCAACATATAGGTATATTTTCACTGATTTAATTTGAAACCTATGACCCTTCGGTGTGATCGCTGTATTTCTGGGGTGAAAAAATTTTGGCCATCTCTGGCAGGAGAAATGAGACACCATAAAAATGTATTAAAGAAACTATGGGCATTGCTCAGTGTAATTGCTTCCTACTTAGCCGTAAAAATATATGTGCGTTTGATATAGCAGTCATTTTTTTGCCATTTTCCAACCACCCGGTTTGCACATCCTCTCATTTACTTTCAAAATTGACATGGGTAGGTTAATGCTCACAGAAAATGATAAAAAAGAAAAGACCTATGTATTCTTACTTTCAATGTTTAAGGTTTAACTGCTTGATAATGAAGTCTGATTCACGGCTGACTGGTTTCATTTAGTCCTCCATTCCCACGTTAAAAATGAACAAACAAGTTGAACCAGGAGCAAAATAACTTGCGCAGTGTGTGGTTTTGAAGATTGTATTTACAGATGCTACCTGGCTCTAATCTGAGTTCTACAGCACAGGATGTGCACTGATTTAAGTACTACCAGTCCTCCATCAGACATACTTGAGCTGATAAATAATTGAAGTGCTTCTTTTTTTTGCAAAATGTAACATGACTGCCGAAAGGAGAATTTATTTGAAAAAATCCTCATAATATTAGGCACTGTAGCTTAATATGTGCCAAACATTTACACTTTATATCCACAACATAGTGTGGTGATATCAAATGCATGTCATACAAAGTTAACTGCATCTTATTTAGCAACTAACTGTAACTTATCTAGTGCTCTATCATATCTACGTGAAAAACAGTCTGGTGCATTTCTGGTTCTCTTACAATGATAAAGCAATATGTACACTCATGGGATCCGGTTACAGTAGTAAATACAAACTGCTTTGTGTCTCTATTTTACATGACACCCTTTCATAGAAAAGTACCGCTGTTGGTAGACTGGTCAGACTGGCTTTTCCCACGTGATGTCTCTACAAAGACTTAAGCTGCTAACATGCAAAGTCCATCTTCTCTTTTGTGCACGGTTGGCATAACGGAAAACCTGGACACTTGGAACTCCTCATAAAATTGCTAAAATCTTCTCACTCAAATAAAATGGCGCATATCACACAGTCCATTAAAGCCCTGCTTCTGGCCCGGGGCTTAGTAGGCGCACCTGTTGATATAGCTGGAGAAACGAGAGAGGCCCTTATCAGCAGCGTGTGTGCTGTGGAGCTTTGTTTTGTTTTGAGGTCATTCACTCTGGGTGTACGCTCCACTCAGGATTGGGGTGTGTAACTCATAATCCTTCTGCATTGGTCCAGTTTTGATGCTATCTGTGTCTGCCCCCCACACACACACACACACACACACAGCCACACACCATGTGATGGATCACACACTCTGTAGCTCAGATCTCTCACTATGTTTGATTTACCTTGTTTTTGTCATTTGCCAACTGTCCCCTATTTGCACATCACTTATTGACAATTCTCTGACAGACACAATTAGCATACAGCAATATTGGTATGTACAGATTTCAACAAACAAGGTCAAATAAACGATATGTATGTTTACCAGTGCAACCCATACTGGCAATATTCTGTTTTTATGCTGCCGTATATCCTTAAAGTGTAACTGAAAATACTTTTTGTGACTAAAAATGGTGGAAGTGGAAGAATTAACACACTTGTGCCAGCCTTTCCAAGGCAATGAGTTTATTGGCTTTATTTCAGGGGGATACATTTCACTTGAATCTTCTCTAAAAAAGCATCCATGTACAGTTTAGAAGTTGCAGACTGGGCATGTGCTTTCCTCCTACATTCACTTGTGACCTTGGCTCTTCTTGGACTTTCAACCGGGTTCTAAATTCAAGTCTTAATTTAAGTTTTAATTGTATTTAAAAGAAGACTTGATGAGCAGACTTGAACAGAAAGGGGGACCACCGCATGCTGTTGAACTCAGGAGGCCATTACGTCAAACAAATACATAAATAAATAAATAGAAATTGATTGGGATATTGCAACTCTGTTTGAACAATGAAATGCTGGTGAGCTATTTACAGTATTTTTATATCGTATATCAATAATGAAAAAAGCACCACTTGCTTAAAATGTAAGTCCTTCACATATTAAACCCCAAACTGCCCTCCCCCCTCTCTCCCCTCCCCCCTCCCCAATCAAGGAATGGGGAAAGTCCACTTGCTCTCGTGAAATGTGACATGCTCAGTGCAGGCCGCTCGATCCGGGAAGGTGGACGGGTGTCGTTCGTTGTTGCGGTTGCTCTTGTTTTTCGGTTGGCGGTGAGGGATTTTAGATTTGTTTGTTTGTTTGTAAATCCATCGGTGTGTAAACCTGCCGTCTACTCTGCCTTCTTGGCCTTCCTCTTGCGGGTGCCCTCGTTCAGCTCGTCCCTGGTCTTGGCCGGAGACGCGGGGGCGGCGGATGCGGCTGGGGCGCAGTGGTGGTGGTCGTGGGAATCCTCGGAGGCGAGGGCAGAGCCGAACAGCACGTGGCATACCCAGGATTCCACGAGGGCGAAGGGAGAGCTGTGCGAGTGGCGGGCAGTCATGGTCACCTAGAACACAGTGTGACACTTTTGAGTCAGCGGGGGGTCACAGCCCGAGGAGGAATTCGCAAGGGGGTTACATACTTTCAGTCATGTGTCATAGGGCCTCTGCATGCTCGAGGGACAGCAACACGACAGCAACACAACCAGGGCTCTGCAACATCGACGCACCCTTTGCGACCTACGCAGTGGGGGTTTCAGAGGGTGTCGCGTACCTAGCACAAAAATCTAACTTGCGAACGCAGCGCAACCGTTCACGTAGATGTTGCGCATCATTGATTAGTTGGTTAACGAATGGAGGTGGAGCTGTCATAGTCATAGTTCATAGGTCACAGTTCATTGAGCTAGTAGCTAATGGTATAGATAGCTAGCTAATTTGTTTGACACAGTATAAAATGAACCAGCTTCAGGAAAGATGGCTGAAGAAGTTCGAAGGTACAGGAGTTTCCCTGCTTTCATGAAAACTTTACCGACCTTGTTCAATACATTGCCATCTACTAGTGTACAGAAGTGTAAGGACACCATGTTGCATAGGCTGCACATAGCCTTTGCAGACGTATAAAGTATAAGAGTGCTTGCGACATTGTTGTATTGCGCGAACCGCGAAGAAGTCGCACAAGTTATGCAGAAGCATGCAGAGGCCTTTAGACAGCAAGAGAGTAGGCTCACCAAAGAATGACTAACAGTCGGTGTCTGTTAATTTAGTTACTTTCGGCAAAGGCTTTTGGTGACATGCGGTGCAGAGTACAGAACGGTGACACAGTTCACTGTTGTTAACCTTCCGGACGTACCTTGGACGTGACCATGAACAAAGTGAAGAGGCAGATGAGGAGGCTCTTGGAGATGGGCAGCCAGTGTGTTTCTTGGAGGGTGAACAGAAGTGCTCCATACAGACTCGCTTTAGTCGGGCTATTGGGAGAAAGAGACATGGTAACCAACTAACGCTGATATGCCCCTCTCGGATTAACATGTGGGAAAGTACGCAGCTCCATGGGACATCCGATATCGACGTGAGCATGTGAAATTACATTACTCTCAGGCCTGGTAATCACTCTCCTTTTGGACAGAGGAACATGCATTCTGTAAATCATTTAAATCTCCGGCTAAAATAAAACTCCCCCAGCTCCGGCCATTCTGAGACATTACAGTTTATTCGCTCTGGGGAGAATAGGCGGATTGCTTCAGGCTCCGGAAGACGGTGTTAAAAACGTCTTTGTTTAAAAGCGCAACCTTATCGATATTAATAAAAAGCACCGGGGCTTTCACTCACAATGACATGTTGAGAATCTCGTTGCTCTCGGGCCTCCAAACTCCACGCAGCAGCTGCTCGAAGTTGGACATCAGAGCCACTCCGGAGCCTGCGGGGGTATAAATAGACAGGAGAAAGGAGAAATGATTGGGAAGAAAGGTTTATGTCCTGCTCCAGCGGGGCAAGGGGTCAGCGTTGTCCTTGCAGTGTTTAGGTGGTGATCCCAGCGGGAGGCGGCGGGAGGTGAAACGAGGAAGGCTTTGAAGCAGAGAGAGTTACCCACCTTTGACATAACCGGTGATGACCATGATGAACCAGCCGTGGTGATAGGCGTGATGGGCGTGGTGCACCCCGGCGGCAATCTTCCGAGTGCGGACGACCTCCTTCATTCCCACCAGCACCAGTTTAACTGGCAGGAAGGCCACGCATTTGTAGAACAGGTTGAGCGGGCAGTAAAAGACGAGGTACCTGTCGCCATCATTTTAACAAGAGAGAGAAAACAGGAGGATGATTTAAGCGTAAAACGATGGGATTTGGCCTAATGTTAAATGACTCCAAGAGCAAACAAACCAGTCCTTGTTCAGTTTCTGGTTACACGCTGTATAACTTTACAACTTCCCTGTTTTGAAAACTGTTGTATCAATATTTGCAGATGGCACAAAATAAATCTGCTACAGCTTTACACACACCTCACCACCTAGCTTTGTTTGCCTCTTTAGATCAAATGATACAGTTCTGCAATATGTTCATGAAGCATATTGAAATATGAATTACACATTTCGCGAGGATAACGATAGCTTGGGTCAGATTCAATCTAACCACGATAAGCTTTGTCTTGTTACTTTTACTTGTGTCATTCCTTACTAGACCTGGGTCAAATAACTGTTTGAAATACTTTAACCCTTTAGACACCAGTGCAATTCCTGCAGATTGCTGAACACTTTCAAAGAAACATCACCGATATTCAGATCAAAATTCTTCTTTCACACGATTGTTTGTCTTGGTTTGTAACATTTAAAGGAGCATTTATCAAAAGCGTCTAAAGGGTTAAAATATTTCAAATAATTATTTGGCTATAGAAAGATAAGTTAAGGAGAAAGCAAAATGTGGTTAATCTGGTCCCTGGTGCTATAAGGGTCTTATAGGGTAAATTATAAGCACTTTATTTAAATAAAACATAAATCAGGACAGTGAAAGTCACCCAATGCTATATTTAGCTTTTTAAAAAGAAGATGCACATTCTAGTGCCAGGTGTGCAGACGGAAGGTGGATGCATTTGTTCCTTAAAAGGAGACTTACCACACGGCCGTGGCCAGGAGGATGTGGCTGTTGTTGTGGAAATAGTCCAGGGGGCATTCTCCAAGCATGATGTCGGCTAGGATGTAACTCCCAAAGCAGTAGAGCATGGCACAGATCCAGGAGGCCACGGGACTCCGGCGAGACACCTCTACTGACCCTGCAGGACGACAAAGGCTTTCACTTTACACCCCGTGTTTTTCATCATTATTTTATTCGTTGCTTGTGTTTTTATACATCTAGATCACTCGCAAGGAAAAAAAATGGATTTAGCCTGAAGTAAAAAAGAATGTTTCATCTCTGGAAGTAGTCTCCATATGCATTCGCCATACATTTTGTTGTTGAGTACATTTCACTTTTAACAAAAGAGAGGCATGTAACAGTAATAAAAAAAAAGATGATTGGTGGGCTCTCAGCTCAGGGATTGTATCTGATGCAATGGTTCTCCATCCAGTGCAGTGTTCCAGGGTCTGGAATCAAATTTGGACCCTGCCAGTGCTAACTGGGGCCACATTGCCCAGTGTGGGAGTTCTCTGCCTGGGACTGTATTTTCCCCCGTTATCTCTTGTCTCAATTTGTCCTTTCTGACCACGCAATATTTCCTGCATTCACCTTTTTTTTTAAATTTTTCTGTCCCACGTTTCCCACAAGAATTTGTTGGGTCCCACACTTGTCTGATTAACCCCCTCCAAAATCCTATTTTGAAACTTCTGTACTTTTCAGAAAGTAAACATTTTCAAGAAACACAACCGTTTGTTGTCTGTGGAAAAATAGGAAAATAAACTAAATAAATCCTTCACATTAAACAAACACAATCAGGCTATAAGCCCATATAAACACAAACATCCCTTATCTAAGCGATGATAAACTACTTGGGCCTGATGCCAGTTTAACCCGCAGGACCACAATTCTGCAGCAGGGCTCACTTGGTTTGGCATTATTTCACATTCTCTTTCTCATTCTCGCACCAGCAGGGTATTCTCCACCTCATCGCACAATAGTGACTCCTCTGGTCGACTGGGCACCTGTGCCAACTATTTAAGATGTGTGGTTCAGTTGCGATGGCTGAATAGCTCAGCTGGTGGACTGTACTGTGAAAAAAGCCTGGCTGTGTGGGCAAACATAGTCTATAATAACATGCATCTACACATTTCAAAATATATATTTGATCAATTTAGGGGCCTTCAAATTGATGTGTGGGCACACGTAGTCTATAATAACAGGTACCTACACATTTCAAAATATATATATTTGATCAATTTGGGGGCCCTCTGTCTGCTGTTATGATTTCTTCCGGGGTAAATCAGGCACTGTGAGTCACTCATCTGGCCTCCTAAGCTACACAGATCCCCCTGAACAGGTGTGGCCCGGTTGAGGAACGATTAGCCGGCAGTTTGACAGAAAAAGGATCCTCTGAAATGTGATCTTAAAATAGGCTCTGGTGCACTGACTTCGCCTGCCTCGCAACTGGCAGCTCTGGCTCAGCCCCTGGCCCTTAACGGCTCCCCAGGCCCATTCATGAGACTCACCAGATTGAGCGTGGGGCGCGCTATCAGGGACACAACTGTCTACGAGTGATAATGACAATGCCATGCACACCCTGCTCAAACAGCACTGGTTAAAACCAGTTGGGGGGGGGGCACCTGGTGTATTATATATATATATATATATATATGCCATTTAGCAGACACTTTTATCCAAAGTGACTTACAGTAGTGAATGCATACATCTTATAGTAGGCTATATGTGGTCCCAATGGGAATCGAACCCACAACCTAAGCATTGTCAATGCCATGCCACCATATTACATTACATTAAAACTGCCCATTATCCAAAAAACAATCAAATAAAAACAAAAATAAATGATATTCTGCTACACCCTCTCCGTGCACTGCACACCAAAGGCAACTGTGTTCATGTAACAGGTCAAGTAACAAACGGATGGCCAAATGCTGCATTGGAGGGTACTAATTGGGACAGATCGTATCAACACATAGAGGACAGCTTACATTTCTAGACAATGCCCATGACCCAGTCCCATTTGGGATGATTTCCTGCACGAGCTTCAAGTGTCGATGGCGAGCTCGTGAAAGCAGGTACTGTCATTGTACTAACGCCACAAACAACAATAACAATGGAGCTATACGCAAGCACCAACAATTACTACAATAATCAGTGGACAACCGCTTGTTTTAACTGTGTTCAATTCTGGGCTTGCTGCCCTCTATTTAAGGAAATTCTATTTATTGCAGACTCTGTCGCTCGAGCTTCGGTATGCGCAGTGTGTCTATCAAATTTCACAGAGAACATTTGAAAAACATTTTATTTTATCTTTGTTAAAATGTGTGTGTTTGCATGTGTGTGCGTGTGTATGTTTGGGGGCCATCATTAACTAAAGGTACTGTCATTCTACAGGAAAGTGGAACTAACTGGTGATTTATGGGTTTGTACTTTTTTAGTTCAGCCATGCTGTTTAGGTCATAGAAGTGGCTTGCTGCTCACGGTTATATGTTCAACGTTACATATGTACCGGTAAATACACACCCGGGCAAAAACTGCTAATCGAACGCCGGTAGGGTAAGGATCAGTTGAAAATGTGTTCACTCAAACTACATAAAACGAACGTAAACCCATGTCGGACTTTCATCTATAAATGTATTTGGACTATTCATACAACCCTTTGATTGTAGATTTTCTTTGGTTTGTACATCCACTGGGGCATGCACTTAAACAAACATGAAACTTCGTTTTTAAAATATCGTAAAATACAGCACAAACGTTAAACAATTCCATGCAACCAAAGTTATACATTCTGCATGTATTCACCACATGATGTGACAAAATAAAATATGGATAGAGAAAATACTGACCTGGTTCATACTTGAGATAGAGTATGGATACGATGTAATAAGCAACATCAAAAACGGGAAACATTGCCATTTTTGAAAAATATTGGGCAATTTCGCCCAAATTAAGAACTCCCAGCACGTCCATGTTTATTCTTTTTTACGAACACTACCGCATATATAGAGCCAATATTTTGATAGAATGCACCCCTAGTCCAGCGACCCGCCGCGAAGCCCCCAGTCTCCACGAGTAAACGCTCTTCCACTCAAGGCTTCCTATAAATACACCTCATCTGCACATCCAAATAAACTGTTCTCTGCCAAGTGTTCTTGCTTGTCAGCTCCATTTACCGAACGTCACCGACTGGACACAATTAGCCACGCATTTACGCGTTAAGGTTGAAAAATATTAAAACGTCAACTCCCATTTTGTCTGACATGTAATGACAGAAAAAAAAGATATATTTTGCACATGATGTTTCATTTGATCGGAATATACCTGCCTTAGGAGACAGAATCTTCTCGTTGAATTACGAATTTCATTGTAACCCTGCACTGCAGACCGATTCGCAGAAAACAATGCTCTGTAACCGCATAAACGCGTTAAGGAGCGCCGACTGGATAACACCTCACATTATTACGATGTTTCAAACGCAAATACATATTTAACGCTATGCTGTCTTCTCCAGAGACTCCTTTGTCTCGTGATGGCATTGGTGATTTCATATGAAGCAGCGAAACTAACCTAGCGACGCGTATCATCCACAGAATTCCAATGTTTTGCGAGACACCTTAAATTTATCTGTAAGTAACGGAATCAAACCAGCCGGTCATTGGCTACAGTAGTTCTAGCAGCTTCAGCCACAGGACGGATAAAATAGCTCTTGTAGGATGCCATCAAGGTGTCAATTCTCGCAACAATTTAGTATATTTGATTTCGCCCAAAACAATTTGAATAGATATTGGTTGGTGGATTACTAAAGCAACTAGGTTGTGGCAAGTAATGTAATCTCAAACATTTGGCTTGCAAATCGAACAGGTGAGCTGTTAAACGGACATGTGGTTCCGTGTTGTTGTTCCAGACATGTAGGCTGGTAACATAGGATTAGATATTGGATCCTATGAAGAAGGTTTCTAAGATATAACGTTTTATGAAGATATATCTTATAACGGTCCCATCGGTTCTCATCAATATGGCCTTTTGTTTAATTGATGTAAATAAAGAATACAATGCCATGTGTCATTGCATGTCAATGTCAACAGGTGGTGTTAATTCTTAAGATAATTTACGTTAATTCAGGGGCTACAACAGCCAATTTAGGATACTGTAAAACTATACATCCATGTAAATGTAACCCCTGAAAGTGTTAAAGTCCAAGGGCCTCATTTTGAAGGTGCAAAACAATATTCCACAAGGCCCAAAAGAGGACGGGGAGTTTGAAGTCTGGGGTTATTAAATAGGGCTTAGTTTTGTTTCCAGAATTATTCTTAAACCTGTTGGACTGCAGTGATATGTAAAATATTGAATTGAGTCTAAATTATTTCACATGAAGTAAAATAGAATATAGAATTGGACAGACACCAAACAAATTCAATTTAACATAGCCAACTGTAAAGTTATACAAGTGGGCTTGATATGTAGAATTATTTTATAGGAGTAATATGCTCAGTTTGAAAAATACTTTGGTGCTATATTGGGCCAAAGCCGAAGCAGTATGAAAAGGCAAACAGGATACTGGGATGTGTAGTGAAAAAGTATTGAACCAAATTCGGCTATATTAATTACATGATATACCTTCAGATAACAGATTAAGCATCTGGGCACCACACTATAAGAAGAATATAGGAGCATTCTCGATCCGATAAAAGCAGTAAAAAAGCAGTAAACGATACTGTGCATTAAAGCAATAGTGCAGTCACTTTAAAATCTGTTAATTTTGCTTTAAACACAACTGTGTGTCACTGTCACCAATATATTTGTTTAAAACAGCTTTGTTTAAACCCAGATTTATCTGGGAAACAGTGCCACAATGGTTGGGTAGGGTAATGATATTCTTGAATATTGAATATTGATTGACAGACTGTCCCCAACCATCTTTTTTACTTTTAGAGTGTAGATTTGATCCACTATTGTACAAATATTGTAAGACTCTGCACCGCCTCCTCCGAGCCAGCACCTGACAAGCCGAAGTCGTCATCGTAACACACAGGACCACTAACATATGCAGCGAGCTCATATCGGCTTCACTCCTGCCCCCTAGCGGCACTCCCAGCCAGAGCCGAGGTGGCACGACTTGGTGGACTCTAACCCTGGTCACAAGGACAGCACCTTCTACAGCACAGTGTCCCCATGGGGCAATGGATTTTTCAATGAGTTCAGAGGGAATAGTGCCCCTACTGGCCCACCAACACCACTTCTAGCATCAACCTTTCCCAGGAGGTTTCCCATCCAAGGCCCAACCTTGCTTAGCTTCAGCAGTTTGACATGAGAATGGTTCATTGTGGTATGATTACTGGATTTACCACCCATCTTCAGCACATAGTGCATTTACAAACAATACTGACTTTGGCCAATAAAAGGTTATTAAAATGAGCAGTAACAACATTTAAACTTGTATTTTTTAAATAACTACCAATATAATCTAGTTTGCTTAGGCAGCTACCCTGCTAGCAGAATTAACAAATCACTTTGTCCAAGGTGGTTTTTAAGAGTATAAAATCCTTTCACAATCCTTTCATAAACCTTCTTGCTTTTCTCAAGTAGTGGTGTTCGTTACAGATTAACAGACACACACACACTGTCATGCTACCACATGTGTGTTTGCTACGTGTATCATAATCCTGTGCCAATAATATGCAAGCACATCTGATGTGCATCTAATCTAATCTACATTTCATGATTTCGATACTGGCAGCGGTTTGTGTTTTAGCAGGAGCATTTTAGCTTCTTACATTTTTCTGTACGAGATAGGAATTTTGCGTTACTTCCGGTTTAGCCTCCAATCTCGGTCATCAGTTTGCGTAGTGTTTACCTTTGCTTAAATTCTATTGGTCACGGTGTCGCAAGTAAGGAAAGAAACTCAACAGCTATTCGTGGTTTTGTGCGTCAATCATTGGAACTAGGAAGTGGTTTATTTTGCTTGTTTGCTTGTGTGGCTTGGTGAGACAGACAAAATGATCGGCGATATCTTGATATTTGGGTAAATTCAGATTCTTGGTTTTATTAAATGTCACCGTTGCATTACATATATATTCATAATGAAAGCAATATACATTATTTAGTTAGCTATAAACCAAAAACAATTAATGGTCCAGTTTGCTCTTAGATGCTAATGTAATGTAGCTAGCCGATGTTACAGTTTAGCTAAATCCATTAAAGGGATGTTTTGCTGGGTTAGTTCGCTAATTTGTCTATGTGTGAGGTACATTTATAGACTGACGTTAACATTTCTTGTGTTTTGCCTTGTAGGACCTTGCTAATGAATGCTGGAGCGGTGCTGAATTTTAAGTTGTAAGTACGAAACCACGAAATCAGACAACGACAACTGGATAGCTATCTAGCTAATATACGTAGCAACATGTCACCACCTACACATCTCATTTATTATAATTATAGGGACGATGCTAAATTAAGCACAGTCATACTGTAGCTAGTTGTGCAGCGGGATAGCACATAAACGAATGCTACTGGGGAGAGATAAAAACATGAGCGCAACTTTCCTTCTTAGGAAAAAAAGGGACTCGCAAGGATTTGGCGATGATCCTCACGGACCCACCACAGGTAGCTTTTCACTTAAACTACCGTTAACTAGCCTTTGAATTTGTATAGAAGGGTTAGATTCCAGTAATCATTCATCATAAAAGAGATGAGACTTCTGCTATATTTTTTTAGGTGACAACATCAGGGAATTTCTTCTGAGTCTGCGTTATTTCCGGATCTTCATTGCTTTGTGGAACGTCTTCATGATGTTTTGTATGATTGTGTAAGTATTGCTCTTTTTTCATGCCATTTTTGCTACACAGATACAGGTGTCTTCCCGTTTAATAATAATTTTTAAAACATCGTGGTCAAAGAAAATTTAAAAAAAAAATAAAAAATAAAATATATATATATATATATATGAGAAGGTTGGAAAATAGAATACTATTCAAGCAGCTTATGATTTTTTTGTGCATTTCCACAGGTTATTTGGATCGTAAGCACCAAGGTGAACGAGTGCGTACAGAGTTCCCTAAAAAGAAGAAGAAGAAGCAGCGTTAACGGGTGTTTTGTGATGGGACATTTCTGAGTATGCGACTGTAAGCCTCAAAAGGTTGCACCTCTACCCTCTACTGGATTTCATGGATTTCCTGTAATGACATTCTAAAGTGTCATGGACACAATTAATTATTTTTCTCATTGTTCTTGTTGTGCCAACCCCCCCCCCTGCCCCCCCATATTGTCCAGCTCCCAACTTGTCTCCGCTCCTTCCACAAAAGGCTTGGGAAGCAAAAGCTTATTGGACCAAATGCTAAGCCCGTGGCACATCAGAATGATCAGTTTTGACACAGAGGCAATTGTTAGCTGACTAACTAACACGAAACTGAAGAATGTTAATTGTGTCCAGTTGAGCTTGTTCACAGCAGTGACATTGTATGGTGATGTGTAGACTGCAAGGGTAAATATTTCTATGTTTTACTATATTTAGGCATGCACATATTAATATTACTGGCCTTTGTATGATACAATACACACTGTCCCTCTGGTGGGTGATGGGAAATTGAGCTTTGTACATGAATAATGTATTCTCCTTTTTAGTTTTTGTATCCCTTTCAAATTATTCCTAGTAAACATTTGTTCTTATGTCTTTGATTATCATTGCCAACAGCCTTTGTTCACAGGCAGTGCAACATTGTCAGATGGTAGTATGAAAAACAAACACTGATGAGGCTAGGAAAGGTTACAGCTTTCATAATTGTTAGCCTAGTAGCTTGTTTGCTGGTACCTGTAATATGTCACGGTTATTTTGGAAAGACTAATTTGAGATTGTGGTTATCTGAAAATAATAAGGCCAGATTTATATCTATTTTGTTTTAACATTGGAAACAAATTATACTACATGATGCAGTCATTTCTTCAGCCAGTCATGACTAAATATAGTTCTAGGAATATTGTATAACAAATGTAATGTTTTCAGCTAAACTAGCTGCCACGTAGGGTTTTCACCAATTGTTGTTTCAAAATATGACACTTTTTGACAATGGGAAGATTATTCATATGAAGCTCTGTACAAAAGGTGAGCATAATTATCATACTTCATATGAACTGGATACCTTACAATCCACAGGTTATTTGGATCGTAAGCACCAAGGTGAACGAGTGCGTACAGAGTTCCCTAAAAAGAAGAAGGCAGGCAGTGTGGTATAATGGTTAGGGAGCTGGGCTTGTAACGTTAAGGTTGCAGGTTCAATCCCCAGGTGGGACACTGCCATTGTACCCTTGAGCAAGGTACTTAACCTGAATTGCTTCAGTTAATATCCAGCTGTATAAATGGATTGTAAAGAAATGTAAACTGTAAGTTGCTCTGGATAAGAGCATCTGCTAAATGCCTGTAATGTAATGTAATGTAATACCTAGCTAGGTTAAGCCATGCATATGGTAGTACTGGACTAGAAAACAATATATTCACACATTCGCTGTCATACCAATGGAAATGGAACAAGCCAGCTGCTGTTAATGACGGAAGACTTATTAAGCAATTTATTACTATCATGTTGGTAAAGAGGCTCATTGCATATGTAAATGCAATTACATGCATATTGTATTTACTGATTTGCATAACATGAAAAATGGTTTGATTGCCAGCACCAGTGATATTTCATGCCTGTCCACATACAGGAATTCAAATCATTGAGTATAGAGTATGTACTTAACTGGTAGGCAGATTCTTAATCTGTAGCAATATGAAATTGCACTCTGTACACTCTGCATGGAATTCTCTGCCCCTGCCGTTGCTGAACTGCAAGTTCCATCACCTAAGGTCAACTAAGGTTCAGTCAGACCCAGGAAGGAAGCAAGGAAGCGCCAAGGCCAAAGATCGTCAAAGAGTCAGATACTTCACTAGTCCGTGGAGTCACCAACTTAAGTAGAAATCTGCCTCGACCAGTGGAAAGCAAAAGCAGCGACGACAGACGATATACTCAGGACTGTGAGGAGGAGTTCTGGTAACACCAGCACCCAGGTGCAGAAAACCCACTGAATTCTATTGAGTTTTATTTTCTCGTTTACTTCAACATTGACTTTCATTGTGAATCTGATCCATATTATTCGTTTTTGAGCGGAGGCCATATGACTTTAAATACCATACTCAAGAAGGTAGAATTACTTTTATTACGACAAATTAAATGTTTTATGCCAGACAAATTACATGTGTTATGCCAATTATTTGAAATTGGTAACAAAATGGGACTGCGAGCTCTGGCAGTGGGTAGTCTAACCTGCGTTTTACCCCATTCTGCATGTCACAAAAGAGCTGGAGTTAATTCATTTAAATGAATATGCATTTCTGCTGTATTGATTTCAAGTCATCTTTATATACACCATTTTTTAACAATTTACCTAAATATAGCAGTGGTTCTGTGTGGCTCAGTATGTAGTGCATGACGCTGACAACGCTTTGGTTGTGGGTTCGATTCCTATTGGGGCCACATTTACTGAAATGTATGCATTCATTGCTGTAAGTCGCTTTGGATAAAAGCGTCTGCTAAATGACATATATTACAAGCATAGCAATACCATACAACACTGGATTCTTCGCTTGAATAACAGTTTGGTGGGATTCTTCTGGAATGTGTTGCTGGGGTAAATGCCAGCGTTGATGGCGTAACAGTGGGGTTATAAGTAAACTCAACCCTCTGTTGCGATGGTTACATTAACCGGCCGTCAGTGAAGTATCTCCATCAACTATCTCTGCTCTAGTGATTAACGTCTCTTTGGCAGGTGCCTACGTTCGTGCGTAGTTGCGTTTCCTCTCGTCATGCGTTGGGCAAGCGTTTTTACAAAGATGCATTACTGAATCAACATGTTGATATGCCCGGATGTTCAATTACCGGAACTTTGTAATGCTGAAACACGTTAACAAGTTGAATATGTACCGGAACTCTTTTGTGTACCCCGGAACAAGTGTAAGATGCGCATTCTCACAGATCAACCATCTCTGTTGTTTCTTTAGTCCAGTGCATTTCAGGGAGCAAAGCAGAAAGCTAGGTGAGCGCCGGAGAGGTAGTGGGACGCAAACGTCAACGGAGCTCACTCTCCCTGGATATAGCTGTATATTAAACGCACATATATAAACACATACACACGCACACACTTATATGGTGCAAAAAGCATCATAAAAAACATGGGGTTCCACCTCCTAGCACGTCTCCCGAAAGGCCTGTGAGTGTCTGCAAGTCACCCACCCGTCTCTTCGGAGGATCCCTCTCCCCCCCCGCCAGCCGAACCGCACCAGCCAGGCAATGACAGCGGCCTCGGCGACCCCGCAGCAGATGAAAGACCGGCTGCTGCAGGCCATCGACGGCCAAAGCAATGTGAGTAACAGCCCTCCTTTGCGAAACATAGTCCTTCGCTTATCTCGCACGCTACCTAGCTAGATTTTCTGCGTTGCTAACAGACGAATGTAATGGCTACACGACACATGCATTACACCACAGCAGAAAGCACCTCATCTGTCTATGCCTGTCCCAGTTCTTGAAAGGTTCGACATAGCGCCCGACAACAGTGTTGGTCGTGACTGAAGATCCTTTTCGAAAACATTAACTAGTTGACAAGCTGGTTCGCTAAAAAACAATGGTTAGTTTAGTCCTTGTTACTCTCCTGTGTGCTCTCACTGGGCAAAGAAGCCTTACTAGAAAGTGTATGGCGCTACACATTCCATACATTATTTAGCTAGCTAGCTATTGGTCTTGAGGGTTGTTGAAATTGCAATGTTTTGCAAGCTATCTAAGAAACGAAAGTTTAGTTCAGTGGGTGTATATTAATATTTAATATGCTGTGATATCAGCAATGACCGCCTAGCCCTAGCTAGAACGTCGACTAACTCTTGTCAGTACAGCTCTCATGTGAACGAATTGGGTAGCTAGCTAGCATCCTGGCTAATGTTAGCCAACTGGCTAAACTCTGTGCCTGCATGTGACATTGCCACCTGTCTGGCGAACTAAAAAGCAGCTAGCTGTAGAAGTTCGCCAACTTCAGTAGCGTTTCGTTTTCAAGCGAATTACGTCGTTCGCTAACTAGCTACCAACATTTGTAATGTTTTAACGTTCGTCAGCTGGCTAGAAAGCTGGCTAATGTCGACACGATTTGCTTAAAAGAGAACTCGTCACAATGTGACAACTTTAATTTCTGCGTGTTTTCCTTGTTGCCTTGGTAGTAGTTATTGAAATTAAGCCCCAGATTCAGATAGTTGTGTTAATTGCTGGGTCATACTTAAAGTTCATTTAAAGACTTGTGCCACTCGATGGTCGCAATGCATGGTTGCCATTTGTGTAGCTACTTCCGCCCGGCTTACATCCGTAGGAGAGGTCGGGGCTGCGCTATGTTTGTGGAGGCCCAGAAATGGGTCTAAACTGAAGTGTGTTTGCATTTAAACTTTTAATTGGTTAAAAAGTATAGTAGTTATCGTGTTGGGGTTTATTTTACATTCGTAGAAAAACGGAACGTTATAATTGTACCGTATAATACGTTTTAATTGGCTAGCTAAAGTTGGGTAGCTAGCCATTTAGCTGGGTAGCTAACCATCTAGCAATACCTCAAATGAGATTTTAGCTGACGCTAGCTAGCTAAAGTTTCGGCTAACTTGGTTGGTTAGTTCCACAGCTTGCTAGAATGGTAACTTAACGAGGACATTATGTGGACGTGAAATTAAAATATTTTCAGAGGTTTTTACTAGCTACATGCAAAGCAAATCGTTTGGTTTTTTTCTTTGAAAAGTAGCTACGGTGACACACGCAAATGATTGCAAGCGGGCCTCAGAAATGTTTGTGCAATGACTGGAGATGACTAATTAGCCGGCTACCCTCAGATCTCAAATTCGGATTTGTACTGTAACATTTCTGAACAAGGCTAAGATTTTGTTTTGAATGCTGTGCTGGATTTGGCTAACTAATAACCAAGTATTTCACAGACGAAATTGTACCCATGCTTCAGTGAGATAGTTGAAAGTCATCCCCTTGCTACCTTTTTGGCGACTAACTTCATACATACTTTATACCTAGTTAATGTACATTATATCTATTCATGTTTGCACGTTTTAACGGCTATGATAATGATTTTCTTTTAACCGTGTTTAAAGTGCTGCTTCATCTGTTGTTTTAGTGGGCTAGATCTGTGTGTCGGCCAAACCCAAGCACGGAATTTCATCACCAGGGCCTCAGATAATTGCAATGATTGCAGGGGTTTCTTATGAAATGGGATGTACTTCCTGTCTTTGGACTAAGGAATGGCAGGTATTGAGTCCTTTATTCATTATTTGGGTTGTATAGTCTCCATTGCCAGCATGTCCACATTAAGTGTCACTGACGACATCGTGTTCTACTGGAAAGCATTAGCCCCCAGTTAATGATCAGGCTGGTCAAATTGTGACTGGCCTCCCAGTGACAAAAACAGTCCTGAAGATGGAGCATGATGGTGACTGATGTTTTGCAAATTGTCGTCTCTCATACCATGGCTTCTCACTGACAGACTTGCTGTAGGTCAGTCCTCACAAAGACCCAGTGCGGGTCGAAATGTTGATCATGTTGTGGTAAGCATTGAACTTTTTGGTTTAGGGAGCAATAATGTGGTCTCCCTTTTAAAAAAAGGAAAAAAAAAAGAATGATCCATTGATACAATCTCTTGAACCATACAATCCTAAATAGTGACCTTGTTCCTTTTGATGCTTAGCTTACTCTACCTCGTTAGAATATCAGAATGTTTGATTATGAGAACAGGCCATTCAGCCCATCAAGGCCTGCTCACTAGAGATAATCTAGCAATCTAGTGCTCTGGTCTTGGAACACCGCAAGGGTTGCTGTTCCACGTATTGACAACTCCCTGTGTGACTAAAAATACTTCCTGATATCAGTAAGAAATTTACTTTTTAACTAATTTCCCCCTTGTTCTGCTGACCGTGACTGATGCGTTCAGTAAATCAGTCTTTTTTTGGTCAACTATGTTAAACCTCAATCAGTTTCCTTTTGTTGACCCCAAAGAGATTAATCTTTCCTAATAACTTCAATTTAATACCTTGAATCAGTGTAGGTGCCCTCCTTTGTATGTGTTTTGTTTTTTCATTCATTCTTATAGTGTAATCCAAAAACTGGACACAGTACTGTAAATGTGGTATGATGAAGGCATTGTATAACATTAATCGAACCTTTCCCAGTACCAGGCATACAGGCCTTTTCCCCCCCGCTATTGGTGCTATGGTACAGTTATGGTCAGCTATAACACCCATCTTTTTCAAATTGAGCCCATTAAAATTGTTCCTCTCCCATAAAATCATCCTTCCTTAAAGGAATTTGGCTTTGTTAAATGTCATTTCCTTGTAGCAGTTCTCCAGCTGGTGTGGCACATGAGGTCAGAGAACACATTTCTCTGGTCTGGACGTCTTTAGTGCTGAATGCAATGTCTCGGGGTTATGCTTTCATGAAAGGAAAGGCAAACAAAGAATTTATCTTAGTGACGCTACAGTAAAGTTCATGTGACTAGATTTTTAAAAAAACATAAACTTGGTCATTATGCGCTCTCTATTGCTTATAGTCACGAGCAGAAGTAGGCTACACTAGAAGTACAAGTAGAGTGAATGCCAGCAATAAATATATTTGATTCCCTCAGGAATGTATTCATTTTGACTGTCCAAATTATTAGTGCATTATTTGTCATTGCTTTTCCCTCAGTCGGTAATGTTTCCCCAGTTTTTTTCATTTTTTTCCATTGAAAGTCACCTGTTTGAAATGGAATATTAGATACGATACTGTCCGTCCCTAATTACAATGTTCTCTGTGTGGGAGTCTGTGTGATGCCTCAAATTTGGGTAAGAATTAATGTTGAAACTCATGCGAAGGACACTTGCTGTTCGTTCTGGCAGGTCAGTTGATTGTGAAAAGGTCAACCTCGGTTCAGGTGATTTCTGGTTCATTTTGAGACTGCTTTGTTTTGTGCTCCACCTCTTTTATATCTGGGCATAGACTGTGAAAACCCATATAATGATCCTGAAATGTGTTTTTTTTTTTTTTTTTTTTTTCTTCCCCATCATGAATGGAATGCCGCATCGGTCAGTGTTTTATCCATGCTATTAGGCCACGTTGACATTGTGTTACACATTTGAAATAATTTTAACATGTGGAAATTAGGGCACAATACGTTTGTTTTGTCTAAATCTTGTACTGAACCTGTGCTAACTGAAATGTCCTCATTGTGTTACCACCCTGCAAGTGACAGTGTTTGATATGGCACATTTTTAATAAAGGTGGTAAATCAGGAACAAAATCTGTCAAATATGGGAATGAATAAAGCTGAACGAAGCCAGTAAAAACCACGGTGTTCCCCCCTCCCTATATTTAGAGAACTTTGTATTACTGAAATGAGTGAATGTGTCACACATGAGTAGTGCATTCTTTCTGTCTGTTGAACCCTGAAACTGAGGCTTCTCTGCACCTTGTTTCAGTGAGAGAACCACAGTAACGCCCAGCTGCACATGTGAAAGTCCATGGAAACGTCAGTTCTTCATATCGCCACCTCCTCATCCCTACGTAATGAAACATTTAGCTACGCATATACCCTGAATAACGTTTGAAAACCCTTCAAGGACACACACACACACACACACCATGGACATGGGTTAATGTTTGATTATGCTTGACTAACAGCTGCACTTTATATGCCAAACATTGGGAATACTCCTCAGAAAGCAGCCTTTGCAGATAGCTAACATGATGGCAATTTGCTACTGCCCTTCATCAATAAACAGTGAGCACAGAGATGGACTTTACAGAGACATTTGCATCAATAGCTGTTTAATGTCAATTGATAATGTCTAATACCTACTTGCTATGATATCTAGTTAACTGGATTCAATCTTAATTCTGATGCCTGCTAACTAGCTAGCTGTAACTCAAACTACCATTATAGTAGATATCTGCTGTCTTGTGTTATTTTTTTACCAAAACATTTGTAATGTAATCTGGTGTAAACCTGGTGTACAATCTGGACATCTGAGCAGTCGAGGAAAGTAATATGGTCTGACGAGTCAACTTACTATTTTTCCTACATTTGGATGGGTTTATTTTTGGAGAGAAACAAAGGAAGCTTTCAACCCACATTGTCTGTTCTCAGCTGTTAAACATGGTTGTGGATGTGTTATGGGCAGCCATCTCGTAGGAGTCATTGGGTCCGATTATTGCTCTGCACGGTGGAATTACAGCCAAGTAATGCAAAGCCATTTTCGGAGAGCAGGTGCACCCTATGGTGCAAACATTGTTTCCTCAATGTGTTCCCGTATTCCAAGACGATAACGCCCCCATACACACTGCTAAATTGATTCAAGAGTGGTCTCATGAACATCAGGATGAAGTCAAGCGCCTTCCATGGCCTCCCCGATCACTAGACCTGAACGCCATTGAACATTTATGGGAAGTTGTGCAATGTAGAATGCATATTATATTTCACTGCCTTCATATCTCAAAGACCTGGAGGGTTTTTCTTCTTAAAGAATGGCCCAGTATATGACGAGAAGTAGTTCAGAACTTGTATATCACCATTACAGGAAGCATTGAAGCTGTTCTGAAGGGAAAGGGTGGCCAGCTCCTTATTAGTTAATAAATATTCAAATATTGTTTGTTGGTTCCATTATTTTGTCTGCCCCCTGTGTGTGCATGTGCGTGCGCGCTACATCTAGTTCTTTATGATTTCAAGATAAGGTTATTTTAAATATTTCTTACTCTGTAGGAATTAAAGGAATATATCTGGTGTAATATATAAATGTTTGTTGTCTGTGAAGTTTTTTTGTTTTGTTTTGTTTTTTTAAACTGAGGATCTGTTGGAAAATGAGACGGCAGAGAGAGCACCATCGAGCCCAGACTGCATTCAGGCAGAGGGTCACTGTATAAATAACCACTGGAGACATCCAAGTCATTTGGCTGCTGAAGAACAGTCATGTTGAGTGAACGGACGGACTGTGCTCGCACTACTGCCCAGCCCTGAGCGATGACTGCACATCTTCCCCAGGCACAAGTAGAAGATTCTCATGGCTTGGAGTGTGATTACAGCACACTGCCGCTACAGGGGGCCTGACAATTCTAGACAACTGTAGGTGATGATGGTCAGTTCAGAACATATGCTACGTGGGTCATACCAGTTGGCCGCGAACGTATGTAGCGTGGAGACTGGGTTTTTTTACCCCTAGAATCTTGTTTGGCTGTTGTTTAAAGTCCCTTTAAATGCAGAACCAAAACGTGGAGCAGGAGGGTACAGTACAATGTGACTGACAAGTACAATGCATCGTTCAATACATGAATGAAGCACTATTGCAGAAACCACATTTTTAAACGAGCATGTACTCTTACACTGATTCTACCTGGCCTCCCGGGTGGCATAGCGGTAGAACGTCCGACGCTGCCCACTGCGACTGTGGTTTGATTCCCCCAGGTCGTGCCAGTTCGGCACTGGCTGGGAGTGCCACTAGGGGGTGGCAATTGGCTGTCCGCCCCAGGAAGTAGGGAGGGAAGCCGATACGAGCTCGCTGCGTATAGGAGTGGCCCTGTGTGCATCCGGAGTTACGGTGACGGCTTGGCGAGTTCATCGCGAGTTCAATACATCGCCTTTGTCACTGCCGGTTTCTGGACGACAGCAGCGAGCTCATACAAGGGAGGGGATAACTGACATGAAAAAGAGGGTATGACTGGCTACTAAATTTGGAGAAAAATGGGGGGGGAAAAGCAGAGTTTTTTTAAACTAAACCGATTTCAGCTAAATACAAAAAACACTGGCATCATTGTGTCTTACCTATTGCAGCCATTACATTTGGTTTGTGTGGAACAAGTTTTACAAGACTTGCACTGTATTCAGCCTGGATTGCGAAGATGAGAAAGAAAGCTGCTTCACTGTCTCCCACATGTTTATTTTGTTGTCCTCGTTGGCTTGGGGCGGATTCAGTAAAGGAGAGGTTGTGCCAGTGTTGGCCTGATGTGCCCTTGTAGGGGACAGTGGTAATTAGGGTAAGTGTACCCTTTAAGCTCATGTAGCATTTAAGCCCACTTCAAACTTTAGAGGCAAATAAAAAAAACAAAAAACAATCATCCTCTTGTACGGTTTAATGTTTCTACGCACTCATCTAAACTTCACTTCATTGTCGGTTTTTACAATCATAACTTAGGGCGATCCATGTGCAAACAGTTCCTGGTGATCACACAGAAACATGCTAAAAAAACCTTGGTGTTTAGCAACCCCTGAGAAGAACACATTTTTCAGGAGTTTCCAGTTATTTATTTGGTAAGTATACGTACACAACATAAAATTAAGAGATTTCTGTTTTCATCTATGCATATGACAAAAGATTATTTGGACAATAAATATAATTTCTTCTCAAATGTAAAGGTGAGTTTTATGAGCTAGTGAACAGACCACATGGCAAGGTCAATACGGTAGCTACATAATGTGGTGCACTGCAGAAGCATTTCGCATGTTAAGCATGCATGCCTTACATTGTTCAATGCATTTCATGTTGTACCCTTAAATGAAGCATTAATTGTTTTGCCTTGGTAGTTTTTTTTATAATCATTTTTTGTATATAACAATATTTATTTGTGTACCCATTTTTTAGAATGGCTTGAACATAGAAAATGACATTCAGTCATTTTGGTCATAAATCACTGTTCCATTTAAGCCCAGTGTGCACCTTTTAAGCCCACTTGAAGGTAGTTCAATGAATATTTCCTCCTGCTTGGTCTTTTAACTCGTAACTTGTAACTTGATGGTAGTTAAGTTATCAAAGCATGATTTTTGTATTCTGTTCCCTTATGTGGATACTTTTTTCCTGCATTTAAATGTCTGTTTGCCATAAAGGTCAATTCAATAGGTGCAGTTATTGGTTACATACAAGTTGACAGGTGACATAAACTAATAGATATGTGATGACTAAAACCAGTAGAAATGATAGCTCCTGCCCACGCATGCTAGACGCATGTCGCCTTTACAAAGAAGGCAGAATCAAAAACCTGTCAGTCCTTTTGAGGTAGTTTGGGGTGGACAGAAGGACGCTAAGGCAGAAGAGCGTTGGTGATGGCTAGATAGTGACCATATTTTTCCCTATTTTGTCCAACTCTCGTGAGGTTTGACTGTAATGACGGAAAGTGTCCAACCCCCGTTCCAGCTGTCTTACAGTTAGGGTTAGGGTTACAGTTAGTCAGGATTACCAGCTCCTCTTTGAAACTTACCTCTTTACCGACAAATGCGCATGCGCGAGATCTGGGGAAAAAGTAGGGTTATTATCTAGCCATGAACGAGAGCGATAAAGTCCGCAATGAGAGACCAGGAAACGGCTGAAGTCTGCGATGGAAGCGTCACCTTTGAGAGGGATATGTATTACTCTGTGGCGTTCACAAAACCCGCCGCATATTACATTAATGAGTCTGTACCGCCTGAAGGTATGTGAAGGTATTCTTGACAGAGGCCCAAACAATACGTACATAATTCCTCCCATCAAGGGATACGATCGATAGAAGATGTAGAACGGAAGTTCATTCTCCAAGGTGGAGCTAGAGGGTGCTAGACCTTTCTACCTCATAAATCACCTAGAGATTGAAAGCCTCTACAAAAGCAAGTTAAAAACCAAGTAAACAGACAAAAATGAATACAAAAAAGAGTGGGGGATTCAAATGTTAGGACACAAGTATGGCACAAGAGTGACAAATTATGAGACAAGACCCTGCCCACTATGTTACACTAATACTATGATAATATATGGAACTGAAGGAGGAGGTGAAGGCGACAATTGTTCATTTTGTAATGTATGCTGTTTAGCAGACTATTTTATCCAAAGCGACTTACAGTAGGGAATGCATACATTTTTCAGTATGTGAATGCATATTTTGTATTGGCATGTTAAAATCTCTTTGTTAGGAACATCTTACTTTTTTTCAGTTTCTGCTTTTTATTCCCCATTTTTCTCACTATTCTTAGTTGCCAATTATACCCTCTCTTGGTATATTGTGACGACTTTATGAAATATGTTTAGTGCTTAATTTCTCAGGGAAGGTAATGTGATACATTTTTAACATCTTGAAAGGAGTAAAAAATATAATATATATATATTAATTAATTAATTTTAAGTTATTAATTAAAATGTTTTATTAATTATGACGTGGGCTTATTTGGAACCATGGGCTTAAATGGTACATAATGTGCCAATTCAGCCCATGCTGGACTTCATTTCATAATCAATCTTTATTTTAAATTTATAAAGAAGATTAACTGAATTCATACAATTTCAAATTGAAGATTCATCTTCGATTTTATCCATACTTTTCCTCTAGAAATCAAGGTAGCATATCTTAAAAATGTCAAAATATCGATTTTGGTCGGTTTAAAGGGTACACGTTCTAGTTTAGAAGGTTCAACGGTTATGGCTTGGCGAGATGTGCAGAGGGCTTAAGATGGACTGCCGACCACATTACGTACAGCACCATCCATTATAGGCCCATGGGTAAGGGCCTCTGTGGCTCTGTGTGGAACATTTATGCTGAACTCTGTATTTCTGTGACACAGCAGCTGTATTGTTCTGACACACACTGTTCTTGTGTGTTTGTGGTTTCCTCTGTGAAAACAGTTAAGCCTTTTAGTAATTAAACCCCAAAGTTAAAAATGCCCTGTAGCTGTCTGTGAAATCTTAATTTTTTTTAACGAATTGCATGTATATTTCCATATTTACATGCATCAAATATGCATACAAGCCCTTCATTTGACCCAAAGAATGAGACTCGCACAACTATTAGATGCTCCAAAAATTAGTGTAGTGGTTTATTTAACCGTGCAGGTTGGTTAACGGTTCGACCCTCTGGTCTTCATCAGAACAGTAAGCATTGTTAACGCGGGTCGATTCATATACTGCACCCTAAGGATTCCATAGGTGTGTGGGACTCCCATCTACCTTTTAGATGGATGGATGGAGATGGATGCCTCACTGTCTTAATTGTCTGTGTCCATTATCAGCCTGTCCAGGTGGCTAAGGGCTTCTGTTGCTGCTCACACACAGCCACTTCTCACAGCACGCAATATGTAGCTAGCTAAAATTAACCAACAGGCTATGTTGAAAGAGCTACACCTCAAGAAAAGCAGCCTCTGTTGCTGATGGCTGGGAAATTTGATGCACCAGTTCAGGGTCAGGAAGCTAGCATAGTGCATTTCTGAGGTGGACCCTCTTAATCCCCCCTTAAGTAGACTGGGAGTGGTACTGGTTTTTAACACACTTCTGTAAGCACACATTGTGTGCCATACCATTTACATTGTAACCAGAGAGGGCAAGTAATTCTTAACTTTTCCCCAGTGAATTTTAAGGTGTAGTCTGACTTGCTGTACAAAGGTGATATGTGTAGATGTTTCCATGGAAACTATGTTACAAAATATGTTGGTGGAGAAAGAACGGACTATCTGTGCCCGGCCACCGCTCAGGTGACGTAAACTTTTGTTTTGATGACGTAATAGTTGGGCTATGTAGCAGGAAACTTGACCTGTGGTCACCAAATTCAAGCTGTGATTCAATAAATTGTTAATTATTTATAATATTTGAAGCATTGAATATTTGAAAGCATTTCTGACAGAATATTATTTCAATTGAGGCGTTTGACTTGAAACATGACTTATTCTTACATGCTTTTTGTGTTCACTTTTCAGCAGATCCACAACATGGTGGCTGTACTGGAAGTAATATCCTATCTGGAGAAATATCCTATCACCAAAGAAGCACTTGAGGTAAAACACTTGGGGGGGACTTAAGTAAATTGTAATATGCAAATTATTTGTATTTATTTGAATACATTTGATTTAAAACCGTTTTTCCGGAGCTTCCTGGTTGGCTCAACGGTAAAGGCATCCGACCAGGATGCATGCTGCCCACTGCCATGGTTCGATTCCCGGCTGCGCCAGTCTGGCTCTGGCCGGGAGTGCCGCTAGGGGGCGGCAATTACAAGGGGAGGGAAGCCGACATGATCTCACTGCAGAGAGCTTCTCTGGCCACATCGGAATCACATTCAGTGGCCTCCCGCGTGGTCTAGTGGTTTCTAGTGGTCCGACGCTGGCCACGGCAACCAGGGTTCGATTCCCCGTCGTGCCAGAGTCGGCTCTGGCCGGGAGTGCTACCGGGACGGCAATTGGCTGTCCGCCCCAGGGAGGAGGGAGGGAAGCAGACACAGTTCACTGCGCAAAGGAGTGGTTCTGGGGTGCCAGAATTACAGTCGAAAGCACGACGAGTACTATCTCGGAGGAGGCAGCGCTTCGCCATTGTCACTGCCGGTCACAGGGCTACGGCAGCAAACTGAGGGAGGGGATTGAACTAAGCACAGCGGGAGTAATTGGCTACCAAATTGGGAGAAAAACGGGGTAAAATCAGAAAAATAAATTTATTAGGAATCACGGTCAGCAACTGGCAAGTTCCGTCTCGGAGGAGGCAGTTTGTCGTTCCTGCCACTACCGGTATCAGAAATAGGCTGGCTTGTGGGGGGATAGTTGTAATAATAGAGGGTATAATTGGCCACCAAATTGGGAAAAAAATCTGGAAAAATATATATAATAAAAAATAAAAGGTTTTTCCTTTTGAATTCACCTGTGTTTTGTCATTCAGGAAACCAGACTGGGGAAGCTGATAAATGACGTGAGGAAGAAGACGAAGAATGAAGATCTTGCAAAGCGTGCCAAGAAATTGGTGCGGAATTGGCAGAAGCTGATCGAGCCTGGGCAGGCGGAGGCACTGCCGAAAGGCGGGGCGGGCGTTCCAGGCTCTGCCAACGGCGGTGCCCATCCCTGCCGGGCCGACACGTCCCCTCCCACTGTCACTCCTGCAGGAAAAGCAGTCCCGGATCTCAAAAGCAGGAACGACGTCCACAACTCTCACGCGGGCAGGACCGAGAAGCCGGGCGGCCGGAAACGCAAGGGGGGGCAAAGAGATGGTCTGCACTCGAAAAAACCCATACGCGAGCCCACGCACAACTCAAGCCCGCCGTCAACGAATGGTGTCGGGGGCAGCCCCGAGCCCCTGCCCAGCCCCCTGGACACCAACATGCACCCGCCCCCAGACAGGGGCCGCACAGAGCACCTTGACAATGACAAACACGGCAAAATCCCCATCAATGCAGTCAAGCCTCACCCTAGTTCACCGGGACTTGTAAAACTACCTAGCACTTCCTCCTTGCTCAAAACTGCCGTGTTGCAGCAGCAGGCAAAGATGGACGAAGGAGGAGGAGGGGGGCGGGGCGGGGGGTGCAGTGCCAGCCTCGAAGCCCCCGCTGCTCCTCCTTCAGTCCAAAAAGTACGAAGCAAGAAACTGCGGCCAAGCGGCCGACAACTTATGCACCAAAAGGGACTCTGTCGAGCCCGTCTCAGAGCGGCAGGGTTTTGGACGGCTCCCTCGCACCCTCTCCCTTGCCTTCGCCTTCACCCCAGCCTTTAATCCCTGCTGCCCCAGGGTCGCACGCAGAGGGCCCTCGGCCCCCGGAGCACAAGCCCTCTCTGTCCCGGCACGGGCCGGCGGACGGCGACCTGCACCTCCAGCGCAGCGCCGGGACCCCGGAGCCCCTGCACGCGCCCAGTCCCACCTCACACAGCCTGTGCACGGCATCGCACGGCCCGGGCCTCTCGCCCCCGGAGGAGGCCAGAGCGGAGAGCGACGGGGTCAGTTCCTGCTTCGAGGGCAAGAGGAGGAAGAGGTACCGGCCCAGGGACTACACGGTGAGCCTGGTGGCGCCGCCTACGGAGGAGAGCACCAAACCCGTGCGGTTAAAAGACCGCCGGCTGACCTTTGACCCGGCGACGGGGCAGATCAAACCGCTCACGCACAAGGACTCTTACCAGGGGGCGGAGGAGCCGCTCGCGCCTCCCCCGCCCACGATCCAACGGACAGCCCCGCCCCCGCCCAATCCCGGCGCGCCCCTCCCCAGCCCTTTCCAACAGACGAACTGGAAAGACCTATACAGGAACGAAATCATCCAGTCGTACCTTAGCATTCAGAGCAACGTGCTCACGTCCTCGGGCGCCCAGACTCCCGGGGCGCACTTTTTCATGACGGAGTTCCTGAAGCGCGAGGAGCGCACCATCAAAGAGTCCCGGAAGACGCACGTTTTAGTTGCAGACCGCTCCGACACGGACACGCCGGGGTTGAGCCGCGAGGTGACGCCCGAGGACCTCAACAGAGTACACAAAGAGCACTGGCCCGGAGTGAACGGTTGCTACGACACCCAGGACAACTGGTACGACTGGACGCAGTGCATATCGCTGGACCCGCACGGGGACGAGAGCAAGCTGAACATCCTGCCGTACGTCTGCCTGGACTGAACCCGAGTCCGCTCTTCTTTTTATTCTTCTAAGAGGAGGAACATGTTTTAAGTGCGTACACTGTGAGCAGCGGGGAGGCACAGCTGCCGACCCCTGCCGTCTCCCTCCTGAGAGAGAATTAAGAGAATGAAGGGGGAAGGGGGGGGAGTGGAAGAATGGCAGTCACGTCCGCCGTAAGTAAGGTGTTCAGCAACTGTTTTGGCAGGTACAAGAAGCTTTATGTGGCATAAAAAAATGAATAAAGTTTCCTTATGTATGCATATATTTATTTGACACACTTTTCTTTCTTTTTGGAGGTTTATAGAAATGAGATGTGCGAAAACTGTAGAGCTGTTCCAAGATTCACATTCTTGTTTCACCTGTTCTGCAATGCAAAAAAAAAAAAAAAAAAAAAAAAAAGGTATACCCATGTGTTGCACATGTTCTTTTCCATAATAAATGGGTTAACATATTAGCTACCAACATTCCATATTCCACCTCCTTCGACATCATGCATCTGCCCACAAATATTTCTGAACGTACAGGGAAGCGATCTGCAAAAGAGTAATTTTTCAATAAAACTTTTCCATTTTTTTTGTCAGACATTTTATTATTATTTTTATTTTTCTTGGCTTTGCTTGGTAGCTCTTCCTCCGTGTCTCCACCTCCCCAGAAATACAATGAATATTACAAAAGGCAAACCAGAGGATGCTACTACAATGCAACTTGTACTGTGAGGAAGAGAATAGATGTATACTGGAACTTGTCACCATTCCTTTAGGCATTGTATGCCTTCTAGAACTACCAGAACCTTTTTTTGTTGCAAAAACAAAGAGCCTTAGAGAATGTACAGAAATTTGATTTCTGTGTTCAGTTGGATGCAGACAGGAGCATAACTTTGCTATTTGGTCCTTTTAATTGGACACGTTGACATAAATGTGTAAATAAAAATTGCACAAAATCTGAGCATGCCCATGCTTCTTAATACAAATCGTTTTCACATCAGAATTTGCAGTAAAAAAATAAAAAATAAAGTGAAAGTGAAATATAACTGCACCAGGCAAGTAGTAGTGAAAACTAAAAAGTAATACATACACCTGTAGGGGATACTGCATCTGTTCCAACAAGTCAAGTTTGTTGGGAAGACATAAACTGAGTAGGACGAGGTAGCATGGTAACCAGAATCTCAATGGTTTTTTTGTACCTTTCTGACACAATCTGGCCTTCCCAGATTTATATATTTTCGAGTACATAAAATCCGAACCATGGTCCTTAAAGAAAAAAGCGAAGTATGATTTAACTTTAACTGTGTGCAAATGTGACCTCAGTGTAAAAGAGACATTCGGTGAAAGGTTATACTTTTCACTTTTACTTGTTTTAACTTCGCTGCCCTCTAGTGCCCACTTTGACAAACTTTTCCGGAGGGCAAAAATTTAATTTGAGTATTGGAACCATGTCAACCAAAGTGCTGTATTTGCGGTTGGTGTTTTATCTGTATGTCATTATTTTCATTATTAGCAGCATAAGCAAATTATTGACATTAATTATGACAACATTTCTTAAAACTTAAATCTGCCCGTGCCTCTCTCCACATGAATGATAATTATTGTCTATAAACCACCAGAAAGCAATATATTTTATACTTTTTAAAGTTAACGTAGCTTCAGTTGGGATTTTAATTAGCATGAATTAATAAATACGTTTCTAATTATAATTATTATACATTTTGGATTCATTTTAACCATTTAGAATACAATACATTGTATACAGTCTTCGTGTGTATGTTGAAACAACCCACTTTTGTTAAAGCGAGTAAATTAAGTTTATAACTGAGTAATCACAATCGCCTCTATAGGAATTGTATGTAAAGATAGTGATTTGTTCCGGTTTATCTACACTGCCGAATGCAATGAAATTAATTATCATATTGTAATTGGATTTTATTTTTATTTTTATTAAAATTCAGACATGACCACGTTTTCATTAACACAGAAGGAAATATACTTGTTTTCCACTAGAGTGAGGTGGAGTACATTTAATTTATTTTGTTGGTATTTAATTTGACCAGAAATGATGTGATTAAAAGAAGTAGCCTATTCGATGTTTCATATATATTTATTTAGGTACTTACTCGGACAAAACAATATATGTAACATTATCCGAATACTGTGTTTATATGAGATCTGAAGTGAAAAGTGGTTAACACCCGGTAATGTACAGGTATGGGATATGCCCCGCCAAACCAATAACTTTGTGGATGGCATACTTGCTATCCCAATCTTTTTTTATGAACATATTTGCCATCTACAATAATAGGTAATACATTTTAAGACACAAAACATATATGGTCTGACAGAATATTTTGAAACTGTTAGCTTTTGCTGTTTACATAGAAATGTTTTTCCCGCACCAAGATGGTTTTAAATAAAGGAAGTGACGCACGGTGCAAGCTGTCTATATGCTCTGTGTTTGTACACGCATTTCCTGGGCCTGCTCGCCCTGCTGCCGGTGATTCCGAATCGGAAGATGGCTGCGGTGGAGCGTCCGCCAGTTAAGGAAGGAGTCCGGATAGCGTTGCTCTGTGTATGCTGGTATACTGTCAGCTCAGGGGGGAACGTAGTCAACAAAATAATACTAAATGGATTTCCCCATCCTGTCACCGTCTCGCTCTTCCACATTTTGTCTGTTGTCGCCTTCCTCCCACCTTTGTTGCGTGCTTGGGGAGTCCCCAAAACAGAACTGCCTGGCAGATACTACCGATGGTATATTTTGCCTTTAGCTTTTGGAAAATACTTTGCGTCTGTTTCAGCTCACTTCAGTATATGGAAGGTCCCGGTTTCCTACGCTCACACAGGTAAGCTAATTTAACTACCACAATATGGCTGAGTAACGTGTCATCAATCTAGTACGCTATTTTCGTGCTACTACACGTTGCACGTTTCATACTACATAGCAAGATGTGAACGTTATCAGTTGCCTTACTATAGCTAGCCAACTAACAAGGTATTAAATTGGTTGGTCGGTTATTCTGGGTAAGATATACAATTTATTTACTGTGTGGATGTTTCTAATGTACCTACGATGCTGCTAACTCCTCGTAAGTTAACTAAGTTAGCGGCGAAGTTAAAACCCCGACAATCACGCAGGTAACATGAGAAATGAGAACTAATGTTCAGATATTCTGATCCACTAAGACTGTGTCATTCATGACCCCGCCGCCAATGACTCGCACTGCTAAATCTAAATTATGCATCATGGTTTTCCCTTCCAAAATTAAGCAAGGGTTTACAGTTTGTAAAAGTTTAACTTTGGTGTCCATTCCGCATATAATTCTTCTAATTTATCAGACTGGGCTGCTGGATTCATAACTACCTACAACATTATTGTCGCTTAATACTATTCATATTCTTGGCTGCTTGACAGACGTGCATATCCGTGTTTATATCTACATCCTGTTACGCTATTTAATTGGGACACGTTGATTAAGACCAGGATGCTATGATTACGGGTACGGAAGTGGCCCGCCTGGGAATTGATACCAACAATCTTTTTGGTTATAACCATAATCATAAGCCTATTTTTTTTTAACCACTCTGCCACACTACATGTGCATACAGCATTGATATAGTTTCCATTTGTCTTCAGTCATAACTTGTCCAAAACGCGCACTTTTCACCTTGCTCTGGCAAAAAAAATGAATGGCTATACTTGTACTCCTAGGGGACGTAAACGGTCATTACGCGAATCGCAGTGACTGTTTCTCCTTTCTCGCCATGCCAAGAGAAGAAATGGAAATAATTTAGCCTCCATGTGTCGGTGTCAACCTGATTGCTTGTAAGTGTGCAAATTTCATTTACGAATTTGAAATGGGAGGCCTGCATAGTCACTTCCATGGTTCTCAATTGGCACTAGGCAGCCTAGAATAACCTGCGCAATCCTCTTCAGTGTTTGTAGCAATTATTCTTGCCTTCTGTGTTATGGGATCAGGAAATGCTTTCCTTGAGTTAATTTAGGGTATACGCTTTTGTTGTATTAGTTGTATGCATATCTTGCCCGTTTAAATTGCACGATACTTGATCACGGATAGGTTACTTGATATCCTCTACCTATATAGCTACCCTTGGTACTACTTTTGCAGCTGTTAGGATATGCGCCAAATATATCTTGCTTAGGCGGCCTTTGAAGTCGATGTAGAAGAACGTCGGCCAAAATCAACAACTAATGCATACATAACTTCAATCATAACAAGAGTTTTTTTGGGATATGATAGTAGTCCCAACTTGAAAAACTGGAGCAACAGAAAAACATCCAATTATTTTGTTTACCATGAGGGTGCAGCAGTGCAGCTATGCCAGACCTCAAGAAGGTGTGATCGTTTGCTTTCACGTCAGTCACAACCGGTATACTGTAAGCCATTGTTTCCTGCATAAATGAGAACCTTCGAGGCAGTCTAGACTGATTTATGAAATATTGATTGGATTGGTTCATTGGGCCAGGTTTGAGGCTGTTTTATGTTTCTCCCTCTTTTATGATCCGCTTTTAAGTCAAAACAAATTATTTGATGTACTCTGCTCTTGTATCCTCAAATATTTATAACTTCTTGTACTAAAATGATCATCTTTCCACATTTTGTACTCGTTGAGTTTTGTGCTTGCCAAGAAATGTAGATCACCATTCTAAGTTTCAGCAAAAGCTTTGTGAACGACTATTTTCGCTACACACCTTTTTTTAAGTGATATTCCGTGGTGTCAGTAAGTTGACCCCTCTCATTTATCTCGTACTTGCTCTGTTTTCCTTTTACCGCAGTCAAGGCCACGATGCCAATATGGGTCGTCTTGTTGTCACGAATCATCATGAAGGAGAAGCAGACGACAAAGGTGAGAGACCGAGGAAATGGGAGTGTGCGCACTCCGTTTGTCCCAGGAGGGTTATTTCATTTCACGTATAAAGTGTGTTGCAATATGAGCTACAATGCATGTTCTTCCTCTCCTGTTACCCCCAGCTTTTTAAGTGCAGTGGGTTTTCACTGTGTGTGATTGTGCATGCTAGCAAAACAATACAGCAAAGTAAACTGTGCTGCTTCTTACCCAAAGTCTGATCAGAGACACTGAACTAAAGAAAAGGGTGCATGTGCAAAATTGATAAATGTATTGACATCAATCCTATAACCATATACATTCTATATAACCAACCAGGCTGCTTGTAGATTTGGTATCAATAAATGTATATTTTGAATGACTGAAGTATAATTTTTTTATCACACTTTGTTTAGTTGGTTGTACATGCATCCCCACATTTGGTGGAGGCGTAGAGAGACAGAAAAAGACTTGTACTTCATGTTTTTAAACAAGATTTTCTCCCTAATCTGGAATTGCAAATTGTGCCTCAAGTCACCGTTAAGCCCCCCACACCCACACACCAGGGGCACTGCAGCTGAAGCACGTGCGTGCGTTTGAGGCCCTCGCCTGTCTGCTACTCACTGTTTTGCATCCTACGTCAGGGATATTCAATTCCAGGGCTTGAGAACCGCAGTGTCTGCAGGTATTTGCTCCAACCACGCACTGCGCCACATGATTTCACTAATTAGTTTACTTCCTTGGTCCAGGAGGTGGCCTAATAAGTGAAATCAGGTGGCGTAGTGCTTGGTTGGAGCAAATACCTGTGTAAACTGCGGCCCTCGAGGCCTGGAATTGAATAGCCCTCTCCTGCATTCTACCCCCAACATGTTCAAACTCGTTCATTCGGGCCGCAGTAGCTACAGGTATTTGCTCTTACTGATCGACTGAATCACTTGACATCAATTAGCTCGCCTCTTAAACCAAGGGGGTGTACTAATCAGTGACATTGGGTGCAGTGGGTGCTCGTCTGGAACAAATACCTGCAGCCATTGCAGTCCTCAGGGCCGAGAATTGAGTATCTATGTTCTGCGCAGTACTACAGGAGAGAACTAGTGCTTATTGGAGGGGAGGCCTGTGGCGTAAGGCATAGAGGAGCCTAAAGCGGAGTTCAAATAAGCAGATGTGTACTGTGTGTTGCGGACTAGTTGCTGTTAGCTAGCTTGATGTAGCAAGTTAGCAGTGGTTTGAAAGTGGTCAAAGTCACAGCCATAGCACTGTATGCCTCTTGGTTATGGAAAATAAGAAGCTATTCTCGCTGAATGGCTGGCGTATACCCCAAAAGTAAAGGTTCTTGTGCAATGTTATCTCCCCTCCGCTCCGCCTCCTCTGGCAAACTGACTGTCCCATCCCTCCGGGCGCCTGGCAGCCACTCCTCGCGGTCTCGTCTCTTCTCTGTCCTGACCCCTCGGTGGTGGAACGACCTTCCGTAATCGGTCAGAATCACGGAATCACTTGCCATCTTCTGCAAGAGAATCAAATCCCACCTTTTAAGACTCCACTGCCACTGAATTCTGTACATCTAGCTAATTGTCATCACCACTGACTACTTGCTCAACACTATATACCCCTGCTTACTCCATTTAAAAATTAATTAATAAAAAAAAATAACGAACCTTTTCGTTCCCAGTGTTACAGGTATGGTACGCAGCTGCCTGCAATTATGTTTATCGATGTATTACTGCACTGATCTCTAGCGCGAACTATGATTGTTCCTACCATGTATTTATGCACATCTTGTAAGTCACTCTGGATAAGAGCGTCTGCTAAATGCTTAAAATGTCAAAATAAATGTAATCTTTCCCTCTCTCCCCAGGTGTATGTATCTCTCATCCCCATAATCGGCGGTGTGCTCCTGGCCACTGCGACGGAGTTGTCCTTTGATCTCTCGGGGCTGATAAGTGCCCTCGCTGCCACGCTCTGCTTCTCTTTGCAAAACATATTCTCCAAAAAGGTATGCCTAACAAGCCTAGTTGTATGGTCAGAGAAGTGCTGGTGTGTGTTTTTCTTGTTGTTGTTTTTTTTTTTTCTATGACACCAAGCTGAATAAATTGTACTGCGTACTATTGTACTGCGCCCCTGCCATTTCTGGTGACCTTGCTTTACAGTCTAATTCAGGCCTTCAGTGGCAGAATGCAGCCACGGTCTCTTCATTAAGCCACCTGTTGATCAATCATTAACAACTATCCCTATTGCAGTCTTTTCTGTTAGTCAGAGAATTACCAACTACATGCAATTGAGTTGGTAATGTTGAATTGAATGTTTTTCAATTAATAGAGCAGTGCTCCTGGCTGTTGACACACACACACACACACACACACTCAAAGCAGTCCTCGCATAGATATTGATTTTATTGAGCAGCGTTTGTTGCAATGGGTCAATAATGCGTTCCTTATAATACTATTTACTTACGTTGCAATATGGTATAGGGCTTTTTTTAGGGCTGATTGCAGACGCACGTGTAGCTATACCAGTGTACAAAAAGGTCCCATAGATCTATTGGCCTGGCCAAATTCCCAACCCAGACACTATATACATACATATACATACCTGGAGTTAATTAATTCCCTCCCTCCTCGCCTCTCCACTGTGTATCTGATGTGTAGTGAGTTTGTACTGGCGTACTATGGCTGCTGTCGCGTTCACCCAGGTAGGTGCTGCACATTGGAGTTGCCCCCTATCATTGAAGCGCTTTGGGTTCCTTTGGGGGGGAAAAGCGCTATACAAATCCAGTGTTCAATTCAAGTTGGGAGGGTCCTGGACTGTTTGCACCGTGGTTAAGCGATTGCTACAGCGTTGCCCTTTTGTTCTCTTGTCCAGGTGTTGCGAGACACACGCATCCACCACCTGCAACTCCTCAATATCCTGGGATTCAACGCCGTGATGTTCATGGTGCCCACCTGGGTGCTGGTCGACTTATCTGCGTTCCTCGTGGATGGAGACTTTGTAAGCCATGGCGGGAAGCTGGTTGTGTGCATTGTGAAAAGTTATCCACTCAAGTGTGTGTCTCTTGTGTCTTTTCGTTTTTCTCTCTCACTTCAGTCTGTTGTTTAACTGGATTTTGGCTGTTTCTTGTGGGTTTCCCCCCCCCCTCTACCAGCTGGTCCTCTCACTTGGTAATGAAAACGCTGGTCTTCAAAAACGTTCCTTCGGAAGTGACTGTGAATGTACATCTGGTGTCCAGTAGAGGGCACTCTTAAACAAATTTGGTTCTACAGCACATAACCAAACGAGTTCAGTAACGCTTGCGAACAAGCTCGAAAACATTTTGGTGACATAAGCAGCACAGGCTTGTGATCATGCACATCTGAGTATTTCGTGTGGAAGTGTCGAAGTGTCCGAAAAGGCTCCTCTTAATCATTGGTGTCTGTCCATTGGCTGTACAGCTGTGGAGTTTGGTAGCCCTGTATTGGTCGGAGCCAATTGTCCAACAGAATTCAGTTAAAAGGTCTAATGTAATGAATCTCCTGATGATTTGCTGCACAGTAGAAATGTCTAAAGCCTCCTGGGGTCTAATAATAATGATCATTTTAAATAATTGACGTAGGGTCCCATATTGGATAAAGGATACGAAATGGGATGGCAAAATGTACAGATATCTTTTGCCTTTATTTGACATTTTTATGTGCATGGATGGCTACGTACTTTTGCCGTCGATTTTCTCACAGGGAGAAAGCAGGTCCTGATCTGGCTGTGCTTTAAGCCCACAGCTGATGTGCGCTGTTTTAATGAACATTCATTGGCTTCTTTATCAAATCCAGTAGCACTGCAGATGCATGGCAGACATGCTACCAGCTTCTCCGTTTTGGCCTTTACAGTGCTCTCCCCAGAAAGTATAGAATCCGCATCTTTAGTTATAAGCTGGTTATAAATAATTACTTTTCGTTAAATGCCTAAAATTGTCACATTTTTCTCGCATGCCTTTCTTCCTTCTCTCGTCCCTCCTGCTCTCGACCCTGCCAGGCGGGGCTGTCCAACTGGACCGGAACTTTCCTGCTCCTCCTGGTGAGCGGTTTCTGCAACTTCGCCCAGAACGTGATCGCGTTCAGCGTGTTGAACCTCGTCAGCCCCCTCAGCTACGCCGTGGCCAACGCCACCAAGAGGATCATGGTCATTAGCATTTCCCTTCTCCTGCTGCGAAACCCTGTGTCCTCCACCAACATGCTGGGCATGCTGACGGCCATCCTGGGGGTCTTCTGCTACAACAAGGTGACCTCTGATTCCGATGCTACTCACCTTTACTTTTTGCGTCATCCCGTTTGTTTTTCAGGCAAAGAGTCGAGCCGTGACCAGCTATTGATTTATTTATATATATATGTGTGTGTATATATATATGCCATTTTGTAGCCGCTTTTATCCAAAGTGACTTAACAGTAGTCAATGCATACATTTTTCAGTATATGTGGTCCCATTGGGAATCAAACCCACAACCTATGTGTTGTCAGCGCCGTGCTCTACCTACTGAGCCACACAGAACCACGCTGTACCTACTGAGCCACACAGAACCACGCTGTCTACCTACTGAGACACACAGAACCACGCTCTACCTACTGAGCCACACAGAACCACGCTCTACCTACTGAGCCACACAGAACCACGCTCTACTTACTGAGCCACACAGAACCACACTCTACCTACTGAACCACACAGAACCACGCTCTACCTACTGAGCCACACAGAACCACGCTCTACTTACTGAGCCACACAGAACCATGCTCTACCTACTGAACCACGGTCTACTTACTGAGCCACACAGAACCACCCTCTACCTACTGAGCCACACAGAACCATGCTCGACCTACTGCGCCACACACCACCTGCAGATTTCTGTTGCAGCATGTTTGTGTGGACCCTCACTATGCACTTCTTACACGATTAAGACCAAAGAGAGGGGACTTCAGGACAAGAGGAGCAGTTTTCTATTCTGGGTTTTCTTTTCTTTTTTTCCACTCTGTACGCTGTTGACATTAGTGTCCTAAAATTAGAAGGCAGTTCTGATAGGACAACTTCCAAAGCAAACTTGCGTTCCTTAAGCTGCGACTGGTGCATGCTTTATATCTGGGTTGACGCCATTATTTTTAACCCCTCCTTGTCGCTGATAACCTTCCTACAGGCTAAGTATGACGCAAACCAGGAGGCCAAGAAGAAACTGCTTCCGGCCTCCCAGCAGGATCTGATGTCCTTCGATCGCCTGAGCGTGGGGTCGGAGAAGACGCAGCCCAACGGTATCGCGCCTTTCTCCCACGGTTCGGACGGTCAGTACGGCCGGAGCACCGTGCTCACCGACCACTTCCAGTACAGCCGACAGGCCCACACGATGGGCTACGGAGCCAACCAGTACGACGTCTAGGCTGGACCTGCGCTTTTACACGACCCAGAACACATTTGTGTGTGAGCAGTCTCCAGGGCTGCCCAGGCCTCCTGTGACCGAATCAGAGGGGGGAACATCGAGGTCCCTGGGCAGCGAATGGCACAGGAATTGCAGGAATGGATGTGAGCGAGGCAGTCTGTCCCAATAAACCCTTCCGACAGATTCCCCTTCCCTCACACTCTCTTGTTGGCATTTTAAAAACAAAACAAAAAAAGCATTATATTTACTGAGAAACATTGTGTACGTTTTTGTCGTTGCACACAAGTTCTCCTTTTGGTGCAGAAGCAATCAGTAGTGAGGATGTTGACCTAAGGACCACTGCAGTGGGTTAACACCATAGTTTCCTGTCTAAATGAGATGTTTGTTGTGTGGTGTGTAGGCTTTGAGGTTTAAAAACCACCCTCCCCTTCACAAGGTTCAGTGCCCTTACTTGTAACTGATATTTTCTTTTTTTTTTTTCTTTTCTTTAAACTTTATTTGGCAGTCGAGTCATATCATGGAAAAGTACTCTTTGCTGTTTGCAGAGCACATTATTTTCTGTTTATGAAAATATCTTGCTACGAAGGTAATTTCTTGTTTTGGTGCCGCTGTCTAGTTGCAAGTAGGCAGGATATTAACACACTGTGTGAACAGGCATATTTCTGTAAATGCTTGACTTACTCAGTTCATATGCAAAGAACTGTTTTTGCCTGTTTTCCGGTTGGAAGATTTCCTTTGATCACCATCTTAAACTGATCTGTTAAAAATGCTTCTTTCTTTTTTTTCTTTTTTATATATATACTCCATTATGGACAAATATTATGCATCTATAAGGGAAATAGTGGCTGAAAGTCACTCAAAGCAGTCCTCAAAGAGGAGTTTTCCTGCTTTGAAATGTTAATTTATATTGCAACGCGTAGACACAAGTCCCAGGTGTAGCGGAACATTCTGTCATCTTGGTCTTCAGATACGTCAGTAGCACACGTCACTTGATTGGAGCTTAAGTCTGGTTTCAGTATAGATAATAATTTTCCCATAATATTTATTTTGTATATTTTCCACATTTTTATTCTATTAAGTCTATGTTCCCCAATTTTCCTTAGATGAATCGACTGTATGTCACCGTATTCAAGAGAACAGATTGCAGACATAGCTAGCCAATCTGTGTACCAATGTTAAAATGTAAAAGGCAAGCGACTTAACTAAAAGTATTAGGCTAAAGCCTCAATGCCTAGTTCTCATATACAGGTACGATGCAACATTATCCAACATTTTGATCTATCGTTAACATAATGAGTTCAGACGCTAGCTAGCAACGTAGCATAAGTGTGCATAAGCTTTGCCACCAAGTTGGTTACTGGTCTGGCTGTTTACTTGGTGTTCATCTCTAAAATCCATTTTTTCGCATCAGATTGATCATCACTGAAATTTAAAAAATCCTATGTTTGTAGACAAATGCAACGCAAAGTGTCTTGGTTGGCTTAGTCGATGATTGACATAAAATGGTCCCATAGTGACAGAATGTTGAGCTACACCGGTCAGATAGCCCTTCAGCCCCAGAGTGAAACAAATGAGATGACGAACATGCCGATTGCCACCATGAGTGGTTCCTCCTACTGCTCATTTTGAGTCAGTCCTGCTGACATCCTTGTCATTTGCTTTAGTTCATCCCTTTGTTACTGTGGGAGATATTTGATTATGGTCACATTATTTGGCTTTAAATAATTTTCGCTTGAAGCAAATACAACGACCTGTGAAGTGCCATATATAAGTCCGCGAAGACACTGCGTACGTTTTTCCTACTCTGACAAAAAGCATAGCATGCAAAACAGTGATGCAAAACATTGCATATTAGGACAGGATGTTACCGTACGTTTGACTATTTTTAGGATGTGGTGCACTGCTTTCCACAGCGAATAACTTTGGTCCTTTATAATTCTGCTCTGTCATGTCAACGATGGACCGCGTGGGACACGCAACACGGGTCTCTGCCTCGCTACTTTGTCAGAGCCTGTTTTGACCCAACCAGTTGAGGATGGGATGTCATTGTTAATCGTAGTGTACCGCTGGTTATCACCCCCTCCGTTCCCCTTAAACAACATCTTAGTGACACGCAGGTCTTACTTCGGAGGGCCTGAAATCTGCCCTCTTTGCGGTCCCTCCTGTGTTTGTATACCGGAAGGTGTAATGACACGTATGAGTTATACCAGCAAATCCACACACGTGAAGGAAGTAGTGCAATATAGGGTGTCGTAGATCTGTGTTCTGTGCAATCATAGAAAAGCCTCAAATTTATGCAGGTGTACAGATCTAGAACTCTAGATGTATTTTTTAAAAGTGAACATTGAGATTTCACCAACTTGGTACTAATGCCGTCGTGTACTATTTATTTTATTTTAAATTTGTCTTTTTTTCCCCCTCCTGCTGTATTTCTGAGCTATCACGTGGTCAATGAAGGCTGCTATGAGGTCGACTGGTGACAGGGCTGTAAAGTGTGTGTGTGTGTGTGTGTGGGGGATTAGCACACACATTTGCTGCATATATTTTAGGCAATGTCACAAATAAGGAGCGTTTGGTAAAGGAACCTGAGGCCCTTCAAGCTGTAGGCATGTAGAGAGAATTAACATGCCAGTATTTGAGGTAGATGTGAGAAGCACTCAAGTCCTTCCGTAGCCCACTCCATCTATCATAGCGTATAAGGTGTATTATTTTATGTGCATGGGGTGTATATATGTATAGTTTACTCATGTAAATTTGCAGAGCTGTTTCGGTCTTCCTGGTGCGATGTTTGAAAGATAAACACAGTTTTTTGTAGTCCATGCCTGTCATAATCATTTAGAGTAATTTGAGCTTTTTTGTTTTTTCATAGATTTGTTTTGGAAATACTTTGTAGAATTTTGAGAGGCTTCAGTAAATGGCTACGGTTACATTTCATATTGATTCATTATACATGTATTATTACTGTTAATCAGCTTGAATACATTTCTGGCAACATTTCAGCTTTTCAACATCTTAAATGTGGTGCTGTGAGGCTGAAAGTCTTAGTTGCGCATGTATGAGTACCAAAATAAATGCATTGGAATGTTATCCTTGAGGTTGAGACCCCTCTTTTAATATCACAAATGATACAGGATGCCACTGACACGTCTCATTACAAATCATTAGTCCCATTGCAGTCGCAGCGATCAGTTGTCAACAACGGACTAATTGGCTCCAATACGTTAGGCATCTGTTCAAAAGGGAAAACATGTTACTGCTGTTTATGAAGCGTTTAAAATGGCGATCAGTCAACGTAAAACGAACACCCAACTAACACTTGTCCGTTCATTTTATGGAATGTGGATGAATTGCAATGGTTTTTTCCATTATTGTTTTTGTTTTCTCTCCAAATTCCCAAAATGCTTTTATGCATGCCAATGTCACATCTGACCCCGTGGCCACCATTGATTATTATTTATTTTTTTAGCTTGGTCACAAATAATTCCAAGTAATAAAGATTTTCATCTAAGATGTACATGGATTGGGTTATTTATTCGATCGTAGGGGGTTGTTGAGTCCAAAGAAGGCACTAATCATGAAGTGGTTGTCTCCCTCTGGGTGGGGGGAAAGCAAGTGAGTTGTGTAATGTGTCTAGTTGCGTGGTGGTGTCCGCATATAGACGCACAACAAATAAGTACAACTGCTCACTGTAGAACTCAGAAGAAAGTTCTATTGCCTACACTACTGGATTATACTGACCACGGTAACACGCTGGCAATATTTCGAATAGAGTTTTGAATTTGTATACGTTGTTCTGCTCTAAATTTCAAACATGAATAGTTACTGATGTCGGTGGCTCCACAAACCTGTCCAACGTTTTTTGGATATGGATCAGACCAATTTTTTTTCTTTAAAAAAAAAAAAGGCAAAATAAGTTGGAGTTCGGAAAACTGTAATCGATAGCTGATTTTAGGCGTCCATTTCCATTCTCCTGTGTGGGCCTAGGCCAACATATGAAATCCATGCCGTATCTCATGCGATTTATTTTGGAACCATTTAAATAGTTATTTTTCTAAAACGGCAGAAGAGGAAAAAAATATCGTCCTTAACAGTACACCATCTTTGCCAAAATGTATCTACCCTGCGGTGTTTCTTTCTATAGCCTGTGTTTGCGATGAGGTTAACCTGTCTGCGAATGGACTAGCAATTCTAATCATGTTTAGCTGCAGATGCCTATTATTAATTTAGGCTATTATTCGGAGAAGCAAAATATATTTCACTATTAATTTTAGGAATACAGTACTGCTTTATACTGTACTGAACATTGAATAGGCTGATTATCACTTTATATTCGGAATTCATGGATATAGTAAAGGCGGAGAATTTTATCTGCACGTAAACGTGTTTTTTGTTGGAATGTAAGAATTATGGGAATCTCCGTAATTTAACAAAGTCGTCTATCTGGGACTTGTCATGGAGCTTGTTTTTTTGTTTTTGTTTTTTACTGGAATGTACAGTTGGTTATGGAAGTGGAGCGTTCTTTATTAAAGTTATTGTGCAGAATGCAGATTGGAGTTTGATTGTGTTTCATCTTAAGAGCAAAAATAACATTTTTACTGAACCACTGTTTATAGATTGTTATTTATGGTGTCTAGGTACTGAGAATTGTGTATGCGGTGCATCTGTGCACTGTAATCTGCTTAAGTTTAGTAAGTTTAACTATTTTTTAATTGTCAAAATAATAAATCACAAATGAAAACATTTGGTGTTTCTTTAATTTATTAACCTGATGCAGGAATACAATGTGTCGAGAAAACGAACTACACATTTAAATGTCAAAAATATATTTACATGTCTTTAACTGGAAATAATGCATAAACTACACTTAACGTGCTTAAAAATATACATTAAATTCACGAAAACAATGAGGAATGAGAAAACATAGCGAAAAATTGAACATTATCTTCGAGAAATAGTGATTGTTCATGTGGGCTTACGTATGTGCATACAATTAATGAATCTGAGTCGCTCCTTTTCCTCCACGTGGGGAAACCGCACTGGTCGTAGAAGGCGGGTTTTCAAAATCCACGGAACCCAACAGATCCTTTGCGAGAACGAACGAGGTAGCGCAGCTTTTCTCCAGCAGGCATTGTACTGTCGGTTGCGGTCTGTCAGACACCGGCAAGATGGAGTTCCTGCGGCCCTTGGTGAGACACAGGAGCTTATGGAACACGGAACGTCTCAGGAGGATGTACACCCACGGGTCGAGAATGGGGTTAACCGATGCAAAACGAATCGCTTCCAGATCTGCGTCCCAATCCAATTCCAACCATATCTGATTGGCAAATAAGCGAACCTGAAACGAGACATTACCACTTACAACATACACCTGCTTTGATTTAAGAACTTTCAGTGTACATAACACACAGCCCCACATTCGCTCTTGAACGAGCATATTTATTAACCTATATATTTACATTTTGAGGTGAATACATTAGTCTACTTTCATTGGTCTACTTTACACTGTAGTCGCGCTTAATTCCATGACTGAAATGCATTATAGACAGTATATTTACAGTGCCAATGCTACGGAGAAGGTAAAAGGGCACCTACCACCAGCGGGGTCGAACAAACCAAAACCACCAAAGAAGTGACGATGAGCACCACCATCATTTGGATCTCCGCGCCAGAGGATAGCTCTTTCCAGTGCGCCTTGATGCTCGCTTTGGGCACAAGCCTCTTCCTCGTCTTCCGACGCATGGTGAACAGCGTCCAACACAGGGCGACGTTGCAAACAACTGTCACCAGAATAAGGAGAGTGCTAACGCCGGCGTACAGGTAAGTGTAAGAAACCTGTAGAGGGTTCTCCGACCTCCAGTCAATAAAACACCAGGTGTAATTGGGAACTTGGTGCACGCTCTTAATGAAGCCCAGTAAAGGGGGAGAGCAGAATAGCACATTCCCCACGTAGATGGCAAATAAGCACCATCGTGCCACATTCTGGTCGACTGCCCATCTTTTGTACGCGTACGGATAGCTTATGGCGAGGTAGCGCTCTGCGGACATGGCGCAGATGATGCTCAAACCCGCAACCCCGAAGAAGAGCAGAAGGAAGGAATGGAATTCGCAGAGAGTTCCAGACCAGCGTTGCGCGAGGTAGGTGGCGATGGTAATCGGGCTGGCGAGGCAAGTTCCGAGCAGGTCCGTCACGGCCAAGCCGCACACCAGAGTGTAGAAGGCGGACTCCTTGCGCTCTCGCTTAGTCTTGGAAAGTACGACTATGGCGGTGATGTTCCCCACGACCCCAACCACGAACATAAACACGGGGATGGGAAGGACGGCTTCCAGGGAACTATGGCCATCGTTTAAATCCGATGTCGTGTTCTGCTTGTCTCCCATCTTCCACAGTCCAATATCTTCTTAAATACTTTGTTATTAAAATGTCCCGTGGGTGGTATCAGGACCGCAGGTGTCACTTGAGTTCCATGTTCAGCCGCTGTGCTGTGTTTTTAATGGAGCCTAAATCCATGACTCCACGAAAGCGTGGTTCTCAGTCCTACAATTCAGTGCGTCGAGCGGGACAGACTAATAAGTCCTGGACTGCTGGAGAGATGAGATTCGTGGATGTTCAAATACAGCCGACTGCGGTCAGCGCTGGTGCGCTTTGTGGATGCCCGCCCCTTTGCGTCATTTGTAGTATTGTGTTAACACTGCGCTGTTGGCAGTAAATGGTATAGGACAAGTCGTCTCGTACACACAATGCTTAAGCCCACTATTAAAATATCTATACGTAGAACAGAAGATGACTTTTTTACTTTCAGAATGTGGCTTACAATGGCACAGAATGATGAGTATTTGGTCAATTAATTTAGTGCGAAATAGACTATAGGCTTATATCACAATAGGTGACATAACCTATCATGATATAACAGTTTTGTGTATTCCGGAAAGAAAACAAGACTGTTGATAACACACTCCTTTAGTGTTACACAACGGGGGCACTGCAGGGTAGGGTGGGCACGTTTGGATTTTAACTACAAGTTCCCAAAAAAACATGAATAGACGTCATTCACGTACAGTATTTCTCTCTTTACCAGGAAAAAGCACAATTGATCAGAATGTCATAGGTCACATGCACACGGTGTAATTGTAAAGTCTGTATCTTGTCAGTGCTGTTGTATAAAACAAGTCAATTGCCTGTTACAGTATAACCATGCTTTATGGCATCCGTACTCAAACTCCTTAAGGGCTTCTAAAATTTGGAGCAAAGTATGTCAAAGTAAATCTAAACTATGACTTTTGCAAGTTTTCATATAATTGTTATCAGGCAGAACACTTATCATAGTTATATTCACAAGAACACAGTCGTTGTTTACGTGTATTGGTGGTGATGTTGGAAATGACCAAAACTACAAATGCTTCTTTATAATAATAGATGGCACAGCTTCTAATAGAGGAAGATGGTTTCCATCGGGTCACTTACATATTTATGTTAGAGTAAATGTTTGCTTTCTCGTTTGCTGACAACTTTGTCAACAAGTTTTGTAACAAGTCCACTGAAGCCAACAACCTACTTGGCGCTGTAGAGTGACCAATTCAGCCTGTAATGCATACAGTACATTAAAAGCTCTCGGGAATGTTGGGTTTCATTGAGACATTGCACGAATGAATGCCTGTAGAGAAGTGTTAGGTTTACACTGTTCTTTGAAGATAAACAAAAAAAGCGAATTAAAACAATGACCTTATTAAATACACAGAGAAAAAGTGTCTCGTAAAGAACACGGTGGATTGGATGGACCGCTTTACACTGCTATAATTTACCACTAGACGTTCCTGGTGCTGTCAGACAAAGCAATTGGAATTCCCCTGTCTATTGACACAGGCACACCGAAGATAATTGTTTACTGTGAGTTTGGTGAGAGCTGTTGAATTTACTGACATGACGGCACCGGAGTTAAACAAGTTAATGGATACACTACAATTGTTCTTCTTTTTTTCTCTTTTTTTGTTCTGTTTGCTTACTGGAAATGTAATATAAGCTCTAATACATTTCGTTTTTAGGTTACACAACAGTAAACAAATAAATACCAACCAATCATCACAGGAAAAAAAAAAAGGCAGAATAGTTTTTTTAAATCCTTTAATATAAAATGACCATTATTTTAAGCGATGATTTAAAAATCACATCGAGCTATTAATTTGATCGTTTTCAAATTGAGGTGACAATAGTTACACATTTAACAGTACATGCATTTGCCAGTCTATGAAGTCAATAATAACACATGCATGATATGTGGTTTTTACAATAAAACATTATTATATAATTATTCCATAGCAGTGTTGGATAGTTTTCAACTGAAAATATATAAAAGCAAGGCTGTTAGGCATTTTCTTTAATTATAAAGGATTGCTATATATAGTATATACCTAATAGAATACATTAGTTTTAGATAACCTACAGGTGAAATAATTGTGGTTCTGTAATGTCGATAAAAATAATTTAAAAAATACTATTCATGACGAGAAAAGTATGTCCACAAAGAAATAGCTTCCTCAGCCATCCATTATCCTGAAAAATATACGTCAGCACATAGCAAAGTAATTATACATTTCCATCAAATACCCGTATGATTGTATCTATTCAGTTGTAAATACACGATTTGGAAGTCAAGCTAGCGTATATCATTTGACATTAGAATGTCGATTCCCCGTTTTGTGTGATACGCCTGTTGAAAACGAACATTTATTAAAAAACCTGGTCTACTTTATAAAAACGCTCGACCTATTGCATTTTCTATTTGTAATAATGTTTCATTAATGGTGTAAATGTCCGGGAATTGTTGTATTACGCAAAACATTTAGGCTGCTCCAGATTTCAGCTGAATTTGAAAATGTAGCCTTTCTTAAATGCTTAAATCGCAGTTTACCGGTCACGTGGGGCTAGCTTAAATGACTTGATACCACTTTCCAGAAAAATGTGCAATTTCGAAATAGCCTACCTGTCTGGTGTCTGTTTTGTTTGTAGCCCTCAAAATTGAACCAGAAAGGAACGTTTGATTTTCTGGTGAATGTTAAAAGCTTAGAAATGGTAGTAGGCTATGGAGATAATTTTATTTTTTCTCATAATAGGCTACTTAATATTATAATACTTCAGTTTTAATACAATAATTGTATTACATGCAGGTTTACTGAAAGTTGACCACAGTTTACTTACTATGCTTGCTCAATCATCTCCCTCCCTGGGGACCTTAATTCCTGGGCTCCTGCGAACATGTGCTTTTAATTGCATTCCCTCATTTCTTTTCTGACGATGACGATGACGATGACACGGGGTAATTATCTGATCGATCCAAATTTCATTATCCCGGAGCAGCATTTTGTTCAGGTGGCCAGCGCATCAGAGCATCTTTGATCAAATCAGATGAGCCAGGGTGCGTGCATGTTTCAATCAGTGCACGTTTTACGATTATGATTGCCGCGTCAAATAAGATTTATCAGTGAACATTGACAGTATCGAGGTGGAAAACAGGTTTCTCTATTTGTCCTCTCCGTGACCCGAAGGCCCAGTCTAGGGAGGGTGGCAGGATGTTTACAGAAAGTAGGGTCCCCTGCAATGAGTCACACGTTAATATAAGTGTGGCAAAGCCTGATAGAGAAGTGATGTAACATCTGACCCATGGGAAATCACAGCCCCACATGTGTCACATACACAGAGTGCAGCTAACAAATATGTATTTTGTTCTGAAATAGCAATATCATCCTCATGTGGTTCTTACTCAGATATCCTGTTCTTGAAACAGCTCAGCCACCAAAGGCCTTCAGTTGAGGTCTTTTTTCTTAGATTTGTCCCTTAAGGCTTTGGCCATTTCATTTTCACAGTCAATAATTACATTTTACATTGACATTTTAGGCATTTAGCAGACGCTCTTATCCAGAGCGACTTACACAGTTTACATTTCTTTACATACAATCCATATATACAGCTGGATATTTTACTGAAGCAATTCAGGTTAAGTACCTTGCTCAAGGGTACAACAGCAGTGCCCTACATGGGAATTGAACCAGCAACCTTTGAGTTACAAGCCCAGTTCCCTAACCATTATACTGCACTGCCAGCCTAATTCCAGCAAATTGCCAGTCGTACATTTTATATTTGCATGCCAATTGACCGAATGTGTTGCAGTTGTTACCATGTGACCCCTCTTTCAGAGGTCATGTGAAAAAAATAAGGCAGCGTACTCGTAAGTTTGTTTTGGAAGTGAACTTGGCTCAGTCATCGCTGAGCATGTTGTGGCTCATCACATGGGAACACAGATCCGCTGACAGCGTGAGGATACTCGAATATCTAGAGATTAATGAGATGAAACCGGGGCCCTGATCTCTATCTGGCATGCTGATTTCATGAATATATACAAAACTGTGCAAAAGTCTTAGGCCATTTATCTGAGCAGTGTAAGTGTTTATTTGGTCATTGGATGAAAAGTAACAAAAACAAATTGTGTTTTTAAAACAAGGCCTCCCTTAGAATGCATAACTGAAGAATAAGACTGTTGTGTAATTTTTGTTAAATAGTCCTGTGGTAAATTCTTCAAGCTAAGGATAGGCCATAACTTTTGACTTTTGGCTGCTTTTTGTTCTTTTCCCTGTCCAAGTAATGCCATACAGCTTCAATTATGTTGAGGTCGGGGCTCTGAGGTGACCAATTTAATACTGTGTGTTCCTCAAGGAGGATATCACAAGATCTCAATAACTTTTTGGAAAATGCAATAAAATCATATTTTTTATTGTATTAAATGTTTATTTGTATTTATTCTAATGTTATATAGTGAAATAAATAGCTTTAAACATAGCTTCAATCATTTTCTTGGGTGCCTAAGACTTTTGCGCAGTACTGTATATGTATATCAGCTGGTCCCCAGTCAATGGAGCTGATGGAGCTGGCAGACAAGAATCGCAGAAGATTTCAGTGTCCAGATGTGCAAAGCTGGTAGAGACTTCCTCAAATAGACTGACAGCTGTAATTGTAGTTAAAGGTGCTTCTACCAAGTATTAAGTCAAGGGGGGGTGAATACTTATGCAGTCAATTATTTTCTGTTTTTTTATTTGTAATTAAGTGAGCTGGGGTTTTTAAAATATTATTTGACATTATAGATTATTTTATGGCAAGAAATCCCAATGAGATATATTTTGCTATATGAAGTAAGAAAATAAAATGTGAAAAATGCCAAAGGGGGTGAATATTTTTTATACCCATTGTATGTATATATACAGTGGGGAAAATAAGTATTTCACCCCCTGCTGATTTTGTGAGTTTGCCCCCTTACAAAGAAAGGAATGGTCTATAATTTTCATGGTAGGTTCATCTTAACAGTGAGAGACAGAATACAAAAAAAAATCCCAGAAAATCACATTATATGAATTTTAAACATTTATTTGTGTTTTATTGAGGAAAATAAGTATTTCACCCCCTAGCAAAACATGACTCAGTACTTGTTGGCAAGCACAGCGGTCAGACGTTTCTTGTAGCTGGTCACCAAGTTTGCACAGATCCCAGGAGGGATTTTGGCCCACTCCTCTTTGCAGATCCTCTCCAAATTCTTAGAAATCAATTTTCAGTGTCCTGGCTGAGGGAAGGAGGTTCTCACCCAAGATTTCCCGGTACATGGCCCCATTCATCCTCCCCTCGATCCGGTGAAGTCGTCCTGTGCCCTTAGCAGAGAAACAGCCCCAAAGCATAATGTTTCCACCGCCATGCTTGACGGTGGGGATGGTGTTCTTGGGGTCCAAGGCAGCTTTTTTCTTCCTCCAAACACGGCGAGTCGAGTTTTAGTTTCATCTGACCACAGCACTTTCTCCCAAGCCTCCTCTGAATCATCCAGGTGCTCATTGGCAAACTTCAGACGGGCCTGTACATGTGCCTTCTTGAGCAGGGAGACCTTGCGGGCACTACAGGATTTCAATCCATTACGGCGTAGTGTGTTACCAATGGTCATCTTGGTGACTGTGGTCCCAGCTGCCTTGAGATCATCAACAAGCTCCAGCCGTGTAGTTCTGGGTTGTTCCCTCACCTTTCTCATGATCAGGTTCACTCCACGAGGTGAGATCTTGCGTGGAGCCCCAGACCGAGGGAGATTGATGGTCAATTGGTGTTTCTTCCATTTTCTAATTATCGCACCAACAGTTGACTCTTCTCACCAAGCTGCTTGCCAATGGTCTTGTAGCCCATTCCAGTCTTGTGCAGGTCTACAATTTTGTCCCTGATGTCCTTAGACAATTCTTTGGTCTTGCCCATTGTGGAGAGGTTGGAATCTGATTCATTGATTGATTCTGTGGACAGTTGTCTTTTATACAGGTAACGAGTACTTAATTAGGAGTACTAATTAAGTAAGAGGACTAATCTGTGTGCCTCCTGGTCACATAACCGGTCTGTGGGAGCCAGAATTCTTGCTGTTTTGCTAGGGGGTGAAATACTTATTTTCCTCAATAAAACACAAATAAATGTTTAAAATTCATATAATGTGATTTTCTGGGATTTTTTTAAATATTCTGTCTCTCACTGTTAAGATGAACCTACCATGAAATTTATAGACCGACCGTTCCGTTCCTTTCTTTGTAAGGGGGCAAACTCACAAAATCAGCAGGGGGTGAAATACTTATTTTCCCCACTGTATATACATTTCATATGGGAAAATGACTTTTTCAAGGAACTTTTCAAGTTGTACTTTATTCTCACTGGAGTAAATGTTAAGACTCACTGACAAATAAATCTGTTTAGTGGTTCTCTAGTTATCTGCCGTTTACAGCTTCATTGTGACTTGAAGGTTTGCTAATATTTCACATCTACATAGTTCAGCAGCAGTTAAGTGCTAGAGATTATTCTGGGAGCCTGGCCCATTGAACGTATTATTTCCCCAAAAAAAGGAATAGCAATGCCATCCAAATGCTACTATACATTTTAAAATGTATTTTACAATCATAATATCCTCTTCATTTTTAAAATGTGTGTATTTTTACAGTGGTTTGACTGTAAAACCAGTGTTTTTTTCAGTTTTTTGCTTTTTATTCCCCATTTTTCTCTTAATTTTAGTATCCAATTATACCCTCTCCTTTTCATGTCAATTATTCCCTCCCTCGTATGAGAACTCGCTGCCGTAGCCCTGAGACCGGTAGTGGGTGCTGCACCGCCTCCTCCGAGTCGGCACCCGCCACGGTCACCGTAAAAAACAGGACCACTCATATATGCAGTGAGCTCATAATGGCTTCCCTGCCCCCTCCCTGGGGTGGACAGCCAATTGACGCCCTCTAGTGGCACTCCCTGCCAGAGCCGAGCTGGCGCAATTGAACCCCGGTTGCAGTGGGCAGCGTCGGACGTTCTTACCGCTACACCACCCGGGAGGCCCCAGAAAACCCTTTTTTACTTACTGTCGTACACACCACTGTCAGCACTGCAAATACAAATGATTGCCCCTTGCACTGTCAAAATGAAGACGTCTACCTTGTACGTTCACTGTTTATGCAAAGACTGTAAATAGTTTACTGAAAGAACACTATAGCAAATGGCCAACAGGGTACATTTAGCCACCTGGTGCCATTCTCCCTCACATTTGTTCCAAACTCTGTTTACAGGATGGTTAAGTGTATTTACGTTCTTGCCTTCTGGTAAGGACGTTCCCCACTAACGCAGCGCTGTCCTGCCACGTGAAGCAATACACAGAACCTGGCTCTCGGGATATCACATTGCTTTATGGGCTTTGTCATGTTCCTGTGTAAGCTGCACTGAATGCCATCTTCCGTACAGTTTGTTAAAGCAAGTCTTCCACTGTCACTCACGCGGAAGGCAGACTCGTTGTGCAGGGACTGTTTGAGTTTCATCCATTTTAGGACTCCTTTCAGACTTCTTTGTCGCCTGTAAATAAAAAAAAAGCAGGCTGCTGGGTGGCCCATCCCTATTAAGGCACTGTTCCACTGGCACCCCCATTCTGCCTCCACAAGCTGCACTTGAAGTGTTCTTCTCTGACTCAATGTCTGTGTGAGATTAGCTGGATGACCTGTGGAGTGAAAAAAAGCAGTCTGCACTCTTTCAAATTGACAGAGGAGGCAGTGATGAGCAAGAACACACAAAATTGGTGATGAGCAAGAATGCACAAAATTGGGAGAAAATATGGGTAAAATAAAATTTAGCATTGGTGTGATGGGGATTGAACCCCGGTTGCAGTGGGCAGCGTCGGACGTTCTTACCGCTACACCACCCGGGAGGCCCCAGAAAACCCTTTTTTACTTACTGTCGTACACACCACTGTCAGCACTGCAAATACAAATGATTGCCCCTTGCACTGTCAAAATGAAGACGTCTACCTTGTACGTTCACTGTTTATGCAAAGACTGTAAATAGTTTACTGAAAGAACACTATAGCAAATGGCCAACAGGGTACATTTAGCCACCTGGTGCCATTCTCCCTCACATTTGTTCCAAACTCTGTTTACAGGATGGTTAAGTGTATTTACGTTCTTGCCTTCTGGTAAGGACGTTCCCCACTAACGCAGCGCTGTCCTGCCACGTGAAGCAATACACAGAACCTGGCTCTCGGGATATCACATTGCTTTATGGGCTTTGTCATGTTCCTGTGTAAGCTGCACTGAATGCCATCTTCCGTACAGTTTGTTAAAGCAAGTCTTCCACTGTCACTCACGCGGAAGGCAAACTCGTTGTGCAGGGACTGTTTGAGTTTCATCCATTTTAGGACTCCTTTCGGACTTCTTTGTCGCCTGTAAATTTAAAAAAAGCGGACTGCTGGGTGGCCCATCCCTATTAAGGCACTGTTCCACTGGCACCCCCATTCTGCCTCCACAAGCTGCACTTGAAGTGTTCTTCTCTGACTCAATGTCTGTGTGAGATTAGCTGGATGACCTGTGGAGTGAAAAAAAGCAGTCTGCACTCTTTCAAATTGACAGAGGAGGCAGTGATGAGCAAGAACACACAAAATTGGTGATGAGCAAGAATGCACAAAATTGGGAGAAAATATGGGTAAAATAAAATTTAGCATTGGTGTGATGGGGATTGAACCCCGGCTGCAGTGGGCAAACTGTATTCTGCATTGATTGCTTTATTGCTACCATTGAATTGGGGCTACAGATTTACCTACAGGGTCCAAGTTTAACTATGTGGTTGCTCCTAGCACCCAGGAACTGTACTTCCCACTAGGGTGGCTTTCAGCTAAACTGTTCTTGACTACAGTTAACACTTTGTTGTACGTCGCTCTGGATAAGAGCGTCTGCCAAATGCCTGTAATGTAATGTAATGTACTATGAGCGAGTGCTTTTACCAGTTGCACTACCTGGGGGCCCCTAAGCTGACATTTCTAAAGAATATGTTTTTAAAATAAAATGCAGGTGCAGTGTATATTAAAAGTGTGTGCATAAACACTGTAGGACTCTAGTAGACAGTGTCGTTACCAGTAAACGGGTGGGTGTAATAAATCAGCACATGTATAAATATTTATTCCCAATATTTTCAAATACATTCCTCCGTGCAGTAAACACAGGTATGTATGGAAAGTATATTGTCTCTGTTAAAAATGACTGAAATGACTTAAAAATGATTATATTGTGTCCTGAATTGAACTGAAAAGGAAGCCTAACAAATTCTGTGCCACATTCATGTCGTGAACATAAAAAATGTATTAAACTGTGTTTTCTACTTGCCTGCTGGGGCTATTCCAATCCCGTGAGTGCTGGAATCCCACTCAAGGAATGCTTTCACGTAGTTTAGTTCTGGGAAGTTTTGATTCCCAGTATGACGTGCTCAACATTATCGTCATCGACTGAGGCTTGATGCTCTGTGATGCTTCCTGTGTCTCACAGACTTCCGCACTCGCTAAGATTCATTCCACAGCAGTTTTCTTATTGATGCTGTGTCTAGCACATTACATACTGTATTTGTGGCACTGGTATTGATTGTGACAAGCAAGTTAAGAAATGCATCAATCATGCTGCAGAAATATTTGGGGTGCTGTAGAGGATAGAACAACTCAATGAGTTTATAGCACCCCTGGTTCAAACAGTGGCCACATAAGACAAAAATGAAGCGCAGTAAAAATAATATCCTTTTGGGGTTTTTTAGCTGAACTCTGCTATACTGTATCATGAAGGCTATTTCATTCTGACTTCAGGAATATTGAAAATGTTCATTTTTGCATTTTCAAAATTAAGATGTATAATGTAGCCTATTTTAAATGATCATTTCCTGGTAAAAATGTATGTCAGGAATGATTTTTTTTTGTTATGTCTGAAAAGTAAATGTGTCTAATGTGTATGCCTTTGGCTCAATATCTTAACAACAAAAAGGCTTCAGACTTCAAATAATTATTAGTTGTTTTTATTCACATTGTTTCTGTATGAAATGTGTCCAAAGTAAGTCTTGTTATCCTTTGGATGTGGACACAAGGCACTTGGCAACATACCATGCAGTCCTAGTGGTGAAAATGAGAGGTGTGTTTACACTACAGGCATCTGGATGTTGTCTCATGTAAGTTTCCCATCAGGTGTTCAATATATAATTCACGGTCGTTGACTAGTTTGAATCTGTTTTTTCTCCATGCCTGACTCTCTCACTCTGATGAATATCCCTTCGAAACCAGTGCCTGAAAACCAGTGGATATACATGTTTTTGTGTCCTTACATGTGGTGAAATAATTACCATTACATGTCGCCCTGTATTTCTCCGATTCATATGTAACATACAGTATGTACAGTGGGGTCCAAAAGTCTGAGTCCGCGACCAAGATCTGTTTGTTTTCATCGTTCATCGAAAGGTAACGGTACATTTTTACTCATGTGGTATTTGTTATTCAAGAATGTCATAAAACACAGATACAAATTTTACAAGTTTGTTTTGGAAAGGATGGTATGAAATTGAAATATCTATAAATATTTTGTTTGCACACCATTGCCTTTCATTTCCTCAAAATGTTGTGACACCTTATTTTTCATTTAAGTTTTAATAGATGGACATTCCTAATGCACAGTGTGAGTTGTTTTGGTCTTCTAACAGTTAATAGCGGATATTGACGTGATTAATATGGTCCTCTATGTTTTCTCGTTGCTACAGCAGGTGCTTTAATCTTGAAAAAGGACACTTCCTTTGCAAAGGTTTTGCAGCTGTTTGTAATTCTGTCAGCAGAGATTAGTGAAGTAGTTAGAGGTGAAATTGTACAGTGTTTTTCAAAAAATCACTCAGTCCACTTTTGGTCAAGGGACTTGAGTGAGTTTTAGAAAAACACTCTTCAATTGTTCTCCTGAGTAAAAATGTTGTGTTAGTTTTTGATGAATGATGAAAAATATATATCTTGGTAGTGGACTCTTTAAGACTTATACCCCACTGTATATATCTAGCCTCAGGGGCCTTTCATTTCAGAATTATCTAAATGCTTGTAGGTTCCTGTAATTTTTAGACATATGCCACTTATAAGAATACTTAATTTATGGGACTGATATTTCCAGTGAAGTTGAGCTTGTAGTGGGAAAAGTGGCTGCTATGTCCCTCTCCGGAGTTAGAGGAAATGGTTAAAAATCTGTGTCATTTTTCATCTTTAGTGGTTTGAGGAATATATTTTTAGACTTCCAAATTTTTCATGACAAAGATGAGATACTGCAGTCTCTCTTTGCACGACACAAATGTCTTTTGTTCCACACATGGTCATCCAAATATTTTTTCATGCATTTCAGGAAATAATCCAATGACATTTACTGTACTTCACTCTACACCAGGGGTGCCCAAGTTCGGTCCTGGAGATCTACTGGGTGTGCAGGCTTTTGTTCCAGCCCTTCACTAACACACCTGATTTGAAAATGAATTGCCTTGACACACCTGATTAGTGGAATCAACTGTGTTAGTGAATTCATTTTCAAATCAGGTGTGTTAGTGAAGGGCTGGAACAAAAGCCTGCACACCCAGTAGATCTTCAGGACCGAACTTGGGCACCCCTGCTCTACACTATGTCCATTTCAAGGGCAGTCTCCAATATTTTCTTCTTTCCTGGATTTTGGGATGAGATTTAATTTTCTTCACATGACTTGCTGATCCAGTGTTTGGCAGAAATTCCAATTTTATTATTGATATAATTTTATCTTTAATTTTGAAGAGATTTCTTTAAAGCACATTCAAAACTCAACCAAAGCTCTCTTTCCCGGTACTTCCAGAGGCAAAAGGACATCTACAAGGATTTGGGGAAAATAGACTCAAAGCTTAAAGCTTCAAATCTGTGCAATTATTTGTCTCAAATTGCATCTTTGTTCTGAAAAACCCTGTGGGTCACACTGAAATGAATGAAAATGCCAGTAATTGACCTAGGAGAAGCCCAGCGGGCAAATCCAATAAATGAATGCCTTCATTTTTAAATCAAACTTGTTTCCCGTTAGATTCAACATTTCAAAACATTTGCAGACAACACAACAGAACAGGTACTTCAAAGATAAACTCTTAAATCAAACCCTGTGTGTTCACCCAAGTAAACCACTGCTCATCTTGTTACAATGGCACCTGTCAAGGGGTGGGATATATTAAGCAGCAAGTGAACAGTCAGTTCTTGAAGTTGATGTGTTGGAAGCGTAAGGATCTGAGCGACTTTGACAAGGGCTAAATTGTGATGGCTAGATGACTGGGTCAGAGCATCTCCAAAACAGCAGGTCTTGTGGGGTGTTCCTGGTATGCAGTGGTTAGTACCTACCAAAAGTGGTCCAAGGAAGGACAACCGATGAACCGGCAACAGGGTCATAGGTGCCCAAAGCTCATTGATGCGCATGGGGAGCGAAGGCTAGCCCGCCTGGTCTGATCAAATTGCTGAAAAAGTTAATGCTGGCTATGATAGAAAGGTGTCAGAACACACAATGCATCGCAGCTTGCTGCATATGGGGCTGCGTAGAGTGCCCATGCTGACCCCTGTCCACCGCCAAAGGGCCTACAATGGGCACGTGAGCATCAGAACTGGACCATGGAGCAATGGAAGAAGGGCTGGTCTGATGAATCACATTTTCTTTTACATCAAGTGGATGGCCAGGTGCGTGTGCGTTGTTTACCTGGGGAAGAGATGGCACCAGGATGCACTATGGGAAGAAGGCAAGCCAGCAGAGGCAGTGTGATGCTCTGGGCAATGTTCTGCTGGGAAACCTTAGGTCCTGGCATTCATGTGGATGTTACTTTGACACGTACCACCTAACTAAACATTGTTGCAGACCAAGTACACCTTCATGGCAACGGTATTCCCTGATGGCAGTGGCCTCTTTCAGCAGGATAATGCGCCCTGCCACACTACAAAAATTGTTCAGGAATAGTTTGAGGAACATGACAAAGAGTTCAAGGTGTTGACTTGGCCTCCAAATTCCCAAGATCTCAATCCGATCGAGCATCTGTGGGATGTGCTGGACCAACAAGTCCGATCCATGGAGGCATCACCTCGCAACTTACAGGACTTAAAGGATCTCCTGCTAATGTCTTGGTGCCAGATACCACAGGACACCTTCAGAGGTCTTGTGGAGTCCATGCCTCAATGGGTCAGAGCTGTTTTGGTGGCACGAGGGGGACCTACACAATATTAGGCAAGTGGTTTTAATGTTGTGGCTGATCGGTGTATGTATCATAGGGATCCATCCATCCATCCATCCATCCATTTAGTCTTTAAAAAGGGTCGTGCTGGCCTTTGTACAGGAATACACCCTGGACAGGTTCCATCAGTTCCTTTATGGCTCCTCCAATGAGCCAAGTTTCTTTTTGTGCCAGTCTGGCCCACAGCATGCAAACTCCGGGTTTCAAAGACCTTCTTGCTGGCTGTAACTGCACCACCGGCAACATTTCATTTTAGTCTTTAAAAAGGGTCGAATGTTCCTTTATGGCTCCCTGACCAAGCTTTTGGGGCCAGTCTGAGGCCCCCTAGTGTGTTAGACCGTGAGGGATAATAATGTAGCAGCATATTGGATACGCTGCTACATTATCATATAATCATGTTTCATCTTGGCTCCATGTCCCACTCCTTGGGGCTGAGATGTATTCCTCTTAACATCTACAATTGTGGCCAATATGGCACCAACTTGACCCAAGCAAGGCTCTATTAGCTCTCCTTTCAAGAATTCGGGGGAGAAAGAGGATGAAGCTTATCCCAGGGCTATGAGGCGGCTTAACTTGTTTCTGAAAGCAAAGTTCACCCGTGAAAATAGATTTACGATAGCCATAATCGTTCCCACACCAGAATGGCTTCTGATTTACACTTCCAACCTTCCCCCGGTAATTAACGGCATTTACTCTTGCCCTGACCAGGTTAATGTTCCCAAGCAATCGAGCAGTAAAGTTCATTCACATCCGTTCGCAATTCCTTATCCTGTCACATTTGAATGCTCGCTTCATTTTGCCATCACATGGGACATTAATGTGTCACCAGTCAGACTGTGACCTTTGACCAAATTAATCTTATGATTCCCAAGGCGCGAGGCAGGCATGGGACAGAGGTAGGCAACACTGTCAGCAGGTAAGAAACATTTAGACATTCTCCGTGGCACTGTGCATGCTTTCTCACTTTGCAAATGCATCAGATTGTTGCATGTCATGACGTTATTTTATCTGTCAAGGCCTATTGAAGGAGCACTTTATTACAAATGGCTGATTTTGTGATCTCCTCGGTGCCTTTGTCTACTGTGTTTTCATTTTGAACTGAGACAGAGAGATATGTCTTAGAATTTTCAGAACTGTCAACCTCAACCCACACGCACTTCATCGCCATGGATACAGAGCAGGATCCGTTCAGAATTCCGGTTCAGACCCGGAGCCCCATCAAAGCGCGGCGTCCCAGCAAGAAAGGTGAGAAAACTGAAGAGCCACGAGAGAGAGTCCTGTGCACACAACCTTTAAATGTACATTACCCATCTTGTGTCTTATCCATAAGAGTTTACATTTTCACCAGCTGCCCATTGTCTTGGGTAGAAATGAGTAGAAATACAAACTAGCTTGGAGGATCGGTGAGTGTATTCCACAGGGCAAGACTATTGGTGCTTTGTCTTCTGAGCATCCAGTGAGTTGAAAAGTCAAAGCATTATCATTCTAGCTAACGTTTGGGTGCTGAATACAAATCTCGCATTAGTTTTTGCCTATCAGGTTTTTGAACTATGAAAAATCATTATTTTTGAGAAAACAGCAATTTTACATTCGAAGTTGAAAAACACTGTTGCATTAGAAGATCGATAGATGCAAAAATGTTTACAATGTACCTACTTCAATTACAATATTTAATTGTAAAACTTAGATTAGATAGAGTCTTAACAGCAGATTAGGTAGAGTCTTCACAGCCGCAAAACACAAAAACATAAACTTATGTAAAACATGTTTTTATGACTTAAAACATTTGTAAAATTATTTTAAGGCCCTAAATGAAGTAGTTTTGGTGAGAATAATCAAGCTTTTGCTGTTTTATCCCCACCAAGATTGCCAGACTGGATGGTCAATCCATGAATATGGAACATAGATAGCACCAAAAAATTGTGATGTTTTTATTTGACATCATAGCTGACTTTGAGGGTGCACTGGCCCCCATTGAGTTCAAAATCATCCACCCAGTTGTGTGCTCACATTAGCATTGAACGCTAAGGGCTTTATACACCCGTGTAAAACTGTTTACTTGGAACTGTCCCCAGAGGACACCAACAAAGTAAACATAATGTGTCCTGTCATTTTCTTGTGCCAACAAAAGTGCTGAAAAGCAGGTTAGATATTAACCAGTGAGAGCAGAGTTCTCTTTTCCTGATGTGTTAGGGTTTAATATGCTTTTATAATGTGCAATGATGGGGGCCTCTGATAGCGTAGCGGTCTAACGCACCCATATTGGCTGGTTCTTTACGAGTGTGAGCTGCCTATCACAGTCGCGGTTCAAAACCCGATTGTACCCGATTGTTTCCAGTTTTTCTCCCAGTTTAGTGGTCAATTCCATTTTTTCCGATTTGCCCTCTCCACATAAAATTGCTGCTCGTCTCTACGAGGCAAGCTAATTCTCAGAGGGCAGCGAACTCCGCTTCCTTCAAGACAGAATTTGCCCACCCACATTCTGGAGTCACCCTTATGTGCTTCTCAGCGAGTTCGTGCCGGCTCTCCCTCCCCCCTCCTCCTGGGGTGGACAGCCAAACATTGCCCCCGATCGGGGGTCCCCATCCAGGCCCGGTCTGGTACAGTCAGGTTTCGAACCGCGATCGTGATAGGCAGCTCACTGCACAGCTCATATGGATGCGTTAGACCGTTACGCTATCGGAGGCCCCAAGTGTCAGTTTAAAATACATTAAAATGCTCCCTATTCAGACAATAAATCCTCCTCTTGTGTTATCAAATATCCTTGCCCTGTGAATCACAGTGACCGCTGTTGAGCTCAGTTGTATGTCTGCGAGGCGTGAGAGAAAAAGACTCTCACGTGGGAAGTCCCCACTGAAACTCGTTTTGTCTCCATACTGTCGCAGTCCCAGCCATTGAGAAGACGCCGGAGTATTTGGCCTCACGTTTCCGTGGAGATGGAGTGCGCTACAAGGCCAAGCTCATTGGCATCGATGAGGTTCCCGCCTCCCAGGGGGACAAGATGTGTTTGGACTCCATGATGAAGCTCAAGGTAACCTGGTGGGTGGGGGGGGCATGCAATAGAATAGGGACCCTATGCTATATTATGACAGCATCAGAATCTTTTGCCCCCTCAACATGAACTAATATACTATTTGATCTTGTGCTGCGTATTTCATTCACAATAAACTGGATGATGGGTCATTCTGTTTTCCATCACTGTGTATTGAGAGAGGAGCTGCAGGTTGATCGTGTCAGAGTTATGTTGTGACTGCAATAAAAAGAGGGAGAAGGGTGTGGGTGTGTGTGTGTGTGTGTGTGTGGGTGTGTGGGTGTGTGTGTGTGTGTGGGTGGGGTGTGTTTGGGTGGAGGGGGGTGATGAGACTATACTACTGAAACTGTGGCTCTGCATTCCCCAGGGCTGGGAGGTTGCTGGGAGGCATCAGGGACAGCACAAACAGAGGGTCTGGCTCAAAGTGTCCGCCAATGGCGTGCAAATCATAGACGAGAGGACTGGGGTAAGCACCGCGCCAGGTTCCCCTCCCTGGGAGGTCCTGTCAGGAGGGAGGAATTATTTAGGAGGCCGCCTTGAGTGAACACAGCTGTGGAGACGTGCTGTCCAACAGGAGAGAAAGGCTGTGTATAAGAGTGAAGAAGCATGAGTTTATCTCGTCTCATGGAACACCAAGGTTAAGCACAAGCAACTGCAACTGACATAAATCTCCACCAGAGGGTACTGGAGCACAGTGACTACAGATCGGTGCTTTCAAGGAACTAAAATAAGCAGTATTGTCCAAATATTTGGGCGGAAGTACCTTTTCATTATTTAGTCTGCAATGTTATAACGTTGAAGTTTGTGGAATTGAGTGGGAAATAAATATTTTCAGCCGCGCATACAAGTAGTTCCCCCGTGTTTATACAGGCACATGGTGATGTACACAATGCACGAGATTTAAAAAAAATACCTTGACCTTTGTGATGACCATATTTTTCCAGAGGCAGTGGTCATTGATCATGTCCAGTGAAGTAAGACATTTCACTGGACAAGGAGCGTTGCTAATTCATTCTAGAATATTATTCTAGAATACCACTGGCAAGCACAAAATAGCATTTTTAAAGTCAGTTTCATAATTAATTTGAAGATAAAAAAACCATTTTGACTTATCTCAGGGAAGAATAATCCTGGGGGGGTGTTTGGATTTGCTTTAGCTGAAACAGTCATTAGAATAATTGTTTGAATTTAGATAAGTTTGCATGCCCGGTGAAGTTTTACAAAATGAGGCAGTTTACTTGCTGAAGGGTAGAGGGAGCCATTGGCTCACTGCTGTCTGAATGCCCGCCTGTGCAAAGAAGAGAGGAGGAGCGGTCTAGAATTGCACTCTTGTGCCATGAGGAACAGTTGACCAGTATTTGTGCTCATTCTACTTATCCATGCGAACCCCATGTTAACATGTTAGCGCTGGCTGGGATGGTAGGATGTCACTGAACACGATGCTCTTGTGGTATCACCTCGTGTCCTCACTACAGGCGGTGGAACACGAGCATGCGCTGGAGAAGGTCAGCTCTCTGAAGAAGGACCATTCTGACCCTAGATCTTTCACGTACATCTACGGACACGAGGGGACCTTCAAGCTGTTTTACATCAAGATGGGCAATCTAGTAAGAGCCTTGATTGGGGGCAGAAGTGATGTTAGCCTAAAGCTTGCCGTCCCCTCTGCGCTGTGCATGTGTGCGTCAGCTGCCCAGTCGCACGTGTTGTCTGTGTGCTGATTGGTCACTGTTCCCCCAGTCGGTGATGCTTATTCCGTGATGGACTCCAGGAGGCATGTGGGACGGGACTTGAAGCATTGTAAAACCTTACGATATATGATATTGTTCACTGAAAGGGTACCATTGACTGGTGAATCAATTGTCATTTAAACTAATCATTTTACATGTCTAATGTTTTAGTGTTTAGTTTAGTTTCGGATGAGCCAAGCAGTTCTTCATAGGTGAAAGACTCCCTGTTTTTTCCTCCTTAGAATCAAGTGAATTGTTTTAGGATGTTGGTCAGGATGCATAACATGCAGATGATCTACCATCTGGCATCTACCCCTTTCCCCTTCTGCCCCACGTGCAATTATATCAATAATGTTTTAATGACATGCTATTTGGTCATCTGGATTGTCCCAATCAATGCCGTTATAGATATTAGGTATTGGCATAAATATTTAAAAAATGAATGAATCTTGTGACTTCACAGAAGCTATGAAAATGATACCCATAAAGATATGCTGCTTCCGTTGTGTTAAATAAATCTGAATTAAAATGATTTAAAGTTATCTCCAGAATTAACAGATACATTTTAACCGGATCATCTTGAGTTTAATCCCTCAATGTGCTCACCACCCTGTGTTATGTCTTAGCTGAATGAATGTTGGGCAAGATTATATATATTTTTTAAACAAAGCACTTTCCTGTTAGATGGAATCTGGCCCCGTATTTTTTCTTGTACATCTTCCTTTGCTCCGTGATATTCTTTGTATCAATAATCCAGTTTCCCTTTCTGTTACAATAGGCTGATCCAGTCATGGAGGACATCACAGATGTGTGCCAGATTGTGTCCCATGTGGAACCAGTCCCAGAGACTCCTATAACACAGGTAGTGGGTCATGCCTTTGGTCTGTTGTTTTCCTCCAAGGGTGTCTCCAAATCATTCTTTTAAAAGATTGACCTTGAGTCAAAAAAGCCAAGTTAAAGTGTATTCAGGACTGGGTTGGTTGTAATAAGAGACCGATTTGGACTTTTTTAAATCTGCCTCTTTCAGAATGGAACTTCTCTGTTTGTGGATGAACAAGTGGCCACCCCTCAGAAGGCAAGACAAATTCATGATTATTATTCAGTTTAAGGGCTGCAGTGACACTCGGCTCCATTGGCTGATTCTTCAATTTTTTCAAACATTACATTACATTACATTCGTACAGTTTTTTTGCACATGCAATCCATGTATACAGCTGGATATTTACCGAAGCAATTCAGGTTAAGTACCTTGCTCAAGGGGACAACGGCAGTGCTCCGCGTTGCAATTGACCCTGCAACCTTAGCGTGACAAGCCCAGTTCCGTAACTATTATACTACACTGTCACTCTTTTGGTTATGCAAGACCTTTTTTTTTTGGGGGGTGGAAGGTTGAGAAACTGTATATTTTCTTACGGTCTAAAGCATGACATATTTGCATCATCGTTGTAGTTTAGCAGCCCACATGTGTTACACACGTCTGCACGTTTGATGCTGCTTGATCACACTTTCTGCACGCAGTCTCAATAAGAACATCATCTTGTAGTGGTCTAGTAAAAAGGTGTTGATTATGTAATGGATTACTCTTCCCAGGGTCTAGAGGATATCGATTTCTTCGCTCCTGTGCCCAGCTCTCCAACACAGAATTCAAATCAGGTGGGTCCAGTAGGTGGTGATGTGTGCATGTGTAGATCGGTTCAGTGACCCAAACAGCTATGTGCATAGCTATGCTTCCAGATTCCTCCTTGTTCTATGTTAGTTTTCATTATACCCCTTTCCATCAGAGATGTTTGCCAGATTGTGTGCCGAGTGGAACCATTCCCAGAGACTCTAACAACACAGGCAGTTACAAGGGTCATGCTTTTGGTCTGGATAGTTTTTCTCCCAAGTGTTTCCAAATCATTCTTTTTAAAGATTGAGCATGAGTCAAATAAGCCAAGTTAAAGTGTATTCAAGACTGGGTTGGTTGTAATAAGAGGCTGATTTGGCCTTTTTAAAATTTTTTATCTGCCTCTTGCAGAATGGAACCTCTATGCTTCTGGATGAACAAGTGGCCACCCCTCAGAAGGCAAGACAAATTAATGCTTGTGTTTAGGGCTGCAGTGATATTTTGCTTCAGTGGCTGATTTTCATTTTTCATACATTTAGCATTTATACAGCTGGATATTTACTGAAGCAATTCAGGTTAAGTACCTTGTGCTCAAGGTCACAATAGCAGTGCCTCAGCTTGGAGCCAAACCTGCAACCTTAGCGTTACAAGCCCAGTTCCCTAACCATCATATGACACTGCTGCACTGTTATAGCATGACATTTGGTTATATAGTTCCTTTTGGGGGGGGGGAAAAAGTTGAGAAAATGTATATTTTTTATTCAAGGTTTAAAGCATGACATATTTGCTGCATAGTTGTAGGCTAGCAGCACACGTGTATTACACACGTTTGTACATCTCATACTGCTTGATCACATTTACTGCACGCAATTTCAATAAGAACATCATCTTGTAGTGGTCTAGTAAAAAGGTGTTGATTATGTAATGGATTACTCTTTCCAGGGTCTAGAGGATATCGATTTCTTCGCTCCTGTGCCCAGCTCTCCAACACAGAATTCAAATCAGGTAAGTCCAGCAGGTGCTGATGTGTGTAGCTGTAAATTGGTTCAGTGACCCAAACAGCTATGCAGCAATGCTTCCACATTCCTCCTTTTTCTGTGTTAGTTTATATCATACCCTTTCCCCGCCCCCATACCAGAAATGATGGGGGTCTGTCCTTTTCATCCATGTGTCATGTGGTCTGTCATTAGTAGGTGCTTGAACACTTTTCCTGTTGTTCTCCATGAACTATGTGTTGATTCTGCCCCAGATCATTACTCACTAATACGCAGTGTGTCAGTCAGTTGTTGTTCAGCTGTCCTGTTTGGTCTCCAGTCAGCGTCCCATGTTGAGCTCCTGGATATATTCTCTCCCTCTTCTGGAACCCAAGCCCCCACCTCCCCCACCTCTCCAACCACACCCAGTTTCAACTTCAATCAGCCAAGTGAGATATCTACATAAGATTTTTTGAGATAAAATACTATATATGAACTTGTGTACTACACATAATTGTACAGTTTAGTATATATATATATATGTTTATATTTTTATAATTTAATTGCTTTCTTATACAAATTGAAAGATGGGTCCTGAATTCAAGTTGGAATAATGATCAAACATGAATTTGCAGAATTGTAATATTTTATATCAAAGTGGCAAAGAGCTTGTAGATTTTAAATATTTTTTTAATCCTCTAGAAAGGAAAACATTGTGATGTTTATTGTGAGATTATGTGACTATTTTTGTGTTTTTTAGTCCTCTGTCCAAAATATGTAGGCCTTGTTGCAAACAAATGCATTTCAATTGGTCTATGGAGAGCATTTAGCAAAAAAAAGAAAATCACACTGGCATTTGTGTATGAACTCTCAAAATAGGATCTGTCAAAAAGGTATGATTTGAATTTGATCTAACACTGCACACCTTGTACATCATATTGAATGTAGTTTTCTATGTATTGAAGGATCTCCGTTCCAAAGCTCCTGGGTTTCTCCTCAGACACCCCCTGCCTTACCTGTAGGGGTCGCGCCATTCATTCCGTCACCTGCAGCAGTGTGGAGCCCACAGGGCCAACTCAGGGCCCCTTACCCCAGTTTTAATGGCCCCTGGGAGGCCACTGGAGTCTGGACCCCTCAGTGTCCTCAGACTACGTCAGGCTGGGGTCAGGCCAGCTTGGCCCCCAAGGGGGTCCCTGGGCCCCTGTCACCTGGAGTGATGCCACTACCTGGAGCATCATGGGGCATAACGCAGCCCGGATACCCTACTACTGCTGGGCACTTCTGCCCCCCTCGAGAGGAATTCCCACATCTCGGCACACCAGCACAACCACCCAAACAACCTACCCTGTGGCAGGGTGACCCTGCAAAAGTGACTTTTCAGGTAATTGAATTGAATTGAACATTGGATTTATATAGCGCTTTTTTTTTCTTTCGAGGAACCCAAAGCCCTTTACAATGATGATAGGGACAACTCACCTCAACCACCACCAATGTGCAGCACCCACCTCGGTGAACAGCCATAGTGCGCCAGTACTAACTCACTGCACATCGGATACACAGTGGAGAGCCGAGGAGGGAGGGAATTAATGAATTCCATGTATATATGTATATAGGTTCAGCAGACAAGCAGAGTAGAACTTATGCAATGAGCATCTATTGCAAGAGGATAGTAGTAGTAGTATTGTATACTGTTATGTGAAAGATGATGTTCTGGAGTCTAATTTCATGAGATTTGATATTATTTTGAGATTTAAGTTTTTAATAATTTATTTATTATATTCTCTACTTTTGTTGTAGGTCTCCTGTCCATTCACCAGTGATGCCTAGGAAGCACCATTCTACACAGTCCAATGGGAAGAAAGAAATCCTTATTACATGTCCTCATTTAATTAGAGGAATAATTTATTGTTTTTCAAAAGTTTACCTAAGCATATTGTGAAAATGCAGAGTTGGAAGACAAATGAATGTGTTGTTTTTGTCTGGAATGGAATTGATTGTATTTATCTATCTCATTAAATACCAACCACTCCTAAATACCATCTCAGAGCTGGGCTATAGGTGCAGACTATCTGTTTTCATATTCGGCAGCCTAGGACATACTCACAGGTTGGTTGTTAGAGGGTTTCAACAACTTGGGATGCCCAAAAAGGGGGCTAAAAGGCTAGCAAAGTATTGTGCTGTCTCTGCTATCATTGGCAGCCGCCATATATGGCGGAGACGCTGCTACTTATGCCCATGAGAAATAAGTGATGTGTTTTTGTATCTTGAAGACCTATGCCATGATTTTGTGAATGTAACTTTTCTGCACCTTCAGTATTTGTGTCCTTGTATGCTTTTCTTTATGTGGACATAAATAAATTGTTAAAATGTGTACGTTTATGTGTGTGTATGTGTGTATGTGTGTGTGTGTGTGTGTGTGCGTGTATGTGTGTGTGCGTGTGTGTGTGTGTGCGTGTGCGTGTGTGTGTGTGTGTGTGTGTGTGTACGTACGTGTGTGTATGTGTGTGTGTGCATGTGCATATGTGTGTGTGTGTGTGTGTGTGTGTGTGTGTGTGTGTGTATAACAGGCCTGGGTAAGATAACAAGCAGACAGTGACAGATGCTGCTTCTCTGATCTTCAACCTTTCTTTTTTAAGGGCAGTGGGAATGTTTATCACTAAACCATTTCTGTCACAGTGTCAATTGTGAGTCAAGAGATAGTGAAGTCTCTGTAAGTGGCTTAGTTGGTCTATGAATATAATCAAACTATGATGGATGTTTTGGAATTGACATACACAGTGGTGGAACAGAGACTTTAACTTCAACCTCACTACAGCACTGTATATCTGTACATTTGTGTAAAAGATTACAAAACACACTTACAATCTATTTTTTTCTTGCTTTTATTCTCTTTTTGGGGGGGTACTAAAGTAGATGATAAATTTAAGAGTGAACCAACAAGTATTTTCTAATTTAATTAGCCTCCTCTGCTCAATTATAGAAGACAGTGGGGACATTTGTGGCAATAATGTGCTCGATTATTTCAACGTTCCTATAGGAGTCAAGTTTGTTCAGACCCTGCTCAAGTGTTTTATTTTATAAATATTAATCTTTTATATATATAAAATGTTGTAAAGAGAAACATTTGGTTCCTCTTTTGGATCAGCTTTGCGACAGCACGTTGTGCTGGTGAGTCCTGTTGACCACAACTGAAGTGAACCATTTCGTCATTTTGATGGGGATGATGCCCTCGGCATCCTCTTTCCTCTGTGTGGTGAACAATGTATGTATGATTCTTCAGTGACTTTGGTGGCAGTTAGATTGACAGCTTAATACACAAAATCTAATTATATCAAATATAGATTAAGTAACATTTTCACCTTCACTTGTAAAGCATTAGATAGTGCAATCAGCTTTTTTTTTGGTAAAATATTCAATTACAATTTTAAGCCATTTCTTGGGGATTTTTCTGCCACTTTTCACAATTACTGTCGCAGTTATGAAAATGTATTTAAACTGAACTTTATTAGTCGGAAACCTTTTTTTATGGCAAAAGGTTCAAATACTTATTTACGTCCCATGAAAGTAAATTTAAAAAAACTGTCAACAGCTTGCACTTCATTATCCATTTAGTTGCAGTCAGTCTTATTTTTTTTGATGGTCCTAACATTTTATTATTTTTACATTTACAAATTCATGCCTTTCAGGCCTACTAATGATTGCTCTCCATGTGTCTCTTAGTGGATCTCAATTACACCGGAAGTGTTTCATTTTACATTGGTGACAGCATGTTCAGTATGTATGTGTTATAGGTATATATTCTCAACCTGTGCACTCTTAAAAATATATATTTTAAAACTTATATAAAAATGTTAGGTAGTATAAATTGCTCAAAATGCATTTGTTTCACTGGCAAAGGGGAAATAGTAATGTAACACACTATTAATAAAAACACTCATTAATAGTTGAAGAATCATCCATATAAATCCAGCAAACACTACAAATATTCTACAGGCATTTTAAAACACTTACTAAGGTGTTGGGTCCCTGTGTGTATGGCATAGTTTACCAGCGTCTAGAATTATGCAGGAGGAATACGACACCACCCTTCCACAAGAATGTCAGGTAGTAATCAACTCATACTTTGGTATGAGTTGAAAAGGAAGTTGAAAAACGTAGTTCGTAGTTTCAGAATAGGCTATCCCATAAATATCTGACTGGGTCCAGATCTGGTGACGGAGAAGGCCCGTGACATGAATAACTTCAGTGTCGTGCTGCTCAAACCATTCGGCAACTACAGCTCTGTGGATGGGGGGGCAATAATGCTTTGACATTACGTGAAGATGATTGCTCAATAGCTGCCGGTAAGTAACGATTGACATCAAGGCTGCGAGTGCACCCAAACCATGCAAGAAGAATGCTCCCCTACACTATTAGGGAACACTGTTGTTGTTTGGTTTTTTTGGGGGTTGCCTGTACAATAAAAAATGTCAGGAATGAATGACAAACAAAATATCCACGACCTGTATTTCCTGACGTGACAATAGCCGCTGCTCTTTATACGCTTGGTAATTGTGGTGCTGTCGGTCAATTTAAGAAAGCGGAACTACTGCACTGCGAGGTAACACCTGTGAGAATGACATTCGAGATAGCGATCGAACTGGAGCCTAACGTTCTGGATACCTGGGATAGTTGAGGTTACGCGAAAGGAGATGGTAAGTTGAAGTTAAGTTTACTCCTCTTTATGGTGAATGTATATGCTGTAAATCGCAGTGTACATCGGAAAAAGTGTAACTTTTCACGTTCACTCGTGCTTATATAGCCAGGTACATAGTATTTGAGGTTGCTGGCGGACAAAACGGAGTTGAGGAATGTTCTATCCAAAACTGCCGGTTAGAACAGTGGTAAATGTGTGTGCTCCAACGTGCACTAAAGCGAGCAGTGTCTTGGTAAGCAGGAGGTGCCGGGTGCTGCTTACCTGCCACACCATGACATGAGGTTATTACGCTTCGGTCATTTTAGCTGTATAGCTTAAAATAGACGCCGTATGTGGATTAAAAATAGTAGCGACGAAGTTTCGAAGACGAAAAGACTATTTTTGTTTTAAGGTCACGGAGTTAAAAACGATATTTTTGTTTGCCTACATGACATCTGTTTCCTTGTTATGAAATCATACGTTGCATGCACCTTTTGTAGGTTACTGTTTACGTAAAAATGTGCCTTGTATTGGTAACATTATAATTATGTAATATTGTCATTGATTTAAGTAATGTTGCCTCACTATGAAACGTGGCCTATAGCGTCCTTTAATTTCAAGGTCCTGATACTGTGCCGCATTCATTCAAATCATTTTTACAACTCATCAAACGCAAGCTAACTCAAATCGTGTTCCACCGCTAAATTGATTTCAGTGGTTGAAATTATCTGTACAAATCTTACGTCTTTAGTTACGTTTGAAATATGACCAGAAATCGTCTGATGTTATGGTGGCCCAACGTTGGCATTAAATCCATCCACGACATAGTTTAGGCTTAATTTTAATAACACATTTGCATGTCAAGCTGAAATATGTGAACGCTGCTGTGTAAGAAAACAAGGAAAGAAACATTGCCATGAATGTATGGATAATCCACCAAGCACTCAATTTAACCCTAAAATGACCCTAAAACCCTAAGAATGGCAAGCTAGGTGAACGGACTGACGAACCAATTTTGAATTTGAACTATAATTAGAACATTAACTGTCGCTGTACTTCTACAACACTCTTCTACTTTAATGTTAACACTGTTGCAAATGCTGTCCAAAAGTAACATGCTTTTGGTTTAATGTTTATCTGCAGATTTGAATAATGCTTTGCCAAAGTTGTCTGCATGAATAGACCTGTTGTACGCTGTTATCCCCTGTGTTTTCCCCCTTATCGGGAGAAGGGCACTGCTGATCTGTACATTTTTTTAAATTTTGAAACCCTCTTTACAGAGAAATTACGTTTTACTATAGTCTTATGAGACATTTTTTGCCATTTGGACGAGATAATATAGAAAAATAATTGATTTAGTACATCCCACTTGTGGAAAATTAATTATTAGAACTGTTGTGAAGCACTGGCATATAGTCACATTTCCCCCATCCAAAACACTACATTACGGGACTGTTAGCTTTTAGGATGCAAGAGTCTACAAATGAGAGCTTTTGGGCATTGAGAAAGCAAGTGTTTGCAGAACCATGCTATTCTCACTATGCTATGTGTGGTGTAGATAAGAAATACCTTGCGTTTCCTGTGTGTCGCGAACAAAAAAGTTATCCAGCAGACAATGCATGTGTCTGATTGGTCAAATTGTGAGACATTATGACTGTTGTCACCATAGTTACAATTGTTGAGGGTGGAAGGTGTTTGACTGCATCTGTGTGGTTATGAGCGTTTCCTGCCTGTCTGCCATTGTTTTAAGTTTACTGTTTACTAATTAAACAGAGGCAAACCAGAGTAAAACCATTTTGAAAAAAATCTCCTTTGGTTTAGATTCTCAGAAATGTCTCTTTGCCCTTAGGAAGATCCCGCTAATTTCAAGAGAAAAGGCTGCAAAGACTTGAGTCGGTGCCTGCCCCCTTTACTGATAAATCCGTGACCTCCTTTTTTTAAAGGAACTGTTACTTTCTTTTTGGCAGTTTGCTCTCTCAGCTGGTGCGGTTGCAATTGCATCAGGTGGTCTTGTGATCCCCGCCTGCCATGTTATATGAAATATGAATACCGAGGCCTTCGCAGCTTGCTTCTGCTCTAGGTCCTTTTGGAAAAAACAAAGTGTCACATGTTATCGGTAATGTGTCAGGCCCCTTCCAAGCTCAATGAACTCAGATGCAAAGACAGACCTTGGTGAATGTCCTGGATGACAGAGTACGGAAGGCTTGCGATACTAAACAGGTTTAACTCCCAAGTTGAACTGGCCGGAAGCAAGGCGTAAATATTTCCTCGCAATGCTCTTTTTGTTCAAAGAATGTTACATTCTCAGTAGAGTGCCATTGGCCTTTCCTGAGGCTGAACGGAACAATGAACACCTTTAGCAATGTTGGTGTACAAAGCAGGTAGAAAAAAAAACCTTTTTTGCTATGTGGGTTCCCAGTGCGTAACAAAAGAAGTCTGTCTCAGTGTGGTTATCATCTTGGCCTGATAGCAGAACTTCCGAGAAATGCTTGCCAGTGCACGTATTTTCTCTACTTGCACTGTCCTAAATACTGTAATTTGACTGGCGCTTTTTTTCTAAGGTGGTCCTTAAGGAACACATTATGCAGTAGTAATAGTAGTAGTAGTAGTAAACGGTTTATTTGTTTATAAAAAAATGAGATAAGATACCATAATGTACATGTGGCAGCAACCAAGCTGAATTGAAAGTACATTTTACATCGGTATAATCTAAAATATCAAAAATAAAATAAAATAATAATAATAATGTAAAACACAAACAACAACATTAAAAGCATAAAATAGACTGACATAAAATAGACTAACCGACACGCAACAACGTGACAAACCGACATACCAGCACACAACAATCATTACAGTGTTCACTTGTGTAAAAGCCTGGTCATGTGTGGGATAGCACTCCGCCAGTAGCGCTCAGTTCTACCATTGTGAGGTTCTTTTAGAGGAGCTCTTTCTCTGCCCCTGTCAGTGATGGTTCCATCGCCCCTGTTGTTGAGGAACTGCTCATTTCATGCGCTAGGTGGGATGACTTTCACTTTCTGTGAGGAGCACGAGCGGATGTGCTCAGAGAGGTTCGAGGGGGAAGGGGGCGGGGGCTGCTGATGTTCCCTCATATGCTGCTTCCTGATTGAGAGTGGAGCACTTCAGCTTCTTGCTCCTCTCTGACAGGAGAGTGTAGATGTCAAGGCCCTGAGGGACAGGTTTCATGCGCAGACTGGGATGGCTGCTGTCGGAGGCGGCGGCGGTTCGCCCAGGCCCTTGCTCCCGGGAGCTGGGAGGGCGGGCCCACCACCGCCGATGGGGTTCAACTCGTCGGTGAACGGAGCCGCCAGGGCCAGGGCGTCGCCCACCGGTCCGAAACCGCTGCCGGGATTGCGCTCCTTTCCGGACCCACACAGGTACCCCAAGCCCCCGCCGCCCGCCCCCGAGGCCCCTGCCTCCCTGAGGCCCCTCCCTCCATCGGGCGTCTTCCCGAGACCGCCGCCCTCTCACCGCGGCGACTACCGCGAAATCAGCGGGGCCCTGCCGGGGGGGGTCCGGGCCACCGGGGAGATGTTACAGAGCATTATGCTGAAGCAGGACGGGCCCGTCCCGAAGCAGGTCTCCCCCGCTGCCGCCTTGATGCGCAGCCAGAGGAGCATGACCGAAGTGCCCCCGCTCAGGAGGAACCTACCCCCGGAGGGGCCCAGGCCCGTCAAACCCAAACGCCCGCCCTACGTCAACCTGGACAGTCTGAAGAGACCGCACGCACCTTTCGTCCCGCTGCCCGGACGTCCCATGCTGGGCGGGCCTCACGGTACGTCTCGCTGTTCTGTCGGCGACACTTTCCTCATGAAAGTGGAAATATCGTTTTGTGAAATTTTATGATCTGCAATTAGATGATTTGTGGTGCAGTGTTTCGAATGTGTTTTTGGGTTTGATTTATTGTTTTGTTTGTTTATTTATTTTTGGAACGTTGAAGGAAGTATTTTGACTCTATATTAGTGCCCTGTGCCGTTTGTCTTTGAGCGACAGCTATACATGTACTTTTCATTGTCCTACAGGTGTATTTACTGAACCAACATGTATCACTGTCGTGCAGTTGAGTTTTGGGATCTCACCAAAAATGGCTTCAGGGGTTACAATAGCACACATGAAAAAGTGAATGCTTACAGGTTCAAGGTGAAATCAGAGACTAAATCACAGAGATATTTCAGAGTATTTCTCTCTGACATTAAAATAATTCACTTTAGATATTAATCTTTTCCACTAAATATGTTTCCTGTGTCCCCCTTTTTCCTGCAATAGCAAGGGCTCACTTTATGGAGACAAACTAATTGACACATAAATTATTGGAAGCATTCTTACAGGACACACGTCAAAAATGTGTATGTTTGTAAAACTTTACATTTTAAGCATTTAGCAGACGCCTTTTATCCAGAGCGACTTACTAAAACCACTGCACGATGGCCTGTCGCACAGAGGTCACAAACGCACCCCGGGCCCTTTTGTGTTTCTGAGGGTTTGTTTGTCCGTTCTCAGGTGGGAGCAGTCCGTCCCTGCCCGGGTCAGTTAGTCCGTCCGGCCCGCCGAGACTCCCAGCCAAATACGGCAGCCTGGCCCAGCAGCACTCCACTATGTGAGTTACCCTCCGTCGTGTGCACGTGAAACGGGAGGTTTGTCCCGTTCTGTTTAAGGGATTCGATACGGTGGCTGATAGGGGTGTATTCCACCTGCTGTCCCTCCGGGGGTGTTTTGAAAGCCCCTTTCAGGAATGTCCCAGATCGGAGATCAGTCACAATCATGAGCTTAACTTTGTGGCCTGATGGGAAATGGTATTATTATGAAGTTTACAACACCGGGAGTTGTGCTGCCCTGGGGGTTTTCTGTCCAAGAGGCTGAGGGCTCAGAGCACGCATTCCTGCGTTGACACTCCTTTCAAAGTTAATTGGAACTAGTGTGGAGATAATAAAAAAAAAAATTTTAAAGGAAATTCAGTCTTGCATTCACACTTTGCTTTTGTTCTGGGGTGGTGTGGGCAGATTAAGTGGAGGCATCTTCCTGTACGTGTCTTTTGTTTCCTGTCAAATTGATCTCTGCGGTTTGGTTGGTAGCAGAGGCTTGTGGCTTGCTGCAGTTTTATGCTTACATTTTACATTTACATTTTTACATTCTGCATTTAGCAGACACTTTTATCCAGAGAGACTTACAAGATGTGCATAAATACATGGTAGGAACAATCATAGTTTGTGCAAGAGATCAGTGCAGTAATACAGCGATAGACATCATTGCAGGCAACTGCATACCTTACCTGTAACACTGAGAAGGAAATGGTTAGTCTTTATTTTTTATTTTTATGGAGTAAGCAGGGATACATAGGGTTGAGCACGTAGACAATGGTGATGATCTGGCCTTGTTCATGTGCAGGATGATGATAGACCAATAAGATCGCAACAGGGTACTGAAACAACAGTTAGATAAAAAAAAGGGGGAAAACACTCCACATCACAAATGGACAGAACAATCGAATCTTTCACTCCTTGCCTTTTTTTTTCCCCCCGACACGAAATATACAGAATTAAAACATAATTGTGTGCCTATTCGTCTGGGGTCGCTGAATGCAAGGCAGTGTTTTCAGCTGCTGTCATGTTGGATGACATGAAAAGGCAACTTTTAATATGAAATATTCAAAGACATTCTGAACTACATGCTATACTTTTATTTTTGTTTTCTTGTTTTGTTTCTGATTTTCTCCCATTTTCTCCCAATTTAGTATCCATTTACACCCTCTATTTTTCATGTCAATCCCCCCCTCGTATTGTGAGTTCACTGCCGTAGCCCAGTGACCGGCAGCGACAAAGGCGAAGTATCGTCTCCTCCGAGACGGCACTCACCAGGCTGTCAACCGTAACGTCAGTACTACAGAGCCACTCCTGTATGCAGCAAACTTCCTGTCGGCTTCCCTCCCTCCTCCCTGGGGTGGACAGCCAATTGCCGTCCCCGGTGGCACTCCCGGCCAGGGCTGACTCTGGCGCGGCCGGTGGAATCGAACCCCGGTCGCAGTGGCCAGCGTCAAACGTTGTCACCGCTAGACCACCCGGGAGGCCTACGTGCTATACATTTTTGACAAAATGTAGCAAACTAAACCAAAAAGCAAAATACCCGATGTCCGCATTATGGCAGATAGAAAACAAACATCAAAGTTTTAATTTAAGCCACAGATTTAAAAAAAAAATTTATATCACTAAAATAATGATGTAATGTCATTAGTTTACAATGATCAAGTAGTTATTTGTGAACTGTGAATTGGTAAGTAATACAATAAAAATGGCAATGAACATGTGAACATTCAAAATTCTAAATGTCGGCAGTCTTTCAAGTTTAGTGGGAAGCAAGAAAAGGAACGAAGAAGATTTGATGATTGTATTTTAAGAATGCTGATTACCAATATAGAAAGACATTCAACCAGCTAAGGTGAGACTGTATTGCACACAAATCAACAGGTAGACAAATTTTGCGGCTTGTAGCAAATTTACTTTGTAAAGAAGTGGCTCAGCCGTGATGAACTTGTTTGCCCTCTCTCACAGTCTTGTTTTTGACTTTGATCTATGTATTTGAAGTCATGATCAGGAAGATGATCAGGACACGTATGACGACATCGACGTGCTTCCGCCCCCACCACCCCCTCCCCCAAAGCTTAAAGGAAATAGAGAAGGTAAGGTGGGAGGGGAGGGTTCAACATTAGGGCTCATTGCTCAGAACATAATGAGTAAATCTTCATTAACCTCGTAATTACCCGAAAAGGCCCCCTCGTCTGGCATCTATATACATATGCCATTTAGCAGACGCTTTTATCCAAAGCGACTTACAGTAGTAAATGCGTACATTTTTCAGTATATGCAGTGGGTGCAGAGTCTGAGGCTCTTTTGCTGGATCCAGAGTCGGCGACTTGCACAGAGTGACTGTTAACCCACGTTAACCCATTACTTGTTCCCTGAAAAGGGCCAACACTGAAATGTACATTATTTTTCAGTTTTTGGTAACCTTAACTTTTTTAAAAAATTTTTTTTTTACCTCTGGCAGTTTACCTTTGTACCATTTCAGGTTATTCACTGGACTTGAACTGCTTAAATGTCAGTAAAAACTGTAACATGGGGGTGTTCTAAAACTGGTAGTGTATGTGTACCACATAGTTTATCAGTTTAATTGTTGAGACTACAATTGATGATGTTATTTATTCTACATTTGAAGAAAAATAAAAAAAAACATGCTTTTGTTTTCACCTACTTCAATATCTATTTGAGTATGTGGCACATCCATTTTCAAATATTGATATATTTCTAATTAAAATGAGTTCCAAGCTAGTAGTGGTAGTGGTTTTGTAAAGTATTAATACTTTTATACAGAGAAACTCCATAGATATCAGAAGACACCTCAGACCCCAGTCTAACATTTTTTACTTTATTTGATTAAACCCACAAAGAAATCCCATTGATTCATGATTGCTCCAATTCTAGATGACACAAAGGAATAGCCCCATCTTTTCTGTTAGATCAGATATTATTTGCGATGATAAAATGTAACTTCATTCACAGACTCCTGGACTGATCCTGGCTCCACTCAAGGAGATGAGGTGAGATGTGTGGCACCACTGTACAACCTGAACACCTGTAGATCTGTCTGTGTACATGTACATCCCAGGGAAACTGAATGGGTCCAGTGGTATTGTTGCTTAAAAAAAAAATTCTGGGGGACTTCGATAGCATAGCGGTCTAACGCACCTGTATTAGCTGGTCCTTTACGAGTGTGAGCTGCTTATCACGGTTGTAAACCTGATCTGTACCAGCCGGCCCCGGTAGGGAGGCAGAGATTGGCTGTCCGCCCAAGGGGGAGGGGGGAGAGTGGTCGGCACAAGCTCGATGAGAAGTGCGTAAGGGTGTCTCCAAAACATGGGGGGTCTCGAAGGAAGCGGAGTTCGCTGCCCTCAGAGAATTAGCTTGCCTCGTAGAGACGAGCAGCGAGTTTGTGTGGGGAGGGCAAATCAAAAATAAATAGATGGTATAATTGGCCACTGAATTGGGAGAAAACCGGGGAAAAATCTGAAACAAATTTTAAAAAAAAAGAAGAAAAAAAAAAAACAATTCTTGTGACCTGACCTTTTCCTGCACCAAATGTTCACTGCTCTTTCCTCCCACCCTCCTCCTTCTTCAACAATTCTGGTAAGTCATTAAGGGGATTTTTTAATGATTTACCAGAAAACCAACCCAAACAAATATATATCATTTTCATAACTTCTCACGTTTGTGTTCCTTTCTATTTCATTTGCCTATTAAGCAGGAAACACAAAGCAAATACACACCAGGACTTACAGTTAACCTGTTCATCTGTCTCTCTACTTTTTCCCAAAGGAAAGTGGTGATAGTGAAATCTATGAACCTATTGATGAGTGAGTATTGTCTTTGTTTGCCTTGGATGCTTAGAATGATCATCTTATGATCCTGGACTTCTGTAATACTCTATAATATTGAGTGAGTGGAGGGGAAAGTGTGTACCTGTGAATATCCAAAAGGTTTAGGTTTTAGGTTTTCGCATAACAGTATTGGAGTTCCCTGTTAATGACAAACGTTGAGTTCAGAATTGAGACAGAAAGAGTCACTGTGAAACAGAAGCGATTCTAGGATTTGATGTTTAGGGGGACTCAGTCCCCAATGAGAATGTGAGATGTACACATGCACAAGCCTACATTTTTAATTAACTTACTGTTACATTCCCCAAAACAAAAAACACCACAATGGTGGTCGCTCTCAAAATTGAAATACCACTCTCTATCTGTGGTATTTAAAAAAATAAATATTAAGTAAAAATGGTCTTTTTAGAAAAGAATGACTAAACATTTGTCAGGGGGGCTGTGAAAGACAGGGGTGGCTAAACCCCCCTAAACAGGGTCTAAAATCTGTTAAAACAAATCTCTAAAACAAGGCCACTGCTGTGAAGCTATTCTTTTGTGTTCTCAAATACACCAGACCCGACGAGCCGCCCAAACTCGTCAGCACTGACAAAAAAAGGAAGGAAGACGCGAGGCGGCAGCTTGAGCTCAAGAAGAAGGAGCAGAGGGAGAAACAGAAGAAAGACAATGAAAACAGGAAGAGATTTAAGGTAGGCCGCCACACATTCAAAAACCAGTCACTATTACCTGGCCTTGAAATTTCCCCAGACCTAAATGTCCCTTAAAATATACAGATGTTTACTTGCCTCTTTTTTTTTTTTGCCCTATTTAATATCAGCAAATGTCTGCCCAAAATATTTGCATACAGCTTATTTTTTCAAATATGTTTTCTAAATATTTGCATACAGCTTCTTGTTGGAAACCGGAGGGAGGCTAGTTCACTTCCTGGGGCACTGCCAAAGGCACTGAACCCCTAAACTGCTCCAGGGGTGCCGTACTATGGCTGACCCTGCGCTTGGACCTCTCTGATGGAATATACATAGTGTATAGTTGTGTGTGTGTGTGTGTGTGTGTGTGCGTGTGTGTGTGTGCGTGCGTAGGAGAGATATGCGAAAAGACAGATTCTAATTACCTTGTGTAGCATGGCTAATAAAGTATATTCCTATCCCTAAATGGAGAATGTGTGACCTCATGTATAGTACAGTTCTACATTCATACACAAGGCAATGCGGCCATAGTCCTGACCAGTGTGAGTTCTGTACCCCGCTCTCCTGCAGCTGACCGATCCAGTGGAGGTCCTGCACATGGCCCGGGTTCGGCATAACTGGCAGGGCGGCAAGAACGACCTGCGCGTGTGGCAGGGCGACAGTGTGGAGATCATCCGGGTCAAGAACAACCCGGAGGGCAAGTGGCTTGCACGCACGCTGGCTGGCACCTGTGAGTTAAGACCCTTTTCACTCCGGTAACAAAACCAGAGAATACAAGCTTTGCCTCTGGAATCGTGGCTTCTTCAACGACACCCTCCGACAACAGCCCAAACATGAAAACAACTGCCAACTACCAGTTAGCCGGCTGCCTCTGAAATCCCTGTGAAGTACCAGCTGGGTTCAGTTCAAGCACAGTAATGATTCTAATTATCGCATGTGGAAATGTAATGACCATCTTTTAACATAACTGTATTTGCAACCGCTTGTTTCCAAGCGAGCTATGTGACAAATATCTTGACGAAAAAAGGCATAGCTGACCGCGTACGAAAGATAAATAGTTGTAATATTGTTAGCTGTGTGAAGTAGCAAAAACCTCCGTCCGCAGAACAAAGCGTCGACTGTCTAAACGAGGGAATGTGCACTTGTTTGTTTTCTTACTCTTGTGTGCACATGGATCACTGTCTCTTGTGTACACGTTGAACGTGAAACTCGGACACCGGGTTGAAAGTCTAGTCGCACGTGAGGTTAGCTTACCTCGGTGAACTCCGTAAGTGCAGCTGCTGATCCCATTCCCCCGTGTCAATGAAGTAGGATGAGGCGAAGAAAAGCTGTCAGCTGAGAGCAGGATGTCTTTGTGGATGACCACATTTGCAAGCGGTGCATCGCATCGCTGCGAACGTGAGACTTATCTATTCTCGTGGATTCCGTGTGCTAGAAAGGACGTTGCAGAGCCGTGGGGGGTTTGCATTGAACATTTTAAGCATTTAGCAGACGCGCAATTTATCCAGAGCAACTTACAAAAAGTGCATTTGTACATGGTATGATCAATCATTGTTCGCGCAAGAGATCAGTGTAGTAATACAGTAATAGATATAATTGTTGGCAGCTTACCGTACCTGTAACACAGGGAAATAAAAGGTTAGTAGAATCTTTTTACAGTATTAAAGAAATACAAAATACGAAATACAGTATTAAACATGTAGACAGTGGTGATGACAATTAGTCAAATGTACAGAGTCAGTGGTAGTGGAGTCTGAAGAGGCCGTTTTTAAGTCTCTTGTGGAAGATGGCCGGTGATTCCGTGGTCATGACCGAGTGCAGAAGATCATTCCATCACCGAGGGGGTCAGGACAGAGAAGAGGCGAGACCGCGAGGAACGGGGCGCCCGGAGGGATGGGACAGTCAGTTTGCCAGAGGAGGCAGAGCGGAGGTGTCTGGCTGGGGTGTAGGGTGTGATGAGTGTTTTTGATTTCGATGTGCAGATGGGTACATCAGCAACACGTGCATAGATGTGGACTACGAGGAGGTGAAGCGGAGCATCCTCAGTAAAAAGGCCATTGTCTCTCCACCCCCGCCGCCACCTGTCCAAGACGACTTCTACGACGATGTGGGCTCCTCCAACCAGCTGAGCAGGTTACCTGTACTTTCACTCTTTCTCGTCTTCACTGTAGTCCTGATATTCTTGTCCTCTGAGGCATTTGAGAATTAGTGAGGATCACCATGTAACCCCCCTTGGAAACCGGAGGGATGCTAGTTCACTTCCTGGAGCACTGCCGAAGTGCCCTCGAGCAAGGCACCGAACCCCTAAAACTGCTCCAGGGACGCCGTACTATGGCTGACCCCGCGCTCGGACCTCTCTTAGGAGGGAGATGCGGAAAAAAATAATTTCAATGACCTTGTGTGTAACTTGTGTAGCATGGCAATAAAGAATATTCTTCTGTATCTATATGCAAACCCTGAATTAAATTATGTTGTAGGCTACTCGTGAAATTGATCCGTTTTTCTCTCTCTCTTTCTCTCTCTGTCTCTCTCTCTCTCTCTACAGCAGCCTAGATTTGGATACTGGTGAGTGGGACTGAGAACGGATCCTTCATGCAAATGAACAATACGGATAGGAACTTGTGCTAACGTTGTTTTTGTCGCTTGCAGAGGATGTGTATGATGATGTGGATGAGTTCCCTCTGCCTCCACCAGAGGCCAGGTACTACCAGTCTGCCCTTCTGTCATTCACCCATTCTGTTAATGCCCTCTTACCCTCTGCATATATCAGCACCGAAAACATTCTCATTCTCATGCTCGCACACGTTGCTGTGTAAGTCTCAGTTCAGATAGGAGTGCTGTGCTGCTTAAGGCTTAGTACACTGAAAAAATCACGCAAATAAACAGAACATTTCAGATCAAACATACTTTCTCTGGGTTGTGTTCTGGTTCTGGTTTTTCTTTTTTTCTTTTCAATTTGTTTCAGATTTTTTCCCCATTTTTCTCCCAATTTAGTGGCCAATTATACCCTCCAAAACACCAGTCAAAGCGAGTGCGTTAGACCACTACGCTATCCGAGGCCCCTGGTTAAGGTTTAACCGCATCACATTTGTCACGTTAATGGGTAACCTAAATTGGTAGGTGGTAGAGAGAGAGAGAGCATGTGTTGGAAGACAGTAACTCTTATGGATGTGGCTGTGTGAGTCACACTGTGGGTTTGTTTGCACAAGAGCAGTGTTTCAGTTTTGCCATATTTACCAAAGTAATAAAATGTGTTACACGCAGTAAATAGTGACAGAGAAACACCTGATGTGTTGTTCGAATGGGTGAATATGTGTGTAGAAAATAGACTGAATGCATATATACCATAGACCCCACAATAAGCTTTTCAGAAAGAAATGCTCTGTGGTTACATTAGTGGAGAATGAACTGCTGTGTTTCTGTCTTCCAGCCTAGATCCTAAAAAGACCAAAATACAGGAAAAGGAGGAGAAAGATTTTAGGAAAAAGTTTAAGGTGAATCATTGGTTTTAATACTTGGTTTATTTCTATATTGATTGCTATTTTTATTTAGGTACAATTTATTTTTCCACCAGGATGTGCCTAAATTAAAACTACAACCTGCCCCATGAACAATCCTAGTGATATTTTACTGATCAGAAAGAAGTTGAGGAGTTTACATTCCACATTTACAGGCTTATACTTTGTATGTAGTATATACAATTAAACAGCAATTGAAAGTACAGTAAGCATTTTTTTAAAATATATATCCTATACTAGTTAACTTAATGTTTGTAATTAAAATTGGTACTGTGGGTATTTACAGGTGATTTTTAGTGAATAAAATATAAAGCTAATACAGCATAATTAAATAAGACCAGTATTCAATGTAATGTGTGTGTGTGTGTGTGTGTGTGTGTGTGTGTGTGTGTGTGTGTGTGTGTGTGTGTGTGTGTGTGTGTGTGTGTGTGTGTGTGTGTGTTTGTGTATGTTGACAGTTTGAAGGGCCTATAGAAGTCCTCTACAACATGATGGTTGACCCCAATGCCAGCATCAAGAAGGGAGGGGGAAAGGACCTGTCCTTAAATCATGGAGAGATCCTGGATGTCATTCACATCGTCAGTGACAAGAAGGCATTGTGTCGAAACGATCAGGGAAAATGTATGTGAATGGTGCGCCCTCTTGTGTCAGAAAACTGTCATGAATGGAGATTTTTGTTACATTTGAAGTGTTTTTCCAAAACTCACTTAGTGCACTTTGACCAATTTTGAGAGAATCGTAATTTTAGTTTATTTTATATTGGTGGAGTTTTTTGGAAGGAAAATTAATACTTAAATCCCTAAGAATAATAGTGTAAAAGTAAAAATATCAAATATCTAACCATTTATCAGAAAAATAATACCCCCCTTGAAAAATATTATCAAAACTCACTCAGTTCAGTCCAGAAATTTAGTAAAAACACCCTTCATTTAGATTGGACAGATTGTGTCCAGGCCGACACAGTAGTGTTCATGATGTAGCCACGATAAATGGAGAAAATAAGAGGTGTGTCTGCTCTGATGTACAAACTGAATGAAAATCAATGCTCGTTAAATTCTAAAGCAGTGTTTTCTCAAACCTGGTTGTGGGGGCCCAACACGTGTGCTGGGTTTCTCTCCAGGCCCTGCTGAGTTCTCAATGAATCTGGGCTTCACGTGCTGTTAATTGAATCCTGGATTTTATTTGACATGTCCATATGTAATCTGCTATAAATTAATTCTGAAAGAAAAGAAAAGAAAAGAAAATTCTGCAGCCGGCCACATGTCTGCGCCAATATAGTTTTTATTCAATGTTTATTTGCTAATATTTGGTTCCCCCAAAAAATGTGGTGCATCGATCTCAATTAGAATTGTTTTTCTTATTGTTCAAATACGTATTCATAGTTCACGAGTCATTAATCTTTATTAACTTTTCTTTAGCTACATTTTCTGTCTGTATTAAAATATGTTGAAGGGGCTCAAATCTATGTAAATACGTCACAGAAATGGTCACAGAAAGAACAAGCTAACTTCCTGCAATCCATTCGCCAGTGCTTGTTAGGTGATGTCACATCCTTATCGTCATTCAATTAACAGCTCAATCGAAACCTGATTAATTGAGACCTCTGTTGGAAAGAGCACCAGATGCTTGGTGAGCGCAGGACCAGGTTTGACAAACACGGGTCTAAAAAATGTCATCCAAAATGATGTTACTCTCCCCTCTTTCTTTTACAGTTGGATATGTGCCCCGGTCGATCCTTCTACAAGCGTGCGTACCGGATCTTATTCTTTAACACATTCCAGTCCAGCAGTATCCCAACAATCAGCCTTTTGTATCTCATGGACTGGCCATGACCAGACATGGTTACTCTCAGAAGGAAGGAAATGGTTCCATGAGATATAATCATCCAGAAAGAGATCAGATTATCTCATCCAGAAGAGCTTCTGAATTTGTTCATTGTTAAATAATGATATTCCTAATTTGCATACAGTATCCCGGCATTGAATTGAAGTCCTTTTTCCTGCTCTGGGATTCCTGGATAGAACTGTGTCATCAGGGGGGGCGGCGGATAGCGCAGTGGTCTAACGCTCTTTGCTGGCCCGATATGAGTGTGCACTGCCTATCAGGGACACGGTTCAAAACCCGTCTCTGCCAGACCGGCCCTGGCCGTTAGCCCCATTTGGGAGCGGCATTTGTCTGTCCGCTCCTGAGGGAGGGGGGAGGGTGGTCGGCACAAACTCGCCATGAGAGCATGTCAGGGTGTCTCCAGAAAGGGGGACGGTGAGTGCCGTCTTGAAGGAGGCGGATCATCGCCGGCCTCAGAGAGTAGCTTGCCCTGTAGAGATGGGCGTCGAGGTCATGGGCGGGGGGTTAATCAAAATAAACAGAGGGTATAATTGGCTTCCAAATTGGGTAGAAAACTGGGGAATGAATCTTTAAAAATAAGAACTGTGTCATCAATGTCCAGATTTATCATATTCCTCATCAAGTACACACAACCCTGGCTCATACTGATGCGAAATTGTGAACCTTTTCGTTTCAGGGAAGGAGACATTTACGACGATATTGATAACCAAGCGGGTATGAAACTTTGCTTTTTAAACTAAACTGTACTTGTAAAGGATCTTCAGAATTTGATCATTTATATATATATATATGCACACGTTTGTACACATTTGTTCTTTGAGGTGACACATTTTATGAGAATCATAATGTACAGCACAATCTGTATTTTCAATGTAATTGGTCTCAGAAAATGGTGTCATGGGTGCCTCCTGGGTGGGGTAGCCTTAAGAGCCTCCGACTGGGATGCATGCTGCCCACTGTGACCGTGGTTCGATTCCACTGGCTGCAGCAGTTTGGCTCTGGCCGGGAGTGCCACTAGGGAGGGGGGAGGAAAGCTGATATGAGATCAGATGCAGAGTGTAGAGTGACTCTATGTGTACCAGAGTTACAGTCGATGGCTTGGCGGGTTCTGGCTCGGAGGAGGTGGGCCTGTGTCACTGCCGGTCTCCGGACTACGGCAGCGAGCTCACAATGCAAGGGGGGGGATAGTTGACATGAAAAGAGGGTGTAATTGGCTACTAAATTGGTAGAAAATGAAACAAAATCTTTCAAAAAGAAAAGAAAATGTAATTGTGTCATAGTAATCATACTTTAACTGTAGTCAGGTGTAAATATATTTTTTCTCTATTGCTTTTGTCTCCGTGATACAGATGTCTACGATAATGACTCGGATTTGAAAATCACAGATTTGAAACGCAGGCCCTGAAGACAGCAGTAATTAGTGGTGATGGTGCCAGAATTTTATACAAGTCTAACCTGAGAAAATATTTATTTAAAGAGAAGGATATCTGTAAATACAAAGCAAGTGTAACAGGGGTCTCTGAGCACTCAAAAGAAACTTGCATGTACGTACTTCCTATGTTTTTAGCATTTGTAAATAAAATTTCTGACATTTTAACACACTGTATTTGTTTTGTGCAGTGCTAGATACATAACAGATTTATATTCCAGCAGGACAATTACCCAAAGCATACAAAAAAATGTCCTGGACTGGCCCCATCAAAGCCCAGACCTAAATCCCATTGAGAATCTGTGGAAAGATTAGAAAATTGCTTTTCACCAACGGTCCCCATCCAACCTGATGGAGCTTGAGCATGGGTGAAGAATGGGTGAAAATCAGTGTCCAGATTTGCATAGCTGGTAGAGACTTACCCAAATAGACTGATAATTTACTGATTACATATATAATAAATTATTGTTTGTTTTTTATTTGTAATTCAGAAAAAAGCTTTAGACTTGTTTTTTTCTTCTCTATTTGACATTATAGAGTATTTTGTGTTGATCAATGCAATCAATGAAAAATCCCAATTTAATCCATTTTTATTCCAATTTATTTTATTTTAATTTTAAGAAAATAAAACATGAAAAATGCCAAAGTGAATACTTTTTATACACACTATACATATAAAGAGCTGGGGTCTTTCCATTTGGATTCTTGATTATGTGTATGCTTTGTGACTTGATCATGAGTTCACATCCCTTCAGAAGCTTATTTTAGTTATGTGACATGACATGTGCTTTGTGTGTGTGTTGGAGTAACTTCAGAGCTGCCAATCACTGCTTCAAACTGAGCCATATATTTAAAATGCACTAAATGTGTTTTAAACTCATTCACCTTTTTCATATAAATGTTTTCACTGCAGTAAAACAAACCTAAAATATTTTTTTTCAGCATGAAATTCGATGACTTCTCCTGGAGTCACCCTACCATTAGAAAAGGTGAAACACCTTTATATATTTTTATAAAAGCTGTACACCATCAGGGTACAAAGATTGTTGTACAGCAACAAAAATCTAAAAAAACTAATGGTGTACAGAATAAATATAGTCTCTCTGTACTGTGAAGTAGGAAAAACACAGTTATTCACCAAGTTGTTGATGAGTGACAGATTATTTCTTCATGCAAAATACATTTGGAGTTGAAAATTCAATTGAGAAGCTTTATAATAGGGGTGCGGCAAGGGTGGTGATGTTCGACCCTGTGGACATGGGGAGTATACAGAATATGAAGATTACGCAAGGGTTAAAATATGATCCACTGATCAAGAGAACAAGGCTTCTGTGCCATTTTGCATTTTGGAGGCTGGGCTATAAGGCAACACTTTGTTCTTGCTGTCGGGTGTTCACAACCAGTCCGTTTTAACCTGGCAAGTTGTTGCACAGTCCATCAATATTAACAGGGCAAAATCTGGGTCACAAAACCTTGCTAAAATTGAGACATCCAGTTGATAAAATGATATGATTTCCACACTACTGGTTTGCATGTTCCTAAAACCTTAACCTAGGTTGAGGCCAATACACTACGAGAGTGTGGAACCCTTCAGGACCATGGCTGAACCACTGGAATGGAAATGGTGCAATATTTAGATAAGGCAGACTTAACTAGATTTGTGGCTCAACTCTAGTTCCCGAATTGGTCCACGGTTTATGGGCCCAAAAAAGCGGTCCCGTTCATGTAATTAGGGAAGTTCAAACTTCACCCAACATGAACCAGCGCGCTTGTCTGATTGGGCCACTGTATAATGTAACCAACCAGAGACTACTGCGCTGACTCAACAGCTGTGTCCCAAACCGCGGACTTCCCTTAGATATAAAAACGTAGATGAAGTATTATCCGCCATATTGGCGCGGGCGAGATCTGCATCTAAACAAACGCGTGTGTTGAATGCAGATTTCCTCTACTGTATAGAAACCAATTTGTGTTTGTTTGTTATAAACGTGGGAAATTTCTGCATAACTTGATTTCACAGACCAACTATTTGTAAAAACGCCCTTTTAACTGTTAAACATGAGTTGTCAAAATGTCAGAGCTGATTATGTTTTTGTTCTTTTAAGCTGCCAAGAAAGCAGTAGAGGGTGGTTGTTATAAACTTATTAGGTTGCCAGGTTCTGCAGAAAATCGTTGAGGAACTCAACAATTGTGAAATTTGTAAATCAAGTATCCTGCATGTTATGCAGAAATTTCTCATATATGGTACTTCCATGTCCCGTGATGCTGTGCGCGCAAGATCGTGCATCAGTTCATCCAAATATATTCAGCGATAGAAAGTGCTCTGTACTCCATTTGCTTAAAGTTATGTCAATCAGCCTTTCACTATTACCCGATTGGCAGTGAATCCTGACGTTCATTCTGGGACGCTACGGAGTTTCAGCGAAACGGTAAACATTTCTGATATGCTGCGCATCCCGTTTTTCCCGGAGTCAAAGTCCACAATAAACAGATTTACAATTAAACAGACTACAACTGATGCATCACGCAAATGGCTGTGACTGAATTAAGCTCAAGTTTCATTTCAACAAACAAACTGACTAGAGATCCAAAAACAATGTTGTCTTAAACATTTTGGTTGTAGCATTCGCTATCTAGCGTATATTTTGAAAACTGGCAAAGCTGGCTAATAATTTAATTAATATATACTGCTACCATCTAGTTGTTCTTCAACAGGTTTCTTAGGACTTGGCACTTTCTATTTTGCGGGTCATGGATGATTCCGTGGACAAATTGGTGAATGTTCTGGAGTCGTACAGGGGACGAGACAAAGTGGTAAGTCTTATTTGAAGAGCTAGCTGTCTGAACACAAATGGCAATGAAATTATTACTAATGTACGGAACGACAGTTTATGTTATTGCCGTTATGCTACATTTATGAACATATTAACATCAACTATGAAACTGTGGTTCTGTGTGGCTCAGCAGGTAGAGCATAGCGTTGGCAACGCTTAAAATTGGCAGTGTAAAACAACACACAAACAGGTATAGCCAAATGAATTCACTGTTCGTATTGGATTTTTAGATGCGGACACTTTGCTATGGGTGCAAGCTGGTCGGTGGTGTCCTTTCCCAGAAGGCGACGGAGTCCCCCGAGATAGGGAAAGGTCTCTTGCTGTTCTCTGCGCAGCTTAGCCACTGCCGCACTGTCCTGCGACTCTTCGATGACCTCTGCATGTTCGCCTACTCCAGGAGCTACGGTTTAGGGGGCACGGTGAGCACACGGTTCAGGAGCCAGACATTCCTTCGTCTACGAAAAATGCAAGAAGCGTTTGAGTGATTAACTAAGGAGATTAACAATCTATTTTTCAAGGGGGCCCTGGCCAAGACAGGCAGCAGCAATAAGTTACACACACAGAATAAAACAATTGACAAAAATGACAAATGAGAACATTAGAAATAAGAAATAGGTTTACATTACAACATTTACAGATATGTTACAACCGGATGACTAAATAGTCAGTATGGGAAGGCCCCACACAGAGCCAACGTTTAGCTTAAACATTTACAGCCTATTGCTCCAGCCTCTAATTCCTTTATCATAAAGTTTTCTTGGTGTCGCTAAATCCCTCGTGTCCACTTAGGAGGCAGACGCAGGTTTGCGCTGGATGTCTGTGCTGACTAACGTGGCGGACCAGCTGTACTACCCCTGTGAACACATTGCGTGGGCTGCAGATGCCCAGCTGATCAGAGTGAAGTCTGACAAGTGGTGGACACTGAGCACCTCGCTGTGGGGTGTGTCGCTACTGCTTGGCATTCTGAGGTAAAGCACACACTAACCCAGCGGTGGACACTAACAAAGTACATTTACTTTGCTTTTACTGTACTTAAGTTACTGTACTTAATTTTTACATTTTTTACAAGGGAAGTCATCTTTTCCTTCCCGTGCAGGTTGGTACTGCCTAAGTATTTCCATTTTTACTTGTATTTTCTTGTAGGTTTCACTTCCCTAAAATGTCATTTCAAAGGCAAATGAGAGTTAAATGTAGGACTTTTTACTTTTACTGGAGTGATATTTTTATCAGGGTATCTGTACTTTTACTCAAGTGTTTGTGTGCTTCGTCCACCACTGCACTAACCGGGGCCTGGACTTAGAGCCACAACACATGCAGACAGATGTGTCTGCCACAACCCAAATATAATGCTGTATTTTAATAATCGAATAATGATTGATCTTACCATGTATAAATGCACATCTTGTAAGTCGCTCTGGATAAGAATGTCTACTAAATGGCTCAAATGTAAATGTAATAATAATAATAAACTTTATTTGTATAGCACTTTTCATACAAAATGCAGCTCAAAGTGCTTTTACATTTCTGCACAAAGAATAGAGAGAGAAAAATAAAATAATAATAATAAAAATTTCAAAAACAATTTTCTCCAGGTCTGTCCGAGTTATCCTGCTGCTGAAGAGGAGGGGGAGGAAGAGTGAGAGGACTAGACAGATGGACGTGTTGTTCACAAGTTCTGGCTTTGGGTCAGACAGCAGGTACAGCTTGATCTTATTATTATGCAGCTTAATTGTATTCATTTATACTACAATATAGTGTAGAAGTACTTGTATTTAAAAAAATATTATTATTATTATTGTTGCAAATTTCTAGAACTATTGTTGCAAATTTCTACAACAAGGACATTGACGGTTGTCCTTGATGGGTAGCTATCTGATTATAAACAGGGAAAACAAAATGGAGAAGTTGTTCAACTTCAAAAGCTTTGTAGTGGGTGACATTTTTAAAAACATTTTAATGCCAAATGTGAGCACTAGCTGTGTTTTCCTTAAATTTGCATCAAATGTCCGTTTTCCAGTGAGGCGCGTGTGAACAGGAGCTCTGAAGTCCGGCACCAGGTGCGAGTGGAAGTACTCAGTATCCTCAGTAGCATGGTGGACCTGAGCAATGCCATTCATTGGATGCCCCCTGGCTTCCTGTGGGCAGGACGCTTCCCTGATTGGCTGGTGGGACTTCTGGGCACCACCTCCTCCCTGATCGGTATCTATAAGATGAACTCAAGAGACGAAGGAGCTACCGACTGAGGTTCTTTGATTAGAACGAACAAGAACTTGTTCATCTTTGTTAAACAAAAAAGTTGTTTATACTTAAGCTAATTGAGTAAGAATGTATTAATTTGTGCAATGAATGACAATTAAGCTGCATATATTTAATGATTTCTGTAAACACTTTTTGTTGTTCAAAATTTACACAAATAAGTATTGGTTTGAAAACTCTCCTTAAAATGAATTGGGATTGATTCCCAAGTGAAAGGCAAAAGCCAGTGACTGTATTAAAGGTATGCTAAGCGATTTGACGTAATTTCTCCATTGCAGGACCAATGTAGATTATTTTTTTAAATTTAAATACTATTCAAACTAGTCCTTGCAATTTCATACAAATCTGTTCTCTAGTTTTTTGGGGGGGTTTTTAAGTGAAAATCATTAGACTTTTAAACCAGTGCAGGAAAAAAAGTGGCGTTTCATGCGCCACGGTTTTTTATTAAAATTGAGATTTTAGGAAACAAGGCTCCTTTCAAAATGAAAGTGAAAAGATGAAAGGTAAAAAGATAACAAGTCACTTAGCCAATGTTACTTGCGTTAAATCATGCTGGAAATAATTTGTTAGCAAGATAGCCATAGCAACTTACACTTATCATGTTGAACTCTTGACAGATGACAGATAGACACTGTTGCAATGCTCCCAGAGCTGCTGCTGTGGTCCCATAGCTGCTCCAGTAGCCAGAACTGTTATTTCGCTCCAACCACTGCTTAAGTAGTTTAGAGCAGGAATTCCTGTCTGCTCCCTGTGGCTGTATGGGCTATCCTTACTTCCCAGATAATTTTTCCAATACAATCAAATAAAATCAAAATGTATACCTACACTACCGGTCAAAAGTTTTAGAACACCTAGTTTTTGGTAACCTAAACTTTTTTTTAAAACCTCTGGCAGTTTACCACTTACCTTTGTACCATTTCAGGTTATTCACTGGACTTGAACTGCTTAAATTTCAGTAAAAACTGGAATAATGGGGGTGTTCTAAAACTTTTGACCGGTAGTGTATACCTTGATGGCCTATATTTTCGGACACTTATCGGTTGTGAATCAAGAAATGTATATATTTTCCATGAAAATACTATAGATGTTTTAGAAATCTTCAGTCATTTCAGACAATTGTTGGAAGAAGAGGAAGTCTCAACAGTGCACATACACATACTCAAAGGAAATCCCAGAAGCTCAGGGCTCATTTCATAAAAAAAGTTTGCTGTGACTAAGAAAATTTAGCATAATGGCTATATGCCTCCATTTATATTCTCACTGTACCTGGGAGATATCTCCCACCCCTAAATTACAGAAGTGAAATGCGAACCATGCGTATTTCTCAGAGAGGTGAGAATAGCCCGTACATTCACCGGGAGCAGGACTGCTTGAATAAATGGAGTCCCTCTGATTTGAGTGACAGAATGTATATTATATATACATTTCTTGAGTCTGCACCATAGCTGTGTGCACTGCTGTAAAACTATCAAAGAAAAGCAGGATCTGCTTGATGGTCCTACTTTGTGTCAAACAGAATAAAAATTAAAAAAATAACTACCTTCATAACACTGCATGCCTCCTGGGTCTAACTGTGAAGACCTGCATAGCCAGTATCAACAGAGGGGAGATAGGGACTGCAACACTAGCTGCCTAAATTAGTTAGTTAGAAAGCGGTAGTCCATGAATGAATGTCTCCTCACTGATTAAAGCCCAAAAACGATGTTTCATCTGAGAGATGAGGGTTGGCAAAAGCCTAAAAATGTGAAAATGTCACATGTTTTATATGTTTATCTATACTGTATATGGGGACAGGTGTTGGTAATTAGCCTTTAGCTATGAACACTTAATGCAGTGCATCTGATGCTTGTTTTTTGAACATTGTAACAATGCTTTTTGCTATGTCCCTGACTAACAAACCAAAATGTATACACTGCAAGTGCACTACTTGTGTACAGTACTGTAGCAGATATTAAAGCATTGTGTGTTGGAAGCTTTGTCAGTGCATATGTCGAGGTGCTTGTGTGAATTTCCTGTCTTTATTGGCTTTTGCCGACCGTTATCTCTCACTTAAAATGTTGTTTTTGTGTTTAATTGCACACAGAAGAGGATTAATGCACAGTGGATCTCAAAATCTGTGTGAATATAATTGCATGCATGGTTGGTTTAGTGGACAGTTCCTATTACAACAAAGGAGGGACTTTATTGTGGACTTCAGCTGCATGTTAAGATGGTTCTCCATTGAAGTGAGCACTAAATTGCTGCTAGTGCCCTCCACGAGGTACTAAATTACGCCCTGATTTTGTGCCTCTGGACCTACGTACATCTCCAGTTTCTTTTCAGATTTTTAAATGTGCTTTTCAATGGCGAAATTGAGAAACAAACATTTACATATTTTAATCTGTTGCATCATTAACATGGAAAATGCTCATTATATATTTGACTGACTGTAGAAGTGCCTTTATGAGATGTACACTATAGAAAGAGGCATGCCAGAAATTGAATCAAGTTCACCAAGTTCTAGGGCAGGGGTCGGCAACCTGCGGCTCCGGAGCCGCATGCGGCTCTTTCAGCCTTATGTTGCGGCTCCGCGTGGCTTGGGAAAATAAATAATAAGTATCCAATTGAATCGTGTGCAAAATTGGGCGCATTTTTTTTGGCGTAGCACCCCCGGTCCGCGAAATAAATGAACTGGTCGCAGTTTTTTCGCTGCGACCGATTCATTTCCCCCCCGTCGACAGAAAATGGTGCGGCTCCCAGTGTTTTCTTTTCCGTGGAAACCGGGTCCAAATGGCTCTTTGAGTGTTATGGGTTGCCGACCCCTGTTCTAGGGGCAGTGTGGGATACAGCACAGACTATAATAGAATTTGACTTTTAAAAGTACAAATCTGACATTAATGTGTAAGACATATTAGGCAGTCTCTGTGTATTGTATATATACATTCTGACCACCACAATGTAGCTATAGTGTAGCTTCTTGACCGTGTGTACATTTTGTGGGTTACATGTAGAGTGAAAAATTAATGGACTAGCATTGCAGTTATTCAAAAATTGGGTTAACTTTAAATGTGTCATTTATGCTGGAATGTGTATTTTGATGGGGTTTTTTGTTTTGTTTTATTTGTGGTTTCATTTGTGGTGGGGGATTATTTAACACGCGTTGGAGTATACTAAATCATCTTTACCATTACTTGTGTTAAATCTGATGTTTTTTGAAAATGTCCAAAGGTACTGTATGTTGTGAGGAGGGAAGCTTCCTGATAAAGAAAGTCAATCATATTTCATGTAGGAGGACACAGTCAACAAAACCTCAGGTTGAATTGGCTCTATAACAGGATAATTTGATATCAGATATGCATTTGGCGTTCAGCATGGAATGACCTCGTGTATAATTTGAGCCACGCTTGCAAGTGATTTATAATCTCGGAATATAGCTGGTGGTGTTCAATGCACTGAACCAATAAAGGCACGTTTTTGTTTTAAGAAATACCCCGAGAATCCTGTATTTCTTACAATTCAATCCTTAGTTTGCGAATTAAGATTTACCCCAGTGCACATGGTACCCCAGTCCCTATGGTTGTCCACAAGAGGGCACACACATGACATAAAATAGATGAACTGCGAACTGCGAAAACCAAATGTAAACGTGTACTGAACATCTGTAATATACCTTACTGTAAATCGATCTCCTTTATTTTGTCACTTTAGTGCGTTTTTCATTTATAAACTATATCGATCTATAATAGCTTTATAAACCCCGGGTCTAAATGAATGGTTGAAAGATCAGGTTGTGATCTTTGACTTTGAGACTCGGGATTCTTGCCTATTTCAATAACTTAAAATGTGTCTGCTTGTGTAGGAAGAAATGTGCACAAGTTAATTATAGACATATAGTATTGCCTTTAGCTACGGTAATTAAAAAAACCCCACAGGCTAGCTAAAGAAACATAGGCTAGCTAAAGAAAACAAATCGAGTGAATCGCTGGGAAGTTAGATGTTTGATGATTTGGGGATAGATTGAACACGACTAGAGTCCACTGAACGCATGCGCGATTATTGCCCGTCTTTGTCACTTGTAAGTAAGTACACCAACTACGAAGTAAACTACAACAATTGTCTCTAGATAGATGGGTAAGTGGTTTGCATAATTCTGCTTTGGTCAACTAGAGGTGGGGGCCGCGGTGTCTTCAGTTGCGAGACTTTTCATTCCCGGCGGCCGATACACAAGCGCCCAGTGGACTGAATCTGCCTGGTTGGTTAGCTAAAGCTAATGTTAAATAGCTACTTAGCGAATAGCGTTAGTGTCACTAATACAAGCATGTTTTCCGGTGCGTCGACTTTTATTCCGTGGAGTTTAGGTCTAAATAACCTTTAGCGATAGAGGAATTCTGTGCGGTGTCGAATTTGGAACGGTTATCCAAACGGGTAAGTTTTCACATTCCTACAGTATCTGTTGCCTTTAGCCTGTGACATGATATACCTAGTTTGTTCATCGCTGTAGTTACTTTTGACTGACCGTAACGTTCAATTAAAATATCAGATAAAGTGGGTTTTTTTTTAATGCAAGTGTCCGTTTCATGGATTGTTTGAATCGTTGATCAACGTTTCCTTGGTAGCATAAATTGCAAGCTGGCTAATTGAACACTGTTATTTCTGTATTCTGTACTTCATCGGTAACGTACGTTAGCAAGAAATAATGTCCTGCGAATCGCGTAACGTAACGCATCGCGTTCTAACGCATTTCGTGAAAAAGAATGCGTGACAGTCGACCTTGTCAACAGGAAAATATGCTTTCTAAATCGAGCGAAATGTTCCTGTTCTGTTGCTGGGGATGTGTTTCAGAATTACCCTGTTTCATGCGTCGATCTGTTAGTTGGCTTGGCAATTGAGCTATTTGACAGTCCAATATCGTTCTCCAAAATAATTGTATGGTTTATTCTGATGGATGTCCTGAGATCATATTATATCTAATGTCTTGTAGCGGAGGTGCCTCACATTATATTTAATTATCATCTGCAGTTTGAAACGTATTTTACGTAATAGTGCTATTCGATGGCCCATTTTCAATGTTATCGAACGCACTTTGAACCAGAAACGAGCTAGGTGGCAAGGTGTCTGTCTCACCGATCGACGAGCAATGATAAGACAAAATGAGGCACAGGACCATCCGCGACAGCGTATGCACGTTATTACAGCGGCGTGTGTGTGGCGTGACTGTGACACGTTCAGGCTGTTTCAGGTGTCAGTTCAATTCATTTTTAGGGTAACCGCTTACAGGTCGTCAATGAATATTATAGAAAATCAATAAACGTTGACGCTTGCAAAAGGATTTTGCTTATCAGTCTGATTGACGACGGAATTTAACACAGTTAAAGGTATTTTGTCACGTGAGCGTTGGTGTGGAAGAAGAATCTGACGTTTCCTGAGGCATCGGTAGCTAATTACTGTGTGTTGCATGTACTTGATACGTAAAGCTATGCAAGGGCAATTGAAACCCCTAATTTGTTGCATGATTGTGATCAGGGCTTGCATTTTGCAATTGATCAATTGCACTAGTGTTCATATGTGATACAAAAATACAGAAGTGAAAATAATCCTGGCATAAGATGCCACCCTATTTCCTGTTTGAGTCACATTTGCATTTCAATCGTGCACAGGATTCACTGCATTGTCGTAGCTCACACAATGTTGTCGTAGAGACGGCGAGTTTAAAAGTGTTTAGGGTGGCAGTGTAGTATTATGTTTAGGGGAACTGGGCTTGTAACGCAAAGGTTGTAGGTTTGATTCCCAGGTGGGACACTGCCATTGTACATTGTACCCTTGAGCTAAAGGTACTTAACCTGAATTGCTTCAGTAAATATCCAGCTGTATAAATGGATTGTATGTGAAGAAAAATGTAAACACCGTAAGTCACTCTGGATAAGAGCGTCTGCTAAATGCCTAAAATGTAAATGTAAATGTAAAGTGCATCATCAATCTTTTTCTGCTGCAGATTCCACTACTATAAAAAATAAATTTAAAAAAATAAAAAAATAGTCACCTGACTGACCCATTAACCCATTTTGTTTGCCGCTGTGCTTGCGCTCTTTGTGTGTAGCCGTGCAGCTATGACTCAGTCCTGCACAGACGACTCATTTGATCGCGATTTGCTTCGGTAGGAGTGAAGTGCGGACGCCCGACCCGCTGCATGGCTGGATCTTTGCAGAGGCATTCTGGGAGAGGGCGACTGTAGCGTCGCGAGCAGTTTCCCCCAGCCCCGTTTCCCAGCCCCGTTCCTTCCATCGCAAACCCCCAGGATGGAGGAGCAGGAAGAAAGCGTCTGCCCAGGTGGTCAGGAGTCCGGCCGGGGGGGAGAGCAGCCCTTCCCCCGTGCGGAACTCCGCGCGGTCCAAGCCTGCGTCTCCACAGACGGTGGGGCCGGACACCGCCGTGCCTGTCCTGGGCGACGCCGCCGCCGCGCCCGAGTCCAGGGCGGTGGACCGCGGGAGCCCGGAGGTAACCCCAGAACAACACGATGGCCTCGATGCCAAACTGCCACGCTCCCCTCCTCCCGAGCGTGCGGCGCCCCGCGATGCCTCCGCCGCAGACGGTGATGAACTCGACCGTCAGACGAACCCCGACCCGGACGACGACCTCGACTCCTTCAACCTGATCGAGCCGCCTCCCCTGGACTGGCGGTCGGACTCCTCGAGCGACGGCGGCTCCGTGGGCGGGACGGACGACAGCAGCCTCCTGCAGCCGGACGCGATGGACACGCCGGAGGAGCGGAGACTGAGCGAGCCGGGGCTGCCTTTGGACCCTGGGGCCGGAGCCGCCGAGCCCGGGACAGACTTTGAGAGCCCCCGGGACGACCGCGAGGGCGAGGCTGGGGGCGGCGTCGAGGTGCGAGAGGGGGGGGGAGGAGGTGGAGGAGGAGGTGGTGATGGATGAGGAGGAGGACCAGGTGGAGGAGGAGGATCAGGAGGAGGAGGCGGAGGAGGAGGGCCAGCAAGTGGGGAGAGCAGGCCGGGCGACGTGGATCACACTCAGATTCAGGCCCTGCTGAATCAGCTCCAGCTCTTTCGACAGACCTCTCTCCCGAACCCTCCGCCAACGACCCGCCGTACCGCCACTCTGGCCCCCCCTCTGAGACCGGTTCCTCCGGCCCTGCCGGCCCTGGGACCGGCCCCACTCCCACTCCGATGAGCGATGTGAGCGCGCTGCTGCCCGCCGCCGAGGGGCGCCCGGGCGTCGGCCTGCTGTTCTCCGAGAGCAATCAGCGGGACCTGCTGGGGCTCCTGGAGGACGAGGAGCAGGCGGAGGCGCCCCCGCTGAGGGCTTCCCCAGCCGCCTACGTCCCGCGGAGCGCCGAGGTGGACGCAGTGGTCTCGGTCTCCTACAGCCTGCAGGACGGCGAGAGGTTCTGGGATCACTTCGCCAACGGCCGGGCGGGGGACGGGGACGAGGCTGTCTCCCCCGACGACGAGCTCCCAGAACCTGCGTGGCTCAAGACAGACGGGCGGAGCCGCTCGGAGGAAGAGGCCGCAGCGGGCAAAATCAAAGACAAGGTCAGTTTGTGGACGGAGGGTCTTTGTTCCACACAAAGGGAGCCACGTTTTTGTGTTATATTTTGCATTTTTACATTTGACATTGTGTTATAAACACAATCGTGGGCCCGGTGGAATTTCCCAACAGCGCACTGATTGTGTTCATTCTGTCCGTTTGTAAGGCTCTTCGTTAACCTCTCACCACTTTGGTTTTGTGTTTTTTACAGGGCACAGAGGATCACCCAGCCTATAAAGATGGTAAGAAAACTCTTTAAAGGAAGAGAAGTATTTTTTTCTGGATGCCGTCTCAATGTAATTATATAATTAATTGTGGGTATTTCTAAGTCACTTCCATCCAAAGTATTTGGCGGATCACCATTGTGAACAATTTTCCAAATTACTGGTCAAATAAATGTCCGGTTGTGCATTGACACTCTTAAATCTCAATAATATAGATAAATGAAATCATTGGAGATTATTACAGCAAAATGTGCCTCCTGTATCTGTACAGGCTGAGGCACTAACTTTACAGTTCAATACGTTCTCACATCATCTTGCATGCAGTCACTATTTGATCAACAAAAAATAAAAACAAGTGAGTTAAGCAATATAACAGTGGTAAAAAAAGATATAGTTAGCTTGTATTGCAGGGTTCCTCAAATCACGGTCCTCGTGGGCCGAGCACTGCTGTTTGTCCACACTCCCTTTACCTGGGAGTCAGGTGTGAAGACACTCCGGCCAATCAATGACACTAACTGTTTAACTTACTACTTGAGAGAAAGGAAAACCAGGTCCGAATTTGGATTCATGGGCCAGATTTGAGTAACGCTGTTGTATAGTGCTTCTGATTGTAAACAAATGTTCACCTGTACCGCGAGTCCGACAAATCTACATATCTGTAAAGCGTATTAATCAAACACAGTGAAACTTAAGGTGGTTATGCACCAATAATATGATGGGCTATCTCACAAAATCAACATAAGCAGGCATCTGCAGAACAGTTGTTTTTCTTACAAACATGTTAGAAGTGGTTTGCAATATTTGCTTTTTTTATATATGCCATTCAGCAGACGCTTTTATTTGTAGTGAATGCATACATTTATTTTCAGTATATGTGGTCCCAGTATTTTCAATGCTCTACCTACTGAGCCAACAAACTTATATACATATTTTCAATATAGTCAGTGTGCTGTCATCTGATGACGTTCTGATTGTCGCTCTGTGATCGTTGGCAGTGCCTGGTCCCTGTGACCCAGAGGATCTGCTGGACGGTGTGATTTTTGGGGCCAAATACCTGGGCTCCACTCAGCTCCTGTCCGAGAAGAACCCTTCCACCAACGCACGCATGGCGCAGGCTCAGGAGGCTGTGGACAGGATCAAGGTGCCTTTCAAGGTGCAGTTTTGTCAGACAAATGTATATTCAAAGTGGATTCCTCCTGGTGACAAACAGTAATAAGATTTTTTTTTTAAACCCGACTTCAGACCGGCCCTGGTGCAGAGTCCCAATTTTTTATGTCTGCCCCAGGGGGAAGGGGGGAGGGTGAGCCGACATGAACTCGCTGAGAAGCACGTAAAGGTGTCTCCAGAACGTGGGTGCAGAACGATAATGCGAATTATTTTCCGGATGATGTAAAAACAGATCTCTGCAGTTTGGTTGATCTCACAGCAGGGTGTATTTTTGCGTAGACTTCAGGTGTATGGGGTGAATCAAGGTTGTGTGTTTTTATTTTACCAGGCGGTTTTAGAGAACTTAATTAGGTACGGGATACAGGCATGGTATGGCAACCTTTCAGTGCAGTCAAAATCGCAGCTTGCCCGCCTTGTACAGACTGCCGTGAAAGTCATAGGGAGGAAAGAACATCAGCCCCTCCTGTCTGTTTATGAGCAGTCTGTCCTTAGAGGAGCACAGAAAATACTGTCTGATCCATCTCATACCTCCTTTCTGAGTACGAGCCTTTACCCTCCGGCAGACGATACAGAGTCCCTAGGTGCAAACTCAATCGATTTAAAAACTCATTTGTGCCCACCTCGATCAGAATTTCAAACAGCAACGCAGTACGAGGCTACAGGGACTGTGCGATAGTTTTATGATGCTGCGACAGGAGTTGTGCAATATGTTGCTCCAGCCTTTACTGATGGCACTACGTATGCATGCATGTGTGTTTGTTTGTATTTATATACGCAAGTATAGACGGACGACTTGATACGTGTCTACGTTTTTGTAAAGCAGTGACACTGAGTCCAAAGACGGATTTCCCTACGGGGACAATAAAGTTGATCTTATCGTATGTTATCTGTGCGCTTCTCTCCTTTGTCCAGGCCCCGGAAGGGGAATCTCAGCCCATGACAGAGGTGGATCTCTTCATCTCCACACAGCGCATCAAAGTGCTCAGCGCAGACACGCAGGTGAGTGGTGTTTTTCAGTGTGAATGACGCCGTCTGTCTTTCTCTCCGACGCACGCCTAACGCCCGCGTGGCGCTGCACATGACCGGATACGCCAGAAACGCTCCGATCGATTTTCACGAGCGTTTAGCGGACCTTCATTCCTCGAATCGCAGTTCGTTCGGCTCCGTTCACACGTTACAGTCACCATCGTCGAAGTGGGTCAGCTCTTAACGCCTGAATTGGTTTCTGTCTGGTTATTCATAGCCAAGTGATAATTGGTGCTGTAATTAACTCTGCTCTTTCACCCACCAGGAAGCGGACACACATTCCAGATATTGCGTTTAAAAGCTGACGTGAACGTGGGATTTTAGAAGGACGTACTGTATTGAAAACCTGCAGGTTAAAATGGACATGTTTTTTTTTTTGTTTTTTTAATGGACTTGAAATTCATGCTACAATTACAAAATGCATAAGAGTGTTTACATTAATATACGAGTAACTGCCCAAATAAAGGAAATGACAGGTTCTGGCCACTCTGTTATGGTGTGGGGTGCATTTTCCTGCCATGGTTTAGGTCAACTCAACCCCTTAGAGGGCAGGGTACATGCCAGTGAGCAAAATGGGCACGAGAGTCACTGAATGGTTTGATGAGCATGGAAACAATGTAAACAATATACCATGGCTGTCTCAGTCAGCAGATCTCAACCAAATTGAGCTTATGGGAGATTCTGGAGCAGTGCCTGAGACCACTTTTTCCACCACCGTCAACAAAACACAAAATAATGGAATTTCTCATGGAAGAATGGTATTGCATCCCACTAATAGAGTTCGAGACAGCTGTAGAATCTATGCCGAGGTGCCTTGAGGCTGCTCTGGCCACTTGCGGTGACCCGAAGCCCTATTAAGACACTATGTTGGTGTTTACTTTATTTTGGCTGTTATTTGCATATATACGTGCATAAAAAACATAGGGTTTGTGTTCAGCAAAATCCTTGTCAAATATTTTTTCTTCTGAGTAGCACATATCCTGACTAATTAGTCAGTAGGTTCAGCTTGTCTCATTCTGCTCAGTTGATACAGCCAGTCAAATCAATTACCCTTCGTATAGGCTTATCACATGTTTACACAACTGACACTTGAATATCCATATATTGGGCAAACTAATTTATTCACATTTATGCTGATGGATCAAGATTCTGAGGCGAATGGTATGATCATGTCCTACGCTGTCAGGATGTGCTTGCATTACATGTCATTCCTACAATAATGAAGGAAACATTCCTCAAGACCATAATAGTCACGGCCATAAACCACCACATTTGTGCCATTTTGTATGATGTATTTTTATGCATCATAACAATAACTCATAATCTACATTGTCTACAACATAGACAATGGAATTCCTCTTAAGCAGGGCGAGGCTTCTCCTTCACAGAGGAACAGTAGTGTGTGTAGTGTAACGGTTCAGGAACTGGACTTGTTCACAGAGGTTGCAGGTTCAATTCCCAGATGGGACCCTGCTGTTGCATCCTTGAGCAAGGTACATGAACTGCTTCAGTAAAAAAATATCCAGCCCTGAAAATGGATTGTGTGTAAAAATATAAAAATAAAAGCGTGCTGTGTAAGTCGCTCTGGATAAGTGTCTTGTAAAGGCCTAAAATGTAATGCACGTGTAACGTCTCTGTCGTTTTGCTGTACGACGACACTCCTGTGGTGTTTAGGAGGCGATGATGGACCACTCGCTCCAGATGATCTCCTACATTGCGGACATCGGCCCCATCGTGGTCCTGATGGCGCGCAGGAAGGCCAGCAGCCGGAAAGGAGCGGAAGGGGCCCCGGCCTCCAGCTCCCCGGCCACTCGCAAGAAGTGCTGCATGATCTGCCACGTGTTCTCCTCCGATGACGTGAGTCCCGCCTCTGCGCTGTGCCACGCGCTCCACCCGTGGCCATCTTTAATTCAGCTCTTTCATCTGCAACGCCTTCTTGTCAGTGCTGTAGCGGTAGCGGTATAACGCACCCGTATTGGCTGGTCCTTTACGAGTGTGAGCTGCCTACTGCAGAGCCTAGATTGGCTGAACGGCCCATTCTCGTCATGATGTATTCTTATTCTTATTCTCTAGCTAGCAAGATGATTTATAAACTACCAAATATCTTAACTTATAGTAGTTATGAGCTGGTCTGCCATTTTTAAATTGTGTGGGATTTTCTAGCGACGGGATATTCCCCTCCCTGTCATTGTGCGATTGGCTGGATGTCGACTCAAAGCGTGGAAGGCGGGCTCAAAGTTATTACGCAACGCAAGCCAACGCCAGGGCTCCATTGAAAAACAATGCCTTCCAGCGCATTCACTGCTTTCCTGAAGCCCCGTGTGAACTCACCTTCAGATGTGTATTTACTATAACATGAAAAACTAGATTTTTTTAGCGGGACTTTAACGAGCTTCTGTACTGAATGCACGACACTTTGAAACGCTGACTGCCTCTGACGTCTCCTGGCAGCGCACTGCGTTCACGCACGTTTTCCGCCACAGGCACAGGTTATCGCTCAGGCGATCGGACAGGCGTTCGGAGTGGCCTATCAGCAGTTCCTGCACGTCAACGGCATCAAGGCCACCGAGCTGCGGCCCAGCGAGTACAGCGACTACCTGGGAACCCAGGAGCTCTACAACGGAGACCTCGTGCACTTCTCCCGCTCCGAGAACATCAGAGAGGTCAGTACCGCGGTGCTGACGGTTCTGTTTCGCCCACGCTGGCGTTACCGTTGCCGTCGCCTTACGTTTCACAGTCCTCTTGAATTGAGCCGGTGTAATGAAACTCTTTTAATGGCGCTTTTGGTCAATTTGAGTGAAGCATTACAGAAATGACATGCGCACCCATGCACCTGCACTAGGACGCGTCCAAAAAACATGAAGTCACACGCGTTCGCTCGCTTGCAGTTTTGATCGGCAGACCCGTGTGGGGTGGGTAAATCAAAATAAATCGAGGGTGTAATTGGCTACTGAATCAGGAGAATTTATTCTTTTATTCTTTTATGTGTTCTTTTATTTATTTTTTTTTAGAAAACAAGGAAAAGGATTTAATCTAAGCTTTCCTTTCCGTCCGTTCCTGGGCAGGTGCGCATCTGCAAGGCCGCGGGCGAGATTCTGGGCCTGGCCGTGGTGGAGTCGGGCTGGGGCTCCATCGTGCCCACCGTGGTGGTCGCCAACCTGCTGCACGGGGGCCCTGCAGAGCGCAGCGGGGAGCTCAGCATCGGGGACCGCGTCATGTCCGTCAACGGCACCAGCCTGGTGGGCCTGCCCATCACAACCTGCCACGGCATCATACGGGTGAGGGGAGAGGCGGGGCTACAGAGAGGTGGGGCTAGAGAGAGGCGGGGCTAGAGAGAGGTGGGGCTACAGAGAGGCGGGGCAAGAGAGAGGCGGGGCTAGAGGCGGGGCCAGATCTCTGCGTTCATGGGACCTTGCTGGAATTCATGATTCCATTGACCTTAACAAGTACAAATACTTTTTGGCCAAAAACCTGGTTCCCTCGGAAGACTCTGTATGGAGGAATGGGCAAAGATTGTTTGCCAATATGTTTACCAATCTCATAAACACTGTAGAAGACAGTAGTAGAAGATGTAGTATCATGATTGCGAAGAGAGGGATCTCTGTTTGTGGTATAAAATATAATTTCCCCTTTTTTGAGCATACAATATAGCTCATTGCCTGTATTGTTTATTGTTTAGTTTGCAGGAAGTAACACTCTGTCTGTCTTTTCTTGTCAGGATCTGAAAAATCAAGCAGAAGTGAAGCTCAGCATTGTCCACTGTCCTCCTGTTACCATGGCAATAATCAAGCGACCAGACCCCAAATACCAGCTGGGCTTCAGTGTGGAGGATGGAATTGTGAGTGTCCACGTTATGTTTGCCTTGATGTAGTTGGGGACCGATGTGATCAGTAAATCGTGGCCAAACATAATAGTTTTGAGTGTACACAATTCTGATATAGTCTGATATTTTTTTTGAGATAAATAAAGGGTAGGTTTGGCAACCAAATTGGAAGGAAATACGGGAAAAATTTATATTTTTTAAAATAAGTTAAAATAACCACCAGTATTCACCTGTCATTGTCATTTTAATGGCCTCATCACTTTTGTGAATTTTCCTGTCTGTTTTGTACCTGTTCACGTTGCTCGCTCTTGCCCCCTGTCTCTGAGCAGATATGCAGTCTGATGCGGGGGGGCATTGCCGAGAGGGGGGGCATTCGCGTGGGCCACCGAATCATCGAGATCAACGGGCAGAGTGTGGTGGCCACACCCCATGAGAAAATCATCAACATCCTGACTCACGCAGTGGGAGAGGTGAGGGCGGGCCCACGTCCCACGCACCAATGGCACGCCGAAGACTTGGCAGAGGGGCTACAGTTCTACATCAACACACTCGGCCTCCCGGCTGGTCTAGCGGTTACAATGCTCGACGCTGGCCACTGCGACTGGGGTTCGATTCCACCGCCTGTGCCAGTATCGGCTCTGCCCGGGGGTGCCACTAGGGGGCGGCAATTGGCTGTCCGCCCCAGGCAGGGGGGAGAGAAGCCGACATGAGCTCGCTGCGTATAGGAGTGGCTTTGGAGTACTGGAGTTGCAGTCGACAGCTTGGTGGGTGCCGGCTCGGAGGAGGCGGTAAAATCGCCTTTGTCACTGCCGGTCTCAGGGCTACGGCAGCAAACTCACAATACAAGGGGGGGATTGACATGAAAAGAGGGTGTAATTGGCTACTCTACATACTCAACACACTCTTCCAGTAGGACTGCAGTAATATGCGTTTATAATGGAAGTACGGCGATCATTTATGATTGAAATGATCGATCATAAACAACGCGATTGTACTTTATCCAAAGTGTGACGCACATAGGCAGAGGGTGCAGGTCCCTCAATCTCTTACGGACTCAGATGGACCCTACTTGTTCTGTTCTGATCCACATCTATACGATGTTACAATGCGCTGCACTGAGTTCAGTGCATCTACAGAAAACCTGAAAACCGTGTTGTCTTTCATGGTTTCAAACCAGAACTTGTTGAAAGATCCCACATTACCCCAACTCTTGGCAACTATAATAAATCACTCTCTGTTGATTCCAGTCTTCATGTTAGTCTTCTTTTTTTCCCCTCTCTCTCTTTTTGAAACAGATCCACTTGAAGACGATGCCCGCATCTACATATCGCCTACTGACCGGGCAGGAGCAGCCAGTATTCCTCTGAGAGTGCGGGGCAAGAAGATGGATTAGCACTGTCTTACAGGGGTACATCAGGAAGCCAGGCTCACAGTGCGAATCCCCATCTCCCACATAGCCACAGTCAAGGCAACTTACATAGTCACATAAACTGTCTGCCGATGCATAATTGCCACATTAGGAGTATGTTCTGCAGTCATGTCGGAAAAGCAGGAATCACCATGACTGCATGGTTTGTGCAGGGCGTAGCGACAGTGGATCCCTTCACACTCGACATCATTTTAAAATGTGTTTTTAAAATGGAACTGTAGTAAGGAGAGGGGACGAACTCGATGAACTTCTCGACCGCGTTCGAGCGGAGCGGCGGAACGAATGCGCCTCGCGAGGCTCTCTCTCAAACTCTCGTTGACTGATAGCGGTACAGCACGGGTGCCTGTTGCGTGGCGCCACCACATCGTCATGCCGAGCTGTGCCTCGTTCGCGTGCGCTTGGAGAGGACGCATCTCGAAAGGCAGGGCTGTGTGCACTCATTCTAAGCTTCCCCCCCCACTCTCGACTCCCTAAGGGTGCGCCGTATCGCTCAGTAACCGTAACAAACAAGCTAGCGAATAACTCCATCCGTGTACTTTGGCCTTATGTCGTCGCTGTCGCACAGCGCTTTCCCTACGCCTTCAGGAGCCCTGCGGCGTGCATGCTATACTCTGAAGCTCAACTCTCCGCTCTCTGCTTGTGAAACCGCAGCGCCTCCATCTCTGGGTTTGCGTAGATTTCCTGACATAGCAATATAACAAGGTATATTTTTTATAAATCCTAAATGCAGTATTGGATGTTTATTAAAAAAGATTTATCTCAACTAGTTATGTTTTCTTGTCGTTATTACTGGGGGGGAAATGGATGTCAACTCAGCGTGCGAATAATTTTTTTAATAACGTGATGTTTTTGTTTTCTTTCTTTCAAGCGGTGGACATGGTTGTAATTGGCTGTATGTTGTTCATTTGAACGTGGGTGTGAAGAAGGGAGAAGGTTGCTAATTCACCTGGCATGTCAGGCTACTTGTAAATCAATAGTGGCAGATGAACATTTTTAAACGAAAGGTGCAGTAACAAGATAAACATACGCACTCCAAAAAAGGCCTTCGCACAAGGTGCCAAGTCAAAGTGGCATATAAGAATGCAAAGACTTTTCAAAGACTTGCGTACTTACTAGATGCTCCAACAAACAAAGCAAGTGTGTGAGTCTAATTTTTTCAATTCTTAAATGGCGACCATGAGTGCAGAATGCATACTCAAAACAGCATTTAAAAAACTTTTATGAAACACGTCTTATCATGAGCTTTTGCAACAGTATTTTATCTTTAAAATCAGCATTCCGTGATGTAATCCTGAATTGTTTATTCCACTGTACATGTAATTATATCTTCAACAGGTAGGGGTCACTTTTGGACTTGTTCTACAATGAGGACGATGGTGATCAGCATTACTCCGCTTGACTCTCTGGCTTTGCGCGCTGTCATATTTACAACCGCTGAAGGGACTGTTTTTTTTCATACGAATTTGGAGTGCTACACAAGAAAGTGCTTTCACCGACGGCGATATTACTCCTGATTATGCTCTGCAAACTGTGCTTTCCGCTCCCAATGAAACATTGCCCTGAAATGCAGCAGTGAGTTTAGGATGCTAACAACCACGTTCATACACACGCGATGTACCTAAAGAGAGCAGGCTATTCTCTGCTTTTGGTCAAAAAGATTTGGTAATGCTTTAGATTGACTCTACCTTCATAATAAAGCATTCATCACGTATTCATGAGCAAGACGAGCACGAGTTAAGAAGTGCAGAGTGTAAAATGTCGTTTTTGGTACTTGCCTGTTTCCCCCACAGTGTTAACCACAAACCTTAACATCCCCTTTGGCAATCAGAAACTTGCTGTTTGCTTGTTTTTGGGGGATTTGTTTGTTATCATAGACTCAGAAATGAAATGCCTTCCATTCTGAATGTTGCAGACATCCGGTCTGACAGTCTTAGCTGAGAGAGGTTATCAGTTGAACGCCCTGCCACCTAAGTGTCTCTAGGTATTTCTGCATAGTATGAATGGTTTCACTTGTTTCTTTGGTAGGATTCAATTGTATATAGAAACGGGCCTTGTCTAAGCAAGGTTAACCACCATCTAATTAGTTCTGTGCAAATAGCACTGTTTAGTGCACCAACCTGTTTTTGTTCGATTGTGTAATGCAATAGTTAGGTACTGGAACCAGTTTACAAACTGATAACAATGAGTTGCACTTCAGGAAATAAAGTCAAAATCTCTTCATTTAATAACATACTTAGACTTTGTGGAAGCGGCAAGAGAAAGGTTAGCTTTATATTTAACCCCTTGCCCTCCCCATTGATTCTGTGTACTACCTTCAAAGCCGTCAGAAGGCTCATATAGAAGTAGCAAAGTGCACCCGGCCAACACAAAGACTTAATCGGGGACAGCAGCAGGCGATTCTGGCATGACCTCACTGCTGGAGAATGCGGTGAGAATGCACATTGTTTACCAGAAGCTTGGTCCCCAGGGAAACAGGCACACAGGCTTTTAGGTGGCCAACACCTGAAGTGCGTTTCGCTGTGCTCTTAGAGAACCGGATCTCTGGGTTTTCTCTGTGTGCCTATTGTTGTGTTTGTGTGTTTTGATTGGCCACTTCCTTTTGTGAAGTGGTTGAGTTATAGTTTTCCAGCTTGTTTCCTGCTTCGACTAGAGCTGCTTAAAAAAACTGTTCCTTTTTATTGTTTATTCATATCCACTACACTTGAATAGACTTGAGTGAATAGTCTATGCAAAATGCCCTGACCAAATTCACAACACCCCTCCCTTTCCCTGTTTAATTGACCTAATAAAACCCTCCCTCTCCACCTCCACTGATGTGTTCTAAACCTTTCTGGAGCAAAATGGCTGCCCTGTACCAATCGCACGATGGTGATGGTTGAGATGAGTCACCACTTTCACTATAGTACACTTTGGAATCCATGAAAGGAACTAAAAATGTCATTATTACTATTGGCAGCAGTATTCTTGCCCTTTTGAATGGGTTCTTTTTGAATTACGGAAGAAACTTAGTGGGCACAACACAGGCACAAAAAAAACGACAGGAAATTTCAGACTTGTCTCACAGAAGACAGAAACCAAAACCAATATACTTAAATGACCTATTTTACATCATGGCCAAAACAAGAAATCATAAAAAAATATTTGAATCACAGTCAATCGTTGTTGCATATGAATTTGGTTCTTTTGTTGTTGTTTTTTTGTTGCGAAAGCACCAGCTGAACTCTTCTTCACCCCCGCACCTCTCCCCCCAACCCCCTACCCTCAATGTCTATAATTTCTAGCTACTGTGTGCCAGCAGATGAGATGTTACGAGGACTTTGAAACCTTTCCCAGAAGGAAAATCCCACAGACACTGATATTGCTGGTGAACACCTGCTCATTGGCTACTATGCATGTCTGTTTTTTAACATTTTCAGGTGGAACTGATGGTTCACAGCCCCTCCCTTCCCTCTCATAGAACCACAGGAATGTGAGAGTCTGACCGCAGGGGTTTGGCTTGTTCTCAGCCAGTGGAAACATCAGGTCTATAAAACTGTAAGGAATTTATTTCATTATTCCGCTAATATAAAAAAGGGGATGTTACCTATTAGCCTACCTAACACAAGTGCAGCATCTAAAATGTGTTACTGTGTTACTGTGTTAATGTGTATCTGAGTATTCAGGAAAGCAGAGAATGACAGCAGCATGGTAACAGTGTGGGTTTTCCTCAGTTATGGCGACGCACCGATTCAACGGGAACAATGGGAAATCATGGGAAATCAAACAATGGAGACACCTGTCTTACCTGGCAGCTGGCTTAATAAGAAGCACATGAAGTGGGGGAGAAAACCTAACCAGATGTTTTCACTTTAAAGTACAATGACGACACAGAACAACGTGGCTATTCTTCATCGGTAATTTCACCGCACTGCTAGATCGAGCACCAGACCATCCTGTGTGCCGGAACTATTACTGGCTAGTAATGGACTCGAAACACTTTCTGTGCACATAACAACCAGGAGAACGGCACGTTTTCCTTTTCAGCGAAGGCTGTGTTTTGCTTTGATATGCCCTCCAGGTATAACCGACCTTGAGGAGCGGAGAACATGACACAGCTTGTCGGAGTACAGGTTCGCAAGGCCTCACCCTACAGCCTGTGTTTTTAACCGCTGCTACGCCGCAGTGTTATTCTGTGAAACACTGCCTCTAGATTATTATTAATAATTATTAATATATAATAGTGACATTTAGCAGACACTTTTATCCAAAGCGACTTAGAGTAGTGAATGTATACATTTTTCAGTCTATGTGGCCCCAATGTGAAACGAACCTACAATTTAAGCGTTGTCAGCACTATGCTCTACCTACTGAGCCACACTGAACCACAGAACCACATGTTATTGTGCTGAATGTGGTGTGCTGATTCATCATTTTCTGTTCCAGTCATACTTTTATATAGGAGTTTGTCCATATTTATAACACTCACCATATAAATTGAGTGTCCGCCCTCATAATGCAATAACACATCCCAACAATCCAAAGTTCTGTAACCCTGAGACTGTAGTCACAGGCTATTGTTTATAGTTCAGATCTAATCTACACATCTCATCAAAATAGTGGAGGTAATCCTGTCGTTTTTTGGGGTTTGAGCGATTTACATCAGGGACTCATAATATAATATAGTGTATGCCATTTAGCAGGCGCTTTTATCGGGCATAGGAATATATTAGACAATACTTGAACTCCAAAGTTGGAACACAAACAAAAATGCCACCTTCACCACCTCCAGTTAGACTTAAGTCCCTGATGTTTCTCACTGTGATGTGGTATCATTTTTATTATTTTAATGTAGCAGAAATGCATGGGTGTTACAGTCAGCCACATGCAGTCGAAATGCAGACAATCTGGTCACTGACAATGAGAGACACCATGCATAATGAAATATTTATTCCTTTCTGAATATTTGGAATCCTTTCACTGCGTATAATTGCAGTACACACCTTTGTAAGCAGCATACACCGTTGTTGTTACTTCCACGAGGAAAGAAACACAAACTTTTACAGTCGAGTACGATACTGAAATCTGGCCAAGTCTGTTAATTCTGCACTCAAGGTTGCAAAGTCTGTCGAACCGGTGATCCCCGGTTCCCGAACGCCTTGTACAAGAGGTAGGATCACGGGAAACTCCCATCCTGTAAGGAATTTTGGTCTTTGCATCCATATATGGAGTTTTGCCATCAATCATGTCTGAAAGGCAGAGAAGGAGGAGCCGTGAGCAGAGTGTACAGCGGCCAGCGTTAAACAGCTTTAGAGAAAAGCGTTCTATGAGGAAGTTCCCCGGCACGGCGAAGCACAGCTCTCGTGCCATTTATAAAGTATAACCAGGCGTGCGCAAACGCGTATTCATCTTATCCCCATCGAAGACCAACGTGACGATGTCCAGCTCGCAGTTTAACAGGGGACCAGCCTACGGATTTTCCGCAGAAGTCAAAAGCAAAGTAAGTGTCTTACCACGTCAGTGTAGCGGTAAAATGTTTGAATTGCACTTAAGTGTTCCCATGCTTGCTGTAAGTTTTCGCTTCCGTTACAAATTGAACTTGCCTAATTAAGTCAGCGCTGTAGTCGATGTGTTGTTATTGCACACTGAAACGAGTGACTCCCAGCAATGATTTTTGACTGATTTTATTTAGCCTAATTTTTTAAAGCAGCCAATCAACTAAAAAATAAGCTTCATTCACCAAAATAAGCTATCGGGCGCCTGGGCCTGCGAGTTTCGATTGCACACTGCTGCACTCCGTTAAAGTTCATTTTCGTTTCGAATATGCTAATATTTACAAGGCTGTGCCATGGTTAATTTATTTGGATAACATTTAGACCACTGTTATTGAGTTTAATCATCTGCACAGTCAGTATGCGGAAAATGAAACTTCCCATGCACTGTAAGACACAGATTCAATTGCTCCTCCCTAAGGTCTAATATATGTTTAATAATATTCCTTAATATGTTTTATGTTCTATGTTTTATAATATATCATTTTCCAGTTACTGATCAGTTTATGAAACCAAGGTCTGGTTTTGCAGACACCTCGGAATATCCAGGCCAAACTTGTTGCCATAGCTAGTACGCTAGTAGTGCACTAGACAACAGTGGCTGCAAAGATACGAGAAAGGGCAGCTTTAATGTGACAAAACTTAAACGTTCGTGATTACACCAATAGTTTGAGAGTTGTAGTTCGGAACAAACATGGCTTGAATGTGTTTGTCACACTGGAGTCAGCTATTGACTTTAATGGATTAGTCCTATTAATGTAACACTAACAGGTTATGCATTTGCCATTACAAACACTATTTCCAAGGTCTGTATCTGAATGGTTAGCACTGTTGCACATTTTTGAGCATGTGGATACGCATGTCTGAAACACTAAATATTGACATTGGCTTTTTGGCAAGATCAGCAATCCTGCCAAGCCCACAGGATGATAACCATCCAGGATATAGAAGGTGATACATTGCTGAAAGCAAAAATGTGTGTGTGTGGGAAACAAAACAATGCAATATCCTGTTTGGCCACTCTGGAAGCGCTCTCTAAAAACTCCCATTTTGTTTACCTTTATGGACAGGGGATCCAGGAAGGGGCCAAAACACCGTGCTTTTGTTTACCCCTCGCTGCCCTGCGTAGTGTTTGGGGAAAAATGTTGTCGGCCTGGGATCGGGTGTGTGCCTCTGCAACCTTAAGGAATTTCTTTCGAACTTCCCGTGTGGTTGCAGACATCGCATGACACTGTGTATGCGAGCCGAGGGGGACGGAGTAAAGAGAAGCTCGGTCAAATATTGACGCGCGCACATTTCTCTATGGTTGTATAAAATACTGCTTTTTTGCTCTGGCGGTTCCTAGAGAATTCGAATGTGATTAGCATAATTCTACCCTTTGTGGCATCCTTATTGAAATGTCAGGATGTGTGCACACGTCACCTAAATTGTGCATATTGTTCATGGTGTCACTCGCAGCTTGGCGTTGTTCGAGTTGTAGACGGAGCCCTCTTTTCTTTCATGCTTAAGTAAACAGAAAATGGCTCGCAGAACTGATTCTGCATCCCCCCGGAGACTAAACACAGCGTGGCCCTGAAATTCCAGGCTTTCGCTTTTTCCCACAGTGACTGGAGTGCATTAAGCCCATTCCAGGCAGCTGAGGATACTTCTGTCACTGTTGAACAGCGCACATTCCTGTCTATTCATCAGCATGTTACACTCTCCGCATGCTAGTAATGGTGTGCGTGTGGTGTGCAGTGGCCCAGTACCACTCCACACACTTTCATGCTCGGATAAACGTTTATCCATCTGTTACTCTTAAACCATAAGGAACCGCTTTAGGGGGCTCGGGTAGTGTAATGGTCTAAGCATCCGCTTGGAATGCAAGTTGCCTACAACAGCTGCGGTTCGAAACCCGACTGCGCCAGACCGGCCCTGGCCAAGAGCCCCAATTTGGGGCTGCGATTTGGCTGTCCGCCCCAGGGTGAGGGAGAGCTGGCACGGGCTCACCGAGGAGCATGAAGGGTGTCAGAGAGGATATAATTGGCTACCAAATTTGGAGAAAAACTGGGGAAAAATCTGAAACAAATGGGGGGGAATATGCTTTAAACTGCTTTAGATGAAAGCTGTCTAAACTAAAGCATCCTGCCACAGATGAGTTTAGCTTCTTCTAATGAACGGCCTTTGAAAACCATTCAGACTTTTGGCTATGTGGTTCATCTGCTAGGCTGTACACATTTGACAGCTTGGCGTAGTGCATATGCTTTTATTATGAAACCAAAATTAAGTGAGAGGGGGGATTTTTTTTGGAAAGTTTGGAAAAATTCCATTACTCATAATAATTTTGTCATTCAAAAGTATTTGGTTTCACAGAGAATGCTTGGGCGTTTTGGTGTCGTGTGCAATTTGTGCGATGCAGACAATATAAATTATTTCTCACGGACCTACACTGCAAGGAGTTCCAGGGATTGTGGTAGTTTCTGGCAAACCGGTCCTGGAACTTGCAGCTTTCAACATGCCTTGCATTTTACTCAACGCACAATACATCCATATGTTGAACTCCCTGTCACATGATATGTTTTTTAGGATCAGCATGTGTGAAGGAGAAAATCTCTGAAATTCCTTGTGGCTTTTCAAGAGCCTTGCAGTTTTTTTGTCAGGTGAAGTAAAGAGATGAAACTCCTGAGTGTGCTTACTTCATCATACAATCATTCAATGTCTTGCGTCATATAATTATATATATATATATATATATATATATGTATAACAAGTAATAAACCCATACATCAGGTTATGACCGTTTAATACCACTGTTAGTACTGTAATATAGAGTACTATTGATTTTTTATTATTTAACACTTGCCTTTGAAGTAAGGTTAACATTGTATTCAATTATGTTTATTCTCATTTATACAGATGTATAAATCACTCGTGGGAATTTTTTTCTGGGAATAATTATTAGAAAGCCTTTCTGCACGGCTGTACTTTGGACAATGTGAATTGCATACGATAAACAGTTTTTATAATACTCTGAGTAATCTAAACGGTATCGATTGTTCTCCAAATGAGTCATATATCCAGAGTTTGCTTCCGCTTGAAAGAGAAAATGATTCAATGTAGTTAGTATTGCAACTGATTTCTTGTAGACACTGCTCAAGGATTCATTCGTCTGATTAGTTCACTGAATATATTTCCACAAATGTAGTTTTGTAAATGCTTTCTCGTCCTTTTGAGCTTTTACATGTATTTACGTATTCCCAGATGTTCACTATGTTTTCATTTACAAAAGGGTTTGTTTAACATTACATTACATTACATTACAGGCATTTAGCAGACGCTCTTATCCAGAGCGACTTACAGTTTACATTTCTTTACAATCCATTTATACAGCTGGATATTAACTGAAGCAATTCAGGTTAAGTACCTTGCTCAAGGGTACAACGGCAGTGTCCCACCTGGGGATTGAACCTACAACCTTAACACTACAAGCCCAGCTCCCTAACCATTATACCACACTGCCGCCAAGCTGCTGTGCCTTGGCTAGCTCTGGGCTGTGCAGTGAAGGTGACATGTGACAGTAACCTGGCTGTTTCTGCACCATGCTGGTTTCACCCGCCGAATAAGGTCAACAGGATGTGTAGATTTACCCAGCCGGATGCAACCGATTTACTGACAATGGCTTGACCCTTTCTAGATCTAATGTTCGGAGAAGGTGTGACTCTTATTTTGTTATTTATGTCTCAAAATGGCTCCAATGGTGTGACTGCCAAAACGCTAGAGAAAGTGTGTTTGCCATTAGATACATTTTTAAATTAAGCAATCAAAGGAAAATAAGTGCTGTGATGGATTTAGTATAAAACATAAATCAGTTTCCTGGGCTGTGGGATGTTTTCTATGGCTTGCTCAGTAAACATATCTGGGATGGAAACGGTGCCACAGAATGCTCTGGAACATGAGATCGTCTTTCCTGTTCAGCTTCCTCCCGCAAGATGCGAGATAGTCACCGTTCTCTAGAGACCTTTCAGGGTCAATGACAAGTTTCCCATCTTCCTGTACTTTTCACACCCATGTAAGCTCTGTTAGAACAATGTTTTTGCATGGACCATGTACTCTTGAACACTTGTGACCACTGGGACCGCAGGCAACACTATGCAGTCAAGGCTAAATCCTAACACTGTGTGTCTTTCAGTTTCTCTCTTTCTCTCCCTGCCTCTACCCCCTTCCCCCCCTCTATCTCTCTCTCTCCCTTTCTCTTTATCTGTCTCCCACTCAATTTATTTAAAAATAGACAATTGCCCTAATGGCTACTGTACAATATTGAACGTGAACTCTTTCACACACACTCTCACACACACACACACACACACACACACACACACACACACACACACACACTCTCTCACACACACACGCACACACACACACACACACACACACACACGTACTCACTCATTCATGCTTGGTGTCTCTCAGATCGCTCAGAAGTACGACCCTCAGAAGGAGGAGGAGCTGCGGGTGTGGATCGAGGATGTGACGGGCTGCAGCATCGGGGACGACTTTCAGAAGGGCCTGAAGAGCGGTGTCATTCTGTGCCAGTGAGTACCCGCCGTGTTCGGGCGCGCATGAGCGCCGCCGCCGGAAAAACCTCTTCCTGTATATGTGTCACGCATTTAACCCCACACAATTCACTGGGGTTCAAAAAAAGGTTTGATTGACTTTTTTTTTTTTATCTCTCAATTTGGTAGCCAAGTATACCCTTTATTTCTTTCCATTTACCCTCCCCCATGAACTTGCCACTCGTCCTCGGAGGCAAGCCAGTTTTTCCCATACAGGGACGCCTTTTGTGCTTCTTGGCGAGCCCATGCCGGCTCACCCTCCCCTCCTTCTGGGGTGGTCAGCCGATCGCCGCCCCCCCCCAGGCCCCCCCAGATTGACGATGCTTTTGAGCGTGTCTTGACCTTCGCTGAACTGGTCACTTTCCTTTTGCAGGCTGATGAATAAACTGCAGCCCGGCTCCGTGAGGAAAGTAAACCAGTCCGCTCAAAACTGGCATCAGGTGAGCCGCTTGCGCTCGTCTCTGTGGGCAAACGCCGTGCTGACTTCAGTGCAGGAGCAGACTCGCCTCAAAACCTTGACATGAATTGGCGTTGTAAATACCACAATTTCAAAATACGGCACGCGAGAAGTATGTCAACCCTTTCATTTCGTGTTTGTGAATTGTGGAAACTTGACTTCAGAGAAGGCCCTTCGTCTCGCTGCTGTGCTAGTTACAGAGTGTACTATTCAGGGAGGAACCAGCGTTCCCAGTCTGTACGGTTTGAGCTTTCCGCATCACGGGAGAAGCCTTGGCATGTAAAAATATTTTCTTTGGTCTCACTGTTTCTTCTGAGCCGTGCTTGTAATTTGAATCGGTTGTGGTCACTTGGTTTTGTGTGAGCGCATGTGCGGGTTGACTTATTTTTACTTAACTGTCCTGCATAATTAGAAGGGTGCAGTTTCAATGTTTTTCAGGCTGCACACCAAGGGCAGAAAAGGTATTTTGTGGAACTGTAAGAAAAACGAGGAGGTTAAATAACACAGCCTCACTACAAGGTTAAATTTTCTGAGTAGCTACACTTTTGCAAGGAGGAAATATACATTTAGGATAGATATGGCTTTATCCATAGGTGATGTGTCCATTTTTGAGAGTATTGAGGCAACCTTTCATAAGACATTATAGTACTTAGTACAGTGGGATCCATTCACATGCGTCAGAGTCCTGTCTGTTGATCTGACCTTCCACTGGACAGATGGACGTTTTTAACCCTATTTTATTTCCCTTCTTTTAAGCTGGAGAACCTGTCCAACTTCATCAAAGCCATGACAATGTATGGACTGAAGCTCCATGATATTTTTGAAGCCAATGACCTGTTTGAGAGTGGGAACATGACCCAGGTCCAGTCCACTCTCCTGTCCCTTGCTGGCATGGTGAGACCTTCAGGATTTAGTTGCCACAGCTGATTGTCTTGCTCTCTTTTGCAAAGTTATTATTATTAATTTATATATATATATATATATGCCATTTAGCAGATGCTTTTATCCAAAGTGACTTACAGTAGTGACTGCATACATTTTTCAGTATATGTGGTCCCAATGGGAATCGAACCCACAACCTAAGCATTGTCAGCGCCATGCTCTACCTGTTGAGCCAAACAGAACCACCATGGTTTATACTGTACATAGACATCGCCGGTTGCATGATTATCCCTCTTCTCATCCCGTCAGGCTAAGACCAAAGGCATGCACTCACGTGTGGACATAGGGGTCAAGTTCGCCGAAAAGCAGGAGAGAGCATTTGATGAGGAGAAGATGAAGGCCGGGAATTGTGTCATTGGCCTTCAGGTATGAAGGGAGGGGAAACCCCAGATGCGCCGTGCTCGGACAAAGTTAGAAGGAAGTTGTTTGCAGAAAGGCACAATGTATTGTCTGTCTTCTCCTGAGAGTGGAATGTGTGGAGTAGGGTGTCACTGTTCATGGAATGACGTTGCCCTGCTTACCTGCCAGCTGCAGAATGCTTCCTCGTAACCTCGCGTTCACTCTTCAGATGGGTACCAACAAGTGTGCCAGCCAGGCGGGCATGATTGCCTACGGCACCAGGAGACACCTGTACGACCATAAATCTCACGTCGCGCCGCCCATCGATAACTCCACAATCAGCCTGCAGATGGGGACCAATAAGGGGGCAAGTCAGGTGAGCCCACATTGTCCTTCGAAACCTCTGTCTGACCCAACCCCCAATCACAAACTATCAACTGATTACTATCAATTACTATTAACTGATTATTAACTAGGGCGGCACGGTGGTGCAGTGGATAGCACTGTCGCCTCACAGCAAGAAGGTCTCGGGTTCGAATCCAGGCCGGGGCCTTTCTGTGCGGAGTTTGCATGTTCTCCCCGTGTCCGCGTGGGTTTCCTCCGGGTACTCGGTTTCCTCCCACAGTCCAAAGACATGCACGTTAGGCTAATTGGAGAGTCTAAATTGCCCGTAGGTATGAGTGTGTGAGTGATGGTGTGTGTGCCCTGTGATGGATTGGCGACCTGTCCAGGGTGTATTCCTGCCTCTCGCCCGGAACGCATGCTGGGATAGGCTCCAGCCCCCCCCCCGCGACCCTGACCAGGAATAAGCGGCTTAGACAATGGATGGATGGATGATTATTAACTGAGACTATTATTATGATTCTTCATTTATACGTGAAAGAGCCTTATTTATGCTCATTGCGTATCGTACACTGCAGTGCACTACAGTATTCCCACACAAATAACAAGGACGGATTGCGATACAAGTATTTTACAACATGCAACGTCTCACAGTGCTGTTGTCAGTCGCACAAAGCAACAAAATGAAGTTTGGAATGTAATAGCTGGGGAAAACCAATAACATCCAGCAAAAAAAAAAAAAGAAGCCAGATGAAGTGGGTACCTATATTTTCCGTCTTCCTGCAGGCTGGCATGACTGCCCCTGGAACCAGGCGCGCCATATATGACCAGAAACTGGGCACGGACAAGTGCGACAACAGCACCATGTCCCTGCAGATGGGCTACACCCAGGGGGCCAACCAGAGCGGGCAGAACTTTGGGCTGGGCCGGCAGATCTACGACGCCAAGTACTGCCCCAAGAGTGAAGGGTTGGAGGAGGCAAACGGGGCAGGAGCAGCTGGACATGTGCCGGAGTACCAGGATGAAGGTTACCAGGGATACCAGGATGACGGGCAGGACTCCTGAAGGAGCGAGCGCGTCGAAGCCAAAGCTGCTTTGCATCAGGGTGACTGTAAATGGCACGATCGTCCATTTTTTTTTTTATTGTCTGTACTTTGCCCCTTGAAAAAAACCTAAAAAAGATATAATTTTGATCTCAAAGGGATAATTTCCACTTTGTTAGTCACTCTACAATTAATTTGTAGCTGCACGCTCACTCGGGCCGGGGAGGCGAAGAGGAAGAGGAAGGGATCAGATGAGTTCCTCAAACATGTTGTCTGGAAAAAGTATTAACATTCCGTGTCACCCCCGCTATACCTTGCGTAAGGACGTGTGCCTCGTTTCAGTAATGGATGTAACAGCTGGCTGTTCTGTTATCGCATGACAGAAAGGCTTTTTTTTTTTTTATAATTAAAAGGGTGAGATGTGACCAATGACAGTCGTGCACCAGAAGTATTGATGCGACATATTATTCAAGATCAGTGTTGGCACAGATGATACTTCTGCCCTGTTACTGCATAATCATGGGGAGCCTTGCAGATATGCATTTTGTTACAATTTCCCCCATGACTCCCATGATTTCCTAGGAAAGTAAGAATGTTGTCTTTACCCCTTTTCACTGCAGTGCCTCATCGTACCCTGTGCCCCTCGAGTCAAACAGAGGCTTGTGGGCACATAAAGTACCCGCCATATCATTCCAGATGCCTACCATGAAGATCATGGTTGGTGTTTTTGCAGTGTGATAGTCCACGTGGAATCGATATTGTTTTATATGAACGCTTAAAATGGTGTCGTTCTTGCCATTTTGTCTTTGTTTATTTTCTAATCAATCAAAAGTGTTCAAAGTTGTAAACATGTTTTTTTTTTTAATGTTTTGCTTTCATGATGATTTCCATGGAGAAATCAATCTTTTTTTTCTGATAAAGTGACCAAATTTCTTATAAAGTAAGATACGTTACAATTTGTGCCCGTATCCTTTTTATGCGACTTATTTTTAAGATCCCTTTAAGCACTTTCAAATGTAATAATTGTGATGCTTTGTTTTAGTTTGTCTTATTCCCGAAATTTGATTTATGAATCATTTAATTGTCAACAGCCGAAGGGAAGCTGGAGTTGTTTCAAACTGACGCAATGGTGATTATTCTGTATCAGCCCTGTGCTTCCTGTGAAATGTTTTTTTTAATGCATTTTGGTTTATAGATTGTATATTTTAGAAGCTTGTAATGGATATCAATTGTACAATTTGGAGTTTGGAAAAAGAGAAGGGAAGGCACTGTAATAAATTGTGTATATACTACAAATCTGGTGTGGATATGAGTTTATGATTGCCAGAAGTTCCATCTGCCAGACTGGCAGGTCTTGTGTTTACCTTTGTCTTCAGTCAAGGTATTTTCAGATAGATTTGTCTAAAATATCAAGTAAGGATGTTTTTTGTTACCAGCTCTGACAGTATAATTTTAATGGAACTGAAATGGACCCTGTCTGGCCTTATCCAGTAATTAACTGTCTGTGGTATATTTTAATGTATTATTAGGTGGTAGGTGTCTGGCCTTAACTAATAATCAACTGGCTGTAGTATAATCGAAGGGAGTGTTAGCTGATAGACGTCTGGATATAAGCCAGTCTTAAGCTTTTATTTAGCCCTATTTCAGGTACTTGTTCCGGTTTCATGAAAAATGGGTTCCCGTCCCCTCCCCGCATATTTCTCGTGAGACTGGCATAATGATAATGGATGGGTCGCCCCCTAGTGGTGGATTTGGAATAACAGTCTCTTTGGATGAGCTGTATTGGAAGAAGTACACTTTTGAAGTTCAGTTTTTTTCCCTGATGAAAATTGTTTAGTATTTTGTTAAATGTTACCGTTTACTGTTACAAAATGAATATAAATATATAATAAATAAAACTTAATCTTTTATTTATGGATGTGCCAAGTAATTATAAATGTCAATGCCAGGTAATAAAACGTGTCCGTATGCAAGCAGCATACTTTATAAATAAAAGTAAACTAATAGTTTAAACAGTTACTTAATTGTATTTTTGCCATTTATTTGTTTCCACAATCTAGCGTCTAGACATATGTTGACTTATCCAGGTCAGCACTGACAGGATTTGTGAATGATCCTGTGATTTTAACAGTCCCTGGTTAAAATAACTGTTTGACTTCAGGTGTCTGTACACACATTTCAGTCCACACACAGGCTCCCTGCATAATTTATGACACTTAGCGTTCAACACAGGTTGTGAAAACCAAACATGAAATTATCACATAAGGACCAAGGCCAAGTTAAGGCAGTTAAACAATGTGCAGCGGTTCACTACCCATCTAGGGCCTGAACTTATGCAATTGGTGCCTTTTAGAGTGAGGGAAATCAAATATTATCCATCTCCTTCAGGATTATATCGTCAATTATACACCCCCAGTCCACAGAACAACAACAACGGGTATGAAGGTTGTCCATCCCACTATTCTCGATGGGGATGTTGATGGGGAAATGTGGATCCGAAGGAGAAGGATTTCGCATGCGACTGTGGCCCGACCTGGAACTGTTGGAACTGACCTCACGTACGTCTGCTGTCCCAGATGTTCACCGTGACGCCGTCAATTTGGCGTGAGTTTTGTGAATGTTCACCAGTGACGCGTAATTTTTAATTCCTTCGAACGCATAAAAAACTGCTGTTGACTCTTGGAGTATTATTGTTTTCCGCAATTACCGCAATTGTTGTCTTAACATGAACATATGCACATAAAGTGCACTTTGTTGAAACGTTAAATGACTAAAACATATACATTATATAAGTCATTTTGACAGCGAACTTAACTTTGACAACTTTTGAATATTCGCTAGGCCTCGAAGATTATTTTATATCATATTGGCCTGCGTGCGCACTGTAATTCCGAGCCACCTGTCAGAGGCACGATCAGCTTTGTTTATATGCCAGCATAGAAAAGCCGTGAAGTAACCAATCAGAAATGAAACCGGTCTGTCTAAACCCCGCCCTCGTTCTCGATTGGCGAATCAGCGTCCGCCCATGGATGTGGATCAGGGCAGATAGTATTACCGAAACGGGAACCAAAATGCAGCGAATCGAAGCTGGTAATTCCGGTAGGGGACCCACTGGATCTCCCAGGAAATTTGACTGTCGAGAAAATACATTGCCGCAGGACCTAAAGGTGAATGAAAATGTGTAACTTGATAGAAACAATTATTTTGAAAGAACGCTGTATCTTTTTTCAGTATTGATTGCATTCCCTGTACATTTCCTGTAACGTACTTGTATTTCGTAAATATCTGCTTGTCGCATCATCGTTGTCTGGTAATGTTAGAGGAATTGACTCGCGCTTAGACAGTCATCATACAATACCGGCGCCAACATTTATATTATTATACTATTTACCAGCCAATAATTTCACTATGTGCACTTTTATTACATTGCTTATTTCGACGAACATGTTCGAATTTTTGCTTGCCAGAAATGTGTGCTCGTGTTCAGCTTTTGGTGGCCTTTATTTAGTTGAGATATTTTTTCTATAATTTGGTTCGCATAATTTATACGTAACGTCAGAGCAGGATACCCATCTGGCCTGTGATGTAATGGTGGCTTGCTACCTTGCTGACTGTGTCGTTATAACGTTAACTGATAAATTAGTGTAACTGCTGTAGCAAGTAGCCTAAGTGTTGAACAGACTAAACCTACATTTTGACTTCAGACAGTTAATTAAGCCGAACCGTGTTCTACATTTGTGTGCCATTTGTGGATGGAGTTACCACAATACAAACCATTTACTGTCTCACCGTGTTCCTAGCAGGACCTTATTTTCCTGGTTTAAATAACAAAACGAAAATACTGTTGTAATGCATACTGTAGTGATACATGCATTGTACATGTTGTCCCTTATGGACTAATTGCTGGCATTGCCTTGAATATAAGTGGTAGGGCTTTCAGGGTGACAAGACTGAGTTTTGACTGATGTTAATTTATGAATCTACGGTGAATTACAGAAATATAAATATTAGCATTAGTCGAGCGCTGAGAAATTATTTGAGTTAGTCCACACAATCTAGTGTACTGGTGTTATGGTCTTTAGGGAAAGACACAAAGTCACTGTATCATTTACATGGTTCCCTTGAGTGAGCCACGCCAACTTCATTGAATTTTGTAAGTACATGCATTCATTCATTCCCAGACTGACTAACAAACGAGAGTACAATAGTGTTTTTTGTAGTGGCTGCAGGCGTATTCAAATAGCCTTATCGCAGAGTTAGAGTTAAAAACTCCTGAGGCTTTTCACAATTTTTGAGAAGTAGCATTGACACAAGTCTCTCTGGTTATGAATACAGTGCGTTCTGCCTGCTTCACCTAAATAGTTTTAAGTTTCTTGAAATTCTCACCCCTTGATTGGTTTCTTGCACTAACTTAGTACAACAAACAAAAGCTGTGCAATAGATGTTTTCTCAATGGCAACTTGTCCATTTCTCATACAACTATCATTTTTACAAGTGGTTGTTAGCTGTTACACAGAGCTTCAGTGATGAGGCAGCTGTGACTGCCTGATTCAGTTCCACTGAATATAAAAACCATATCTGCTGGTTATAAAATATTTTATTGGTAATATTAAACATGAATCAACTGAAGCCTTTTTAGCAAACAATGGTGTATAATATTTCACAAATTCAAATATGATTACCCATCCCTCTGTTGAGGAACCATATAGAGCTTAGCAAAGACTAATGTTGATATCTTAAAGTACTGTAAACCAATTAGGATAACGAGGATTGTAGGATCAGGAGTGCTCACAGTAGCTCTGAGGCTCAGAATATCTTCTGCAGTTCATGTTTTGATTTTAAGAGAATCAGATTGGCAGTCTGGACTTTACGAATCTTTAATAATAGCACATTCTTAACAATTACTGCTAAGCAATTATTTTCCATGTACATTTTTGCCACTAAAACTGTGACCCTATACTGCAATCCCATGTCTTCCCTGGAATTATCTTAGATAAGTTCTACATTTTACTTACAATTTCCTCGCTTTGTGCACAGGGGCACAGTCATGCTGGAACAGCAAAGGGCCTTCCCCAAACTGTTGCCACAAAGTTGGAAGCGCCCAATTGGCTAAGATGTCTTTGTATCCTGTAGCATTAAGAACACCCTTCACTGGAACTAAGGGGCCTATCCCAAACCCTGAGAAACAGTCCCAGACCATTATCCCTCCTCCACCAAACTTTACAGTAGGCACTATGTATTCCGGAAGGTAGCGTTCTCCTGGCATCCGCACAACCCAGATTCGTCCATCAGACTGCCAGATAGTGAAGCGTGATTCATCACTCCAAAGAACACATTTCCACTGCTCCAGAGTCCAGTTGCAGCATGCTTTACACCACTCCAGCCAACGCTTGGCATTGCGCATGGTGATGTGAGGCTTGTGTGCAGCTGCTCGGCCATGGAAGCCCATTCCATGAAGCTCCTGACGCACAGTTCTTGTGCTGATGGTGCTTCCAGAGGCGGTTTGGCACTCTGTAGCGAGTGATGCAGCAGATGATAGGCGATTTTTACGTGCTATGCGCTTCAGCACTCGTCAGCCCTGCTCTGTGAGTTTGCGTGGTCTACCACTTCGTGGCCGAGCTGTTGTTGCTCCTAGGCGCTTCCACTTCACAACAATAGCACTTACAGTTGACCGGGGCACATCTAGTAGGACTTGTGGCAAAGGTGGCATCCAATGACAGTGTTTAAAGTCACTGAGCTCTTCACGAACCATTCTGAATTCTAAATGTTTGTCTGTGGAGATTGCATGGCTATGTGCTGGATTTTATGCACCTGTTGGCAATGGGTGTGGCTGAAATACCTGAACTCAATAATTAGTAGGGGTGTCCACTGACTTTTGGCCATATAGTGTATATTTTATTTTGTAATTATTTTGCACTATATGGCGGGAAAGAGCTGGAGTAAGAATTCCAATGTACTAGTACTTGTACTTGTTGCAGATGGCAAATAAAACTGTTGAATCTTGAATCTTGACAAAGGCACACCCTGGGCTATAGACTTTTTTTGTCACTCGGCGTGAGGTTGACATGGATACAGGACTCTGTCCCTGCCGTGACTCCTCTCAGCTCTTGTTGCAGTCTCGTTGCTGAACTATGGGCTGGTAGCTCCCTGCAGAAGACCATGGCCATCGGAAGGCAGCTCCTTCTCCTGCTGTGGAAGAACATCACATACCGCAGGAGGAACAAGGTGGGCAACGAGGCACTCTCTCTTTCCAACGGGAGCCACGTGCTCCCAATCACATATGCTTTTCATCATTGAAGGTATTATTGATAATGCTTTTCACTATTATTGGAGGTATATAACACTCATCTGGTAAGCAGAAATGATCTGTACCATAATAGATAACCCCTAAATGAGATCCATTCAAAGAGAAACAGATCTATTCATTGTGGAAAACCCCCAAAAGAGCTGTTTGTGATTAATAGAGCTAAACCCAGCACTATGCATATCACTGGAATTAAAAAGGTGAAAAAATGCCCAATCAATAGTCTATAACGCTGTTCTGTGGAGTTTCTCTACTGTATTTTATTTGGATTTTATTCTGATTCTTCTCATGTATCCTGTGTGTGGGAGGGTGGGAGGGAGAGGGGGAATTTCAAAATCACAATTACAATGGTTGTAACAAAAATAAAAACATTTAATTACAAAAAAAGAGCTGTTTGTAGGATGCTGAAAAAAGGAACAAATAAAATAAAGGAGATATATTTATGCCAGTGTATGCTGATCCACTCACATTTCTGGTCATATTAGGTGAGCAGACTTTTTGAGAACGTTCAGTGCTTTGTGTATGCCTCGGCACAATGCTGTGCTGTCGTTCCACTCTCCAGATCCAGCTGATTATTGAGCTGCTCTGGCCTCTGTTCCTGTTCGTCATCCTCATCTGTGTGCGCCAGTCTCACCCTCCGTACAAGCAGAGTCAATGTGAGTGCCTCTTAAGTTTTGTGCTGTGCTCAGGCAGGCACCATTTGGGTGAGGAATCAGCTTACCTCTCCCTTCCCCCCCACTTGGTTGAAAATGCCAAGCAGATTGAGTAAGCTGATTAGTAAAGAGAAAGTAATTCAGGGTGCCACGCACCGTTTATGCGATCTGTTAATGTTGTTGACCTTGGGAGTTAGTCGATTTGCTTTGTCACCTACGTTTCAGGCCATTTCCCCAACAAGGCCCTTCCCTCAGCAGGCACACTGCCCTGGGTTCAAGGGATCATATGCAATGTCAATAACCCCTGCTTCCACCAGCCCACCCCAGGGGAGAGTCCAGGGCAGGTGGGCAACTTTGACAACTCCATGTGAGTACACCGTAGAACCCAGCACACGGGAAGGGTTTTGATGTGTAGTGAGTTTGACATCGGCGGTGGTTGAGGTGAGTTGCCCCTATCATTGTAAAGGGCTTTGGGTTCCTTGAAAAGCTGTATAAATACAATCAATTCAACGTTCAATTAAAGCGCAGTCAATGGGGACTGATCATACCACGTATTAATGCACATCATGTAAGTCTCTCTGGATAAGAGCATCTGCTGAATGCTTGAAATGTAAATGTATTACAGAATTGAAAATTCATTTCAATCATTATTGTTTGTGCAAGTACAAAATACTGTATATGACCGTGTTTCTCCCTGCAGCCTCTCTCGCCTCTTTGGGGATGTCAGGACCATCCTCTCCTACAGCAGCAACCAAACCATTCTCTCAGGGTTCCAGGATCTCTCACGGGCAGCTCAGAACCTTGGGAATAGACCAGGTGTCTGGCCAAGTAAGCATCTACAGTGTTGTATTGAATTAGACACTGTTGTATTAATTGATACCACTTAATTCAGCGTTGATCTTTGCATTTAAGTGGGAAAAGAAGAACAACATGTTGTAATAGAGAAAAAGCAAAGACTAAATGTTGCAGCTGAAGAAGTCGGGTGGTATTTTCTTGCCCATCTTGGGAATTAGTCCCCCCGAGTTCGCCTGTAAGCCACGTGAGTTTCTGTAAGCCTCTTATGAGCACTGCCATGTTGAGGAGCAGATTGTGGTGAGGAACTCTGTCTGTGCTGATTGCTGCCTGAATCAAGGATGATGTGATCCCTGCTGTAAGATAAGTTTCCGTGGCCTAAGTGTCACTGGAGTTTGTTGGCATTTTTGCGCTAGACAGATAATTTCTTGTCGTAAAACATTGAATGCATTGAAAATATGCATTACCATCGTCATTGGATTTTAGCACCAAATACAATTAAAACTATAAATGTTCATAAACATGGAGGTGTACCAGTCCCAACTAGGGAGAGGGAGAGGGAGATGAGAGGGAAATCCATCAGACAAGGGTGGATGGTTCTAGGTAGATCTCTGGACTAAATATCAGCAGGTAGCTAGTAGTCCATGCCCAAAATAATTAAAGTAAGAATATAGTGGATGTGGAGTAAAAATACATACCTAAAAAGCTGTGGTAATGTGATGGGTTTGTGTCGAGGTTTTTATCGTTCCAATTATATGTGCATTACAGATCTCCCTGTAGGACAGTACCTGCGAGCCAATGAAACCTTCTCTAGCTTCCTTCTGGCCAATGGCAGCCTGGCACCCTCTGCTCTGGACCAGCTGATGAGGGCACGACTCAACTTTCAGGTGGTAAGGTCCCGTCTTTCAGCAAAACGCCACTTTCAATGCCACGTCAGGAGAAGAGGACTTGAGAGTGAAGGCATTTGTGTCCATCACCATTTTTCCCCACCCTGTGTCTCTGTAGGTGTCCTTGGCAGGGGCTGGTCTGAACCTGAAAGACATAGTATGCAATGCCACCCTTCTGGGCCAGTATCTGACAGTGGGCCGTGGGGAGTCCCTCTCAGAGCTGCAGGGTCACTTGTGCACCGTCCCCTCGGACACCCTGCAGGCTGCGGAGCAGCTCTTCCTGTCTCAGCTGGACTACAGCCAGTTCTTCACGGTCAGTGACCTGTTCCTACAGTCTACATCAGTGGTGGGCAATTCTGGTCTTGGAGGACCAGTGTGTATGCAGGTTTTTGTTTCTACCAATTAACCTGGCTCAATTAGCTAATTAGTTGGATACACCAATGCTGGTTCACTTGTAGATTAGACCACAGTAACATGCTTCTTATGGGAACGCAAGAACAGTCTTCAGTCATCCATGGGCTTATGTGTGTGGTTGGGGGAGGCGAGTTGAGCCCCAGCATCTCTTATTTTACAAATTAAGCACTGGAAGCATCAGTAGCCTCGCGAATAGAGATGAGAGCATGCTTAACTTTTACTCCAGTTTCCTTAACTAATCTCTTAATCAATTACATCGGAAATAAGAGCTCTCTCAGAGGAATTATTGGAGTCCAACACCCAGCTATCGGGTGCTGGAACAGAAGTGTTAGCGATGACATCAGGAGCGACTAGAATAGAGCCGATAATGATAGAAATGCCAGTTTGGTTAACGCAATAGGAAGTGTTAGTGATAGAAGTACCAGTTGGGTTAGGTGTTAGGATCATGTGTAGTGGAAGCAAGATGGTGAGTAGCTTGTTTAGAAAGAAGTTCTCCTTTTGCCACCAATATAGTAATTGTTGCTAACAGTTTGTCAGCCCAATCTCGATTATTAGATTCTATAGTTATTGAAATTACGTTAGCTGTTGACCCAGTGGCTCCCACCCATCCTGCAATATCAGAGAGCAAATCCCTACATTTCCTAATTACATCACCTTTATAATTACATGAGAATCAAATGAGAGTGTCTGATTGATACACCTACTAGGGCAGGCAGAGGTTCTCCTTCAGAGGACAGTCCAAACTTAGGTCCACAATACAATTTAGGGCATGTGCCAGGCTCTGGAATACAGCATCTAGCATGTGCCTCACCTCTTAGCTGAAGGGCATACTCATATATGGCCTTCGGAGTGGGGCAACCATCCTCCTCCAGTCCTGCAGCAGTTCTATTCCAATTAATTAACATCTTGTGTATTTTAATTGCCTCCTCCCAACCCATTCCTGTATCAACCCACACTCTCGCACCTTCCAAATAAATACACATTTTTTCAAAAATACACAATTTTTCACATAAAAATTTCACAACATTACAACATGGAGCTTCTACTAATTTGCCAGGGTTTCTTACACCCCAGAGATGACACTCAGTCATTCCAGATCTCCTTGTTGCACTGCATGGAGCCCCATCCGGTGCAGTTGATATCTGTGAGTCCGTCCCAGGTCCAGCTGCAGCCTGCAGGGTTGGTGCACTTTCTTGTACTGCGGATATGTGTGTCCGCCTGGAGACACACGACAAGAGAAATGGCCCCCAGGAGCCAGAAGGGTGGCCCCCAGGAGCCAGAAGGGTAGACAGGGATTAGATGTTGTCAGGGTGGATTTCCAGTCACTCGAACAGGTTCATTTCTGTCAAATGTCTTCTTGATATGTTTTCACCAAGTTTCCTCCTGGTCCTCAGTGATCATGTGAGACACTAAACAATCACCCATTACATGTAATTCACCACCACCAATACACAAATCACCGGTCGACCTGTAAGCATTTTGAAGGGTGAAAGTGAATCTTGATTAGTTCGGCCCTGCTCTCATAGAGAGGAGTACTGCTGGTTGTTTCGTCACCCAGTCTTTTGCTGAAATGGAGAACAATTGCTTTGTTAGTTTGTTCTTTAAAACATGGTTTGTCATGGTTTGCCTTCACTTTCAATACTGCCACCTGTCTTGGTTTCTTTATTGCTTCATGTAGTCTCTTCACTACTCCCCCATTTTGTATTGGGGCTATTGCGCTAGCCAGGAGTCCACAATCAAGTTTGTGTACTGCCCACACCTCCGGGGTTCCAGGGAGTGGGGGGAGGAGAGCTACAGGGGCACAAAGGGCAGCATAATTATTATTTGGAGCATACATGAGAGGTATCACAGTACTATTCTTACCAGAGAGAATTTGCCTAGTTCCACCTAAACCTTGTAAGTCAAGGGACTCGTGTGAGTAGTAAAACAGGAATGTTGGTAATTGATACAGATGCTCCCGTGTCTATAAGGATATTACACGGTACGCCCCCTACCCTCACTTTAAGATACGGACGTCTATACGAATCACCAGCACCTTTTGCAATGGGGCCGAAAAGCTCTATTCTCACCAAGCGAGCTAGTTCTTCCTTTGTCATGTCCTCTATCTGGGTAATGTTATCTGAGGAATCCTTTATTCTCTTTGGTTCAGGGCAATCCCTAGCCCAATGTCCTATTTTATGGGAATTTATACAGCGGTTTTCCATTTCGCCTCCCTTCATGTAACATTTTTCTCTGCTATGCCCAGACGTTTTGCAGTTAGTGCAGGTTGGTTGTGCTGGCGACATTGGGGTGTATTTATTCCCTTTGTTAGCCTGTGATCTCAGTCCCTCTCTGCCTTCCTCTTTGCTCTTAGCGGCATGCCATTTGGTTAAACGCACAGCCCATGCCAATAGGTCACTACAATCTCTTGGAATATAGACAATCTCTCCAGCTTTGTCTTTAAAAATGGAAGACTACCATCAATTACTGCACACAAAAAAACACCATCGTCTCTACTCAGTTCATTTCCTGGATTACCATAAGATGAATACAGTTTGAATTTCTCTTCAATGTATCTCTCAAATGGCTCATTCTCACCTTGTTCCCTAGCAGAGAACACAGCAAACAGGTTAGATAATAATAATAATAATAATAATAATAATCATAATAATACGTTTATTTATAGAGCACCTTTCCAGCTACGAGCACAAGGTGCTTGACAAAGGACAATAGAAGACAATAAAAGCAAAACATGACCATGGATACTAAGTAAAACACATAACAAAATAAAACACATAGCAAAATACTAAGTATGCAATATAAAAAGTAAAACAAGTTAAAAACAACAAAAAAAACAATACAATAAAATCATACATTGGGGAAAGCCAATCTGTGCAAATGGGTTTTAAGATTAGATTTAAAAGCTATTCCAGAGTCTAGGCAAGCACAGCGGCACGATCACCCCTTGATTTTAACTTGGACTGTGGAACTACCAAATATCTTGACTCCAAAATGCTAAATTTGGGTCCTGTCTCTTATATGTGTACAAATCAGGTAAAATCTCTTTAACCATAGTTCATAAATCAGAAAAGGGGAATTCTAAGAGGGTGAGTGTGTTTTAACACCTGAAAATAAAACATTGACCGTTGTATAGATCTCCATTACCTCCCCAGCTGTGGGTTAGGAATGGTGTCATTGACCAGACTGTTCACACTTAGCTCTAGTGAATATATACATCAAAGGCATGCAGGATTCATCTTACTCCAAAATGAAATTTCTTGGTGGGGCATAAGGGGTGTGTCTTGCTGTGTCAAGACAGCTATTTCAGGATACAAGAGGGAGATAAGTAGGGGGAGGCTTGTTGAATATCTCTGTTTCATTATCTTTATATTTTAAATCTCCCTGACATTGTTTTAACTTACTGTGACATTCAGTTAATTCCCTAGTCAGCTCCTGTAGCTGTTCTTCATACTCAGAGTTTTGTTTTTGCCACATCATTGCTGTGTTGTCGTAAGACAGAACAACACACATAATAGCTTCTTTCCTTTTTTTTGTACAATTCTTACGGCTACCCATGGCTGTCAAAATCTGCCTTGGCTTAGTCGGGGTGACAGGCCACAACTTTCACTGAGTATAACAGCCTAGAAACATACTATACTGCCAGTCAGTAACTTGGCAATGTCAGCAAACATGGTGAAAAGGAGTCCAGATTCTCTTTTATTGTGTTTTATCGCTCCGTTTTCGATCACTGAAGGATGGTATTATTGTTATTACCCCACAAGCTTTTCCTTTGCAGTGCTCTCAACATTTATAAACTATCTCAGGCCCATCTTACTCTCTATAAACAGTGTTGGAACAAACAGTCAGCTCCTCGCTTACTCCGGACAAAAGCCTCAACTTGTTCAACAAGACGAGCTCTGTTGAAACAGGACCCGGCAGTCGATGAGCCAAACCCAGATGCCTTTTCGCAGCCTGGGACGAAAACAAAAAGCTTTTCTTGTCTGAGCAGAACAGATTTGTGTTGTCGTTCTCATTCGGGATGCACAGTTGAAAGACTGAGGACTTCTCATCGTCTCACTCTTCACCTAAGTGGTCTCATGAGAGGCACCAAACACAGTCGAATAAATAAGGTTTTGGATGAAAAGCACAGCAAGGGTGTATTGTAGAGTGTATTGCGGTTCTGTGTGGCTCAGTTGGTAGAGCACAGCGTTGGCAACGCTTAGGTTGTGGGTTCAATCCCCACTGGGACCACATATACTGAAAAATGTATGCATTCACTACTGTAAGTCGCTTTGGATAAAAAATGTCTGCTAAATGGAATATATTATTAATAGTGTGGCCCTGGCAGTGTGCCCTCACAGTCACCTCTCTTCCGTCCTCAGAGGGACAGGCTGTTGGCCAATGCTGCTGGGCTGCAAACCCTCATTAAGGCGGTCAATTCGGTCACGCAGGAAGCGGTGCTCATCATGGGTGAGGTGAGTACGCAGAAGTCATTTCATATTTTGGTGGGAATCGTTGCGTCGCCTCTGCTGGGGCAGTCCTTCTGTAGGGAAAACGAGTGTCGTGTTAGAAGGGCGGGAGCTGTTTGAGGATGAACGCTGCACCGATGCGTGCGGGGGGCTCGCTTCTGTTTTTGTAATTTAAAAAAAATAATTTTTGTTTCAGATTTTTCTCCCATTTTCTCCCAATTTTGGTAGCCAATTAGACCCGCTGTTTAAGTCAATCCCCCCCCTAGTAATGTGAGTTCGCTGCCATAGTCCTGCAACCGGTAGCGACACACGACCTGATGCCTCTTCCGAGACGGCACTCGCCCAAGTGTCAACCGTAACCCGGTATACTGCAGGGCCACTCTTACGCGCAGCGAATCTCATGTCGGCTTCCATCCCCCCAGCCAATCGCCGCCCCTGGTGGTGCTCCCGGCCAGAGTCGGACATTGTATTAAACCGCTTATGTTTGAGTTGCTCACTGGTTGTGCGTGAGCTACCGTCTGTACAGTGGTGTGTTTCCGATAGATTCCTATTCCCAGTGTTTCCTATTATGATTCCCGCTGTGTCAGGTCTCACTGGTCTACGTGAGAATGTGAGAGATGTGTGGGGGAGATTGAAGTGTGAGGTAGCCTGCACTTTGAGCGTGTGTTGGTGTGTGTAACTGTTCGTGTGGATACATTCTGAACATCCAAATGGCCTTTTTAACAGCACTAATGCTCGCTGGGCAATAGCTGGGAATTTTAACATTTACATTTACATTTTAAGCATTTTAAGCGACTTACAAGATGTGCATTTATACATGTTATGATCAGTCATTGTTCGCGCTAGAGATCAGTGTAGTGATACAGTAATAGACATCATTGTTGGCAGCTGCATACCGTACCTGTAACACAGGGAAAGAAAAGGTTAGTAGATTCATTTTTTTACTTTTTTTGACACAGTATTAAACATAGATACATATTATGAAATGCAGTATTAAACATGTAAGCAGGGGTGAGGACAATTAGTTAAATGTACAGCTTGAGTGGTAGTGGAGTCTGAAGAGGTGGGTTTTGATTCTCTTGCACAGTAAGCGCAGTCAAATGAGTATTCCGTTCACGCATCTGCTTGGGCCGTCTCCTCAGCTGTCCTCGCTGTCCAGCTTCTCTGAGCTGAACACAGAGCTGAGAATGCTCTCCCCGGGGAACAGAACGGTGCTTCCGCGCGAGAGCTTCAGAGCCTTCACCCGAATCATGTGTGGACACCCGGAGGGGGGCGGAGAGCGTATCCCCTCACTCAACTGGTACGAGGACAACGACATCAAGTCTTTCCTGGGCAAAAACGGCACAGAGGAAGTGAACATGGAGAAGGACAACACCACAAGTGAGCAAAGGCTGGTCATCCTGCTTCAGCCTGTTTCGTGGGACAAAGACACTGTGACATTGAGAGTTGCTTATATCAAATGTTCCAGAGTATCCAATGTTTGTACAGTACAATAAACAGCAGCTAATAATCTGTAACCATGTACTGTAAGTAAAGCCTGTATTGATTTTAAGTACAATGTTGCATCATGTTCAAGCTGTGAGCTTAATTGACAAGACAGTCTTTTGCATAATCCTGATGGCTGTTTATTTCCCCGCAGCTCCATATTGCAAGAACCTCATTCAGAGTCTGGAGTCAAACCCGTTGTCTCGTCTTGTGTGGCGTGGAATCAAACCGCTGTTCGTTGGCAAGCTGCTGTATACGCCAGACACTCCAGTGACACGGAGCATCATGAAAGAGGTTTGGTCTGCCACACATTAAACTCTCTCTCTTCTTCTGGCTCCTCTTTCTCTCTCTCTCTCTCCTCTTTCCTCGCTGGCTATCTTCCCCTTTCTCTCCTGACCTGTTTTTTGTCTTTCAGGTGAACAGGACCTTCCAGGACTTGAAGGTTTTGGAAGACCTTCAGGGGGCATGGGAGGAAGTGGGACCCCAAATCAAGACGTTCATGGAGAGCGGTGTTGAAATTCGGCTGCTGCAGGTGAGGCGGGTAGCAGCATCATTGCCTCATAAGGAAGTGATTAACCTAAATTTCATCATTGATTTGGGGATAGTATTCTATGCATTCTCTGGCCATTGCCCACAGATTTATTGAGGAGTAAAGAAAAGGTTGTTGCCGTAACTGCTTTAAAAAGGCTTTTGTAAATCCGCCGTACTGTGTCCTGGATTACAGGATCTGCTGAGACGTCCTGAAGTGGCTGTCCTCGTAAACCTTCGCTTGGTGAACACTTCCTGGACAGCTTCCCGCATTGCCCACTTCCTGTCCACCCCGTCACCAGATTCCCCCGGGAGAGACTGGGGGCAGTACACATGGCAGGACGTGTACCGGGAAGTGAACAGCACCATAAACACCCTCTCTCAAGTCACCCAGGTAAATTCGTTTGAGATTTTTTCCCGTTTTTCTCCCAATTTAGTGGGCAATTATACCCTATATTTATTTTGATTTACCCACGTTCTGGAGTCACCCTTAGCGCTTCTCGGCAAACTTGTGCCGGCTCACCTCCCCCTCCCCTGGCGTGGACAGCCAAACGCTGCCCCGATCAGGCCTCCCCACCAGGGCATTGTGATGATCACTAGATAATGGTTGTTTGTCCTATCTCCGGGGCCTGCAGAGCAGTATTAAGCTTCAATGTGACTGACGCGTGTTTGGTGACCCTCCCATGCAGTGTTATCCTCGCCCCAACGCTCCCATCCTTCTCTCTTCTCACCCCTGTTTCCTCTCACAGTGCTTCTCCCTGAACAAGCTGGAGGGCACCGCCTCGGAGGGTGAGATGATCGAGCAGGCCCTGCAGCTGCTGGAGGACAGGCAGTTCTGGGCGGGGGTGGTCTTCCTCCTGCCAGATCCCTCCTCACCCACCCTGCCCCCCCACGTGTCCTACAAGATCCGCATGGACATCGACGACGTCACCCGCACCAATAAGATCAAAGACAGGTAAGACCACGCAGTACCAAAGGCATCATAGGCCTCATAAGTCATTTTATCGCATTCAGAAGTGATACACACATATGATCATTTCCTCTGTGGTTATCACTTAGTGGTGAGAGGAAGTAGCCTCTAATGATGGAAAGGATGTTCATCTCGTAGCAGAGGCGTGGGAAGATGTTTTGACTTAGGCGTGCTGAAATCCAAAAAGAAAAAAATACAACATTATAATAACGCAACAACTCCCTATATAAGAAAACTGTTCATGACAGCACCCCCACTTCCCACGCGTATGTCTCATAGAGTACTCAATTGGTCTCCGGCAGATTCTGGGACCCCGGGCCAGCTGCGGACCCCTTCAACGACATGCGCTACGTGTGGGGGGGCTTCGTGTACGTGCAGGACCTGGTGGAGCGCGGTTTGGCGCGCGTGCTGAGCGGCAGGGAGCAGCACATCGGAGTCTACCTGCAGCAGATGCCTTACCCCTGCTACGTGGACGACGTGTGAGTGTCCTCGTCCCGCAACTCAACTTGCCTTTGTAATATATTCCATTCAGCAGAAAGCTTTTACCCAAAACAACTTACAGTAGAAGGCGGCACGGTGGTGCAGTGGATACCACTGTCGCCTCACAGCAAGAAGGTCTCGGGTTCGAATCCAGGCCGGGGCCTTTCTGTGTGGAGTTTGCATGTTCTCCCGTGTCCGCGTGGGTTTCCTCCGGGTACTCGGTTTCCTCCCACAGTCCAAAGACATGCATGTTAGGCTAATTGGAGAGTCTAAATTGCCCGTAGGTATGAGTGTGTGAGTGAATGGTGTGTGTGTGCCCTGCGATGGATTGGCGACCTGTCCAGGGTTTATTCCTGCCTCTCGCCCCTATGCATGCTGGGATAGGCTCCAGCCCCCCCGCGACCCTGACCAGGAATAAGCGGCTTAGACAATGAGATGAGATGAGAACTTACAGTAGTGAATGCATACATTTTTCAATGTGGTCCCAGTGGGAATTGAACCCACAACCTAAGCGTTGTCAACACCATGCTCTACCTGCTGAGCCACACAGAACCATTGTTTGTTACAATTTTTCCACCCCTTTTAACCTAACAGTTTTCTCGCACGCCTTTGTCCTTCCCTTCATGCTCTATTCTGTCATTCTCGCGGTCTCGCCTCTTCTCTGTCCTGACCCCCCCCGGTGGTGGAACGATCTTCTGCACTTGGTCAGGACCACTGACTCACTGGCCATCTTCCGCAAGAGACTCAAAACCCACCTCTTCAGCCTCCACTACCACTGACTCTGAAAACATATTTGACTAATTGTCATCGCCACTGCTTTCATGTTTAATACTGCATTTTTTAATATTTGTTGATGATTGTCCAAAAAAAAAAAAAAAAAAGTTTACTTTTCCTTCCCAGTGTTGAAGGTACGGTATGCAGCTGCCAACGATTATGTCTATTACTGTATCACTACACTGATCTCTTGCACGGACTATGATTGATCTTACCATATGTTAATGCACATCTTGTAAGTCGCTCTGGATAAGAGCATCTGCTAAATGCCTAAATGTAGTGTATGTAATGTAATGTAATTCCTCCATGTTCTGTGACGTTTTCCGTTGTCCAGCTTCCTGCGTGTGCTGAACCGCTCCCTGCCCCTCTTCATGACCCTGGCGTGGATCTACTCGGTGGCCATGATCATCAAGGGCGTGGTGTACGAGAAGGAGGCGCGTCTGAAGGAGACCATGCGCATCATGGGCCTGCGCACCGGCACGCTCTGGCTCAGCTGGTTCGTCAGCAGCTTCGTCCCCTTCCTGGTCAGCGCCGCACTCCTCATCACCCTTCTCAAGGCAAGCGTCTCAATCGATACGGGTCCGAGACTCGAGAGGGCCCTGGCACTGACCGCATGTCCACCTGCGATGTATGCAACTCTCCCATTCCCTCCATTTCGAGTCCTGGCTTGTGCTTCGTAGTTTTTTTCATTTATTCAACCTTTAAAAATTGGCAAGACCCAGGCCTTGTCGGCCTATGCAGAGATCCGGCACTGCGTATTACTCTCCCATTGCCTCTGTTTCAACTGGTTTCTTAGGTCTGGACTGGTCATTGATTTCAAAGTGAAGACAAAAACCAGCACACCCTGTGGCCCTCCAGGATCAGGGTCGGAGAGTCCTGCTTTATATCGTTTATGAATTATTTTTATGATTAAAGTTCTCAGATGTTGGCAAATATGTACAGTGAAGTACTTAACCCTTGTGTAATCTTCATATTCTGTATACTCCCCATTTCCACAGGGTCAAAAATGACCCACCCTTGCCGCACCCCTATTATAAAGCCTCTCAATTGAATTTTCAACTCCAAATTTATTTGGCATGAAGAAATAACCTGTCATTCATCAACAACTTGGTGAATAACTGTGTTTTTCCTACTTCACAGTGCAGAGAGACTGTATTTATTCATTGTACACCATTAATTTTTACTACAAAACACACAATTGTTTTAGTCTTTTTCTGTAATAGATGTGACAATCTTTGTACCCTGATGGTGTACAGCTTTTATAAGAATATAAAAGAGGGCAGTGTTTCACTTTTTCTAATGGTAGGGTCACTCCAGGAGAAGCCATCGAATTTCATGCAAAAAAAGTAATAAATTGGGGAGTTTTCACTGCTGTTGAACTATTTTTTGACCCAAGGACAACGTCTTGGTAGCCTAACAAATTGGTATCGGTAACTGGAGAGAATGCTCTGCCCGTCTCTTTTCTCAATAGAAATTGTACAGGGCTCATCTTACCCCTTCTTTCCGTTTTCCCTCTCAGTGGGGGGACATCCTGCCCTACAGCGATCCCGCGGTGGTCTTCTTCTTCCTGGCCGCCTTTGCGACGGCCACCATCATGCAGTGCTTCCTCATCAGCGCCTTCTTCTCGCGAGCCAACCTGGCCGCGGCCTGCGGAGGGCTCACCTACTTCTCCCTGTACCTGCCCTACGTGCTGTGCGTGGCCTGGAGGGATCAGCTCACTCTGGGGCTCAAGCTCTTCGCCGTGAGTCATTACATTATATTACATTACATTACACTACATTACATTACATTACATTACATTACACTACATTACATTACACTACATTACATTACATTACATTACACTACATTACATTACACTACATTACATTACATTACATTACATTACACTACATTACATTACATAACATTACATTACATTACATTACAGGCATGTGGCAGACGCTCTTATCCAGAGCGACGTACAACAAAGTGTTAACCGTAGTCAAGAACAGTTTAGCTGAAAGCCACCCTAGCGGGAAGTACAGTTCCAGGTGCTAGGAGCAACCACAGAGTTAAACTAGGACCCTGTAGGTAAATCTGTAGCCACAATTCAACGGAAGCAATAAAACAATCAGTGCGGAGTCCCACTCCCTTTATGGGATACATATACAATATAATACATGCCATTTAGCAGACGCTTTTATCCAAAGGGACTTGGTAGTGAATGCGTACATTTTTTCAGTATATGTGGTCCCAGTGGGAATCGAACCCACAACCTACCTACTGAGCCACACAGAACCACAGTGATGGTAGTAAAACCATTTCAGTAAAGGTGGCTTTAAGGGGGGGCAGTGGATAGCGTAGCGGTCTAACTCACCGTGTCTTGGCTGGTCCGATACCAGTGTGGCTGCCTATCAGGGAGGCTGTTCAAAACCCGTCTTGGCATTTGGCTGTCCGCCCCAGGGGGAGGGTGAATTGAGATAATTAGAGGGTATAAAAACAGGAAAAAGCTGAAAAACAAGAAAAAAATTTAAACCATAAATTTAAAAAAAAACGTTTGTGCCTCTTGAATGATCTGTTTATTGAACTGAAACTCACCTGAAATCTTATTTGTAGCATTCGAGGGCTCCTTGTAGACAATGAGAAGCCTTTCAGTAGTGACTACCTGCTACTTCAATACCTGCTCCTTCCCCTAAGCCTGTTCACAAACAACGTGTTTGTTTTCCCGCAGAGTCTGCTGTCTCCCGTGGCTTTTGGTTTCGGCTGCGAGTATTTCTCCCTGTACGAGGAGCAGGGCGTGGGCATCCAGTGGCACAACTTGGTTTCCAGTCCCATGGAGGGTGACTCGTACAACTTCAGAACCTCCATCTTGTTCTTGTATGTCGACGCTTTTATCTATGGCGTGGCCACATGGTACATTGAGGCAGTTTTCCCAGGTAGGCAGGTCTCAGGTAGTTCCTTGCTGCTTCTATGAGGAGTACTACATATAGGCATCTATATATATATAGATCAGTGGGTGGTTTACTCAATTCTTGCGTACATATGGTTTATAATACAAATTTGTTTCGTAGACTAAAAACAAGTTGGTCCACTTTCAGTTAGTCTCCATATACACTATATATATATATAGACTATATATCGTACCTCACAAACCTTTGTCTCATATGTCTCAGGGGAGTTTGGGATTCCCAGACCCTGGTATTTCATCTTCCAAGTAAACTACTGGGGCGGAGTGCCACTAGAACTGGGCTTGCCCATCCCTCCTGTGCCCGAGGTGGATCCGGAGGGTGAGAATGGCTCTGTTTATGGGTGATAGACTTTACCTGTGAATGCCGCCGTCAGAGCTGTGGGTCGTTTTGAGAGCATCCCTCTCTCTCTGTCTTTCACAGTGTGTCTGGAGGAAGAGC